>CM076584.1:939766034-940192785 GCA_034641835.2 Pinus albicaulis | reverse complement strand
CAGCCTAAAGCATGCACCTTCAAAGTTCCAAAAGGTTATGGATTCTATATTCAAGCCTTATGTTGATTGGTTGCTTTCTGAAAGAGTCCATTTTATCTTCTTCAAATAAATAGAGGATAATTTTGAGTACTGACCTTTTTTCTCGAACCAGACAATCTTTCTGGCTCTGATACCAATTTTACGCAGAGGCTTCAAAAAGCTTGCATTGCAACAGCTACGATAGGCTGACTGGCCTTGTTGAGTCTCTTCTTTTTCTTTATTCTCTCAGATTTCTTTACACGAACCCATACACGAACCTACTCCCACTATCTCACACTAATAGCTTAAACACGGCCTCCTTCCTTCAACAGCCTTGGCGTCCCTGGGTGGTTTGGAAAACCTCTAGCGAGCCTCTGGCAAACCTCAAGAAAATATGAGAGAGACAAGTAATACCTCAACAGACAATATAAAAGCTCAGAGTGAGAAGTACTCAAATGCGGAAAAAATTTCTCTTTATTGATTTCAGAAATATATTACATAAATCTTCTGGACTCAATCTTTCTTTCTAGAGATTGACTATATCAACATTTACTAGTATTAGCTTCTCAGTAAATGAGATAGCATTCTGGGGGCTACCTGGCTGATTACAGACTCTGTCTAAGAAATATAAACACACAAATATACAGAATCAACTTAATGATCTTGCCACTTTAGATTCTCACCAGTGCCGAGCACACTGATGCGCAGGCTAACCAGATCAGACTCTAGAATTGGAAACTGATCTTCATGATGCAATTAGATCGATATTGAACTTGCAGACGTGGAGTAGGAAGAATTCAAACTCCCACTCAAACACACACAAATACTCAAACTGCTTACCAACTGACGATGCCGATAGAATGAACCTTACCCTCTTTTTATAGGATGAGAGGGGGAACAAACAATCATATCGGATCAGTCTAGGACTATGACATGGAAGAGGAATAATTTCTTTCGGGCAACACCGAAGTGAAATCCGCGTAGAGATTCCTTTATCCGGACTCAAACATGTGGGTTTGTAGTACACAGTGGATGCCTTTAAGTACAGAAGGCCCACGAGGACTGTATGAAAAGAATATTTACACAGTGAAGCTTTTTACTGGAAAGCTCATGAGAAAACCGGTCACTTTAATCCCGTGACTGGGAGACAGTACAATGTGGATACTTTTGATTAGTGGAGTCCACAGGAACCACTTGCACTACTTTCTGCTGGATCATCAAGGATTTTTATTCCGGGAAATCTATATCTCTGATACGTAGTATCATTCTAGGTTTTAGTATAGATTCTCCTTACAATCATAGGCTTATTTAAAATGATTTGATGCTTGATTTTTGTCATAAACAACCATTGGTTATGCATCCTCATATACATCTGTAATATTGGAGAGTCTCCCATGTAAATGTCTCTGATTTGATGCAGTTCTATGACATTTTGACATGGTATATGAAAACATTCTCCTATTCCGTTATCAATGCACCAATCACACTGACTTTGGAAAAAAGACTCATATGATACAGGGTCCATTGCAGTAGAACTGAGTCCATAATCTTTCCACCAATCCATTAGCCATTCTGGTTGTTGGTTGGCTTGCATGATTCAAGTACCGCCCAATTTAACTTTGGTAAAATGGGTCTTGTTTTTTCCATCTTTATTCATGAGATCCCACCACAGTTTCTTATACCCTCGAAAATTGTATATAGTATCCTGGAAAACAAAATCCAGCTTATTTCCTGGCCATTGATTAAAATGGGTCCAGGTCCACTCAGGGTTTCTTGTCCTGTTTATGACCAAGTACTTTTAATAGACCCGCTGTATATCATTTCCTCCTGTGCATGTGACAGTGATATCACGAAAGTCTTAGGCCAATGATTCTTCAGCTTCAAAAGATGCTCTCATACTCGGAGAGTATACCATGTCTTGTATCCATCTTCTACCTTTTGGGTACACTCTTATTTCTGGTACAAGATGCTATATATCTGTGTGATTTTGTAAATTTGCATCAAGTATTTAGGTATTGCAAAGCTGCCAAGTGGGCTTCCACTCATCTCTATATGCTGCCCAATTTTTATCATCTGGGATAGTTCTGAGTACTTCTCGCTGATGACTCTGATCCCACTCTATCACGATCACCATGAATTGGTATTTTTGTTGTTCTTGCTGCTGGATGTATTCCCGGCTCACAAAATCAGGGAGATAGTTATTCACTCCTTTAATATGTTCAACTTTGAAATCAAAGTTGGCAACGAGTGCTTGCCATCTAGAAAACTTAGTTTCCCCGGGATTTTTGATGTCATTGGTGAGGATCTTGCCTAGTGCTAAGGCATCAGTTCTCAATAAAAATGGTTTATTCAGAAGTTGTATTGAGAAATTATCAATGCAGTTCCAGGTAGCTTTAACTTCTCGTTCTATAATAGAGTAATTTTTCTCTGTTTTGTTCCATGTACCAGAAGCAAACTGAACTACCTGTTCATCTTTGGCCTTTGCATCTTCATCTTTCTTCTGCTTCAACACACCTCCCCATCCAATGTCACTGGCATCTATTTCAACAATTTTGAAAAAACTTTCATCAGCAACATATAAAATAGGCAGGCTTTTTACCTTGGCCTTAATCTGCTTAACTGCTTCTGTATGTTCATTGGTCCAAGGTGAAGGATTCTTCTTCAATATTTGGTTTAACATAGATCTGTCTGCAACACAATCTTTATAAAAATTGCCGACATAATTTAAACATCCTAAAAATTTCTGAAGCTGAGTTTTATCTAGGACGACATCTGGGAATTTATCTGCAAATTCCATTGCATGACTTTGTAAGGCAATTTGTCCATTTCTGATTATGTGCCCTAAAAACTTAATGGAGGTCTGGAAGAGTTCCATATTTTTCTTACTAAGCACCAGACCGTTCTATTTGACCAACTTGGTAGATATTCTTATATGTTTGAAGTGGTCTTGGAGATTCTTAGAAAAAATGAGAATGTCATCAATACACATAAGCAACCAATCAGCATAAGGCTTGAATATAGAATCCATAACCTTTTGGAACTTTGAAGGTGCATGCTTTGTTGGGAAAAATACTAAGAGGGGGGGTGAATCAATATTTTGGGCAAACTAAAACTTTTTACTTTTTCATGCTCTAAAACCCATACGCTACTTTGCTGAAGCCAACTAGCGTATACACGTGGATATTCTTCATAAAACTCGCGTATACACAGAGATCTAATTATGCCATTAGTTCTTCACTTATATCATTCCATCATTCATTCATTAGATGTTCTATAAACAGTAAACATGTGCAGTAAGAACAGAATAAACCATCACACAAAGGATCACACATGAACACCAGGATTTTTAGGTGGAAACCCAAGTCGGGAGAAAACCACCGCTGCAGTTGCTCAGCCTTCAATATTTTATTATAGAGAAAACATCTTACAACATATGTGCTGGCGCAGACTCCTACCAACACGCAAGCACCCACTGCATTGCTTACATATTTTCTCTCTCCGGAAGGGAGATTGAACCCCCCACTGCTTACTAGCTCTCCTGAAGGGAGCTACGACCCCCTCGATCTCGTTTACCAAATTTCACCCGGAAGGAGCTACGACCCCCCGATCTCGCTACGCCTCACCTGGAAGGGAGCTACCACCCCCTGACTGAAGGCTACAACCCTCAGCACCTATATGGACCACATTTCATCAATTTTCACACTGGATCCAACAACTTCAAAAGAGCACAACTTGTAGGCCACGTTTCATCATATTTTCAGACTGGACCCACTCCATACTTTTAAGCACAGTCAACCATAAACAGATACACATAACTCACTGACAGATACTAGTAAACCAGCAGAAAAGATCAGACATTTCTTACCACAGACTTCAGAAAACCTTAGTTTGCATACGTGCTTTCCTTTCTCTGATGTCGCGTATATACGCGCTTTCGTTCACAGCTACCAGCGTATACCTCTGCACATATTACAGAGCTAATTTCACTGCGCATATGCGCTTTATCTTCAGCGAAGCCACGTATATATGCGCTTCCTCTTCGGTGAACTAGTGTATGGATCTTCAACTATTTCAGAGCTGCATACTTCTTTAGATCAGATATCCAGTTCAGATTCAACCCTTTACTTCAGACAGATATTCGCCTTATCACAGATCTAATCACTCCATAAACAGATCTAGCAAATACAAGTACATTTCAGATCTAGATCCCCTTCTTCATCATTGGTGCATCATACATTCATATTTATCATTCCACTGTAACCCTTTCCATTCAGATCTACTTCAGAGAGAAGTATTCATTCAAGCTCAGACATCTTGCACCCACACTGTTGATTTTCACAATGAATTTCTTCTCCTTATATAGGTTTCTCCTTTTTCAATACCACGGGCCCCTTTTTCAATACCATGATCCAAAACAATACCATGAGCCTTCAATACAATAGGCCCCTTTTTCAATACCATGAACCAAAACAATACCATGAGCCTTCAATACCACGGGCCCCTTTTTCAATACCATGAGCCAAAACAATACCATGAGCCAAAACTACATTACTTCCGATGGTATTCCTGGACGGGGTCATTTAGACGAACCATTAACCAATATAATGGGTTAATACCATGGTGGTTACCCCTGGTTTTGCACTTTATGAGCGCTTTTGCCCATACGCGACTTGGAACGTTGTTTCCCGCGTGTATACGCGACTTCAGCTAGACAGATCCGCGTATGCCTTAAGACATACTCTTTTTACCATAGATCTAGCACATGCTGAATTCCTTTCTTCATTATCTTCTGTACGCACTGTAGATACATCATATTTAGTTCATCAAGACATATTCTATCAAGCACAACTTCATCCAGTAAGTTGCCATTATCTTCATCAAGTGGGTTGCCTTTCAAGGACAACACTCAACATCATATTGCTAACAAACATCATTTACCAAGTCCATCAAGTCAAGAATAACTTCATCAGGTGAATTGCCATCAAGGACAACACATGTCAATAGTCGCATGTCTTCATCTTCATCCAGTGGGTTGCCATCAAGGACAACACTCTGCATCATATTTCCAACAATCTCCCCCTTTGGACTTGATGGCAACCATAATGGTGTTTGGTTACCACAACAGATAGGTACATTAAGAATACAAGGACACCATGTCACATTCCCCATTTTTGACACCATTCTTTCTCTTTATTCAAACACCATGTCACTCTCCCCCTTTGACATCAAGGGCAAAGGGCGGATCAAAAACCAACATATTCTCCCCCTTTTCTCCTCATGTGGAAGAAGCGTTCTGCAGATCTGATATAAACTGAAGTGACCAAGCTCCCCCTGAGTTCATGCTGAATCTTCAAACATATTTTTCAATGAAGTACATGACTCTATGAACTTCCTATCACCAAAGACTCATACTTACATCAAATATCCAACCAAGTGGATTTACATATGGGACTTAAGTACCCAACCAAGTGGGTTTACACATTTCAACTCAGCTACCCAACCAAGTGGGTTTACAAAATTTGACTCAGCTACCCAACCAAGTGGGTTTAGAAATTTGACAAGTCCTTACATGACTGAATATAGCAATTTTACATCATGGGTCTCAACAAGACCTTTTCATCAAACTACAAATATAACTTTAAGACCAACACCAGAAAGTCCTCAAGAAAGAGAACATATTTCAGAACCAACATAATGCCAACAATGCATTATACTCAGCAAGGCCAATGCTCCCCCTAAAACTGTGCATCCAAGCAACCTTTCCATATGACTAAGGCTCCCCCTTAGTTTGTGCATCCTGAACATTTTCACCAACAAATCATCAAGGCATATTTATCAAATCATTAGAAATAGAATTATGAGAACTGGAACACCACCAGAGATACCAAACAGCATTGCAGCTGTGCTATAGAACGCTGATCACAAACAAAAATTTCCAGCAACAAACCATACGCGTCTTTATGTGTTTCAACTCGCGTATATACGCGACTGTATTTCAGGAAACTCGCGTGTCCAATTCAATCTTCTGCATTTAAGTAGATTTGCTCTTCTGATAGATAGAGACAACTCCAGCTTCAGCTTGTGAAATTCAAATGCTTCCCTGGAACATGTGAGGGCAGACAGATAGGACAATGTAGTTGTGTCTTCAAGCGTCATCCAATGGTTGTAGCATAAGCGCATTAGTAACCAAGCCCTCAGATTCTTTGCAGCATCAATACAATCTTTCCAAGAGAGATTATCATACCAGCACAACATCTTCAAATATGTGTCAATCATCCAAGTGGTCCAATATCACCATGATCTTTAAGATTTAACATGAAGTAACATATGTAGGAAAAAGATCTCAACCATAGTAACAAACTCTGCATGATTTATTTATGAATCAAACGACTTCCAACTCATCCATGTGTGAACACAAAATATACTTTTCAGTAAATAGGGATCAAAATCTCATCATAATAAACCATATACCAAGTCATCATCATTTGAGCATGAGTATCACAATCATCAAATAATAAGCAGTCATATTGCCAACAATGCAATCATTAGTCTTCAACCTGCTGCTCCACCTGGACTAGTGCTCCTTCTTAACTTATGCAACCTGAAAACGTTCATCAGCAAGTCATCAGCAACAATCTCTGCATGGGCTGCTCTTATCTCCGAATTATAGGACTTTCATCTCAACAATGAATACTCTTCATCAATAAGCACACAGGACTCATCCACAATCTTCAACACAAGAAACCATGTATCATATCATTTTAGGACTGAGAAACTAAGCTGATACAGAGTCAATAATACAGTTATTAACAATCAGACTGATGCTCCCCCTGAGCCTCTGCTCCAGATCTTCAGCTAGCATATAAATTATCTTATCATCAATGCATACGCGACTGTGTCTGCTGGAACTTGCGTGTATACGCGACTTTTGCTAATAGAACCCGCGTATGGAAAGTGAAGCATAGAAATTTTTCACATTCCTTCATCTCCCCCTGAACATGTACTTCCTGTACCTGTCTTCTTCATATCAGATGCTCTGTCAGAAATACATATAACCAGAATAATCAAATCAATCATGAGAGACATCATACATTGCTCCCCTTGTGACGATACATTACTAAATATCATAATGTATCCCACATCATTCCTGCAGTCAATCAGAGAAGTAATCTTCAGAAGCATATGACTGTAGTAGGGTCAGTATTTCCTACGTTTCTGACCGGTCCTCCTTCTTTCTCCAAATTTGCTTGAACTTTCTAATTGTGTGCTGGAGATTGTCCACTTTCCCAAATCTGTTCATCCTGCATTATTTTTCTATATGACCATACTTGTTACAAGCATAACATCTCATGTGGCCAGAGAAATAAGTATAAGAATCATAATGAGCTTTTCTATTCTTCCTTCTATTGCAATCAACAGCTTTGTGACCATACTTGTTGCATGAAAAACAATATCCATTGAAGAAACCAGAGTACCTTTTTATGTAGGATCTGCTTGTTTGTGACTGAAACAATCTGCTCCTGCAATTGGCTGCAACATGTCCAAAATTATGACATCTAAAGCATTCAACATTATTGAATGATTTCCTTTGAGAATTCATGACTGTTGGTTGACCTTTTGTTTCTTTCAACACTTCAGATTTTGCATTGCCTTTCTTTGAATCATTAGCATTCCCTTGTGAACTAGATTCTCCTTTGACCATTTCATGAAAACCAAGACCAAGTTTAATAGAAGGAGACCTCTGATTACTAAGAATGTTGTCCAAAATTTTTGAACTATCTTGGAACCTCAACAATTTATCTTTTTCTTCTAGTTTACCTTTGAGAATATTTACCTCAACCTCCAAGCCTTGGCATTGCTTCTTCATGCTTTCTTCTTTCCTTCTTCCATCTTCTACTTGATGATTCAAATTTAGAATCTCTTCTTTCAACCCTTTTTCTTGTTCTTCAAAAGTTTGTAAGAGTTCTTCATTCTTCTTGTTCGATGCTTCGAGATCTTCTTTGAGGGAGACGATTTCTGCTTCAAGTCTTGCATTCTTCTTGTTTGATTCTTTAAGATCTGCTTGTAGAAGTTCTTCATGTTCCTTGTATGATTCTTCTATGACAGACATGATTTTTTCTTCAATATTTTCATTTTTCTTATTTGATTTTTTCAGATCTATTTTGAGAGCGAGGATTTCCTTTTCAAGCCTTCTCTTCAGTTCTTCATGCATTTCTATCTGTTTCTTCATTCTAGAGATCATCTCTTTTTCGATAGAGCCTATCTCTTTAATTTCTCTTTGTTGTTCTTCAACTTTGATCTTGAGAACTTCTTCTAGATCCATAACCTTTCTTTCACTATCTTCATCATTGCATGCATAAGGAAGAGAATCATCAGAACAATTATCAATACCTGTTTTATCTTTTCCATTGTCTGCTGCACATGTTTTCTGAGATATCTCCTTTTTAGTGACCTTCTTCTTTTGCTTATTTCCCATTGCGACGGATCTCCTTCAAGCGATCAAGCTTCTGCAGAAGGACCTGCTCTGATACCAATTGTTGGGAAAAATACTGAGAGGGGGGGGGGTGAATCAGTATTTAGGGCAAACTAAAATTTTTTACTTTTTCATGCTCTAAAACCCATACGCTATTTTGATGAAGCCAACTAGCGTATACACGTGGATATACTTCATAAAACTCACGTATGCACAGAGATCTAATTATGCCATTAATTCTTCACTTATATCATTCCATCATTCCTTCATTAGATGTTCTATAAACAGTAAACATGTGCAATAAGAACAGAATAAACCATCACACATAAGCATAACACATGAACACCAGGATTTTAGGTGGAAACCCAAGTCGGGAGAAAACTAACCGCTGCAGTTGCTCAGCCTGCAATATTTTATTATAGAGAAAACATCTTACAACATATGTGCTGGCGCAGACTCACCAAAGACGCAGCATTAACCGCGCTCATTTACCAACCTCTCCCGGCAGCCTCTCCCGGAAGGAGCTACAACCCCCTCGACTCGTCACGCCCTCCCCGGAAGGGAGCTACGACCCCTTGATCTCGTTTACCAGCCTCACCCGGAAGGGAGCTACGACCCTCGATCTCGTTTACTCACCCTCACTGAAGGGATTATTTACCCCCGACTAAAGTTACAAGAATCGGGCCAACATGGACCACGTGTCATCAATTTTCACACTGGATCCAAAGCATCCTTTAGGACACCACTTGCAGGCCACATTTCATCAAATTTTCAGACCGGACCCACTCCATACTTTTAAGCACAATTAACCATAAACAAGACACATAACTCAATCGAATGCATACCGCAAACCAAATATAACATCGTACATTTTTACCACACGTACTCTTCAGCAAACCCTAGTTTGCATACGCGCTTTCCTTTCTCTGATGTCGCGTATATACGCGCTTTCGTTCACATAAACCCACGTATAATTTAGTACAAATTACAAAGCTAATTTTATTGCGCATACGCGCTTTCTCTTCAGCGAAGCCGCGTATATACGCGCTTACTCTGCAGCAAACTAGCGTATAGATCTTCAACTATTATAGAGCAGCATACTTCTTTAGATCAGATATTCAGTTCATATTTACCTTTTTGCTTCAGACAGATGTTCGCCTCATCTCAGATCTAAGCCTTCCATGAATAGATCTAGCAGATACAAGTACTATACAGATCTAGATCCCCTTCTTCATCACTCCATCATTGGTGCATCATACTTTCAGATCTTTCATTCAACTGTAACCCTTTCCATTCAGATATACTCCAGAGAGAAGTATTCATTCAAGCTCAGACATCTTGCACCCACACTCATGATTTGTACAATGAATTTCTTCTCTTTTATATAGGTTTACCCTTTTTCAATACCACACGGGCCCCTTTCTTCAATACCATGAGCCAAAACAATACTCGATGATTTTCAATGCAACCGGCCCCTTTTCAATACCATGAACCAAAAACAATACCATGAGCCTTCAATACCATCGGCCCCTTTTTCAATACCATGAGCCAAAACAATACCATGAGCCAAACTGGTTTTATCGATGGTATTCCCGGGACTGGTGATTAGACGAACCATTAACCAATACAATGGGTTAATATCATTGTGGTTACTGTTTTTAAAAATTCTTTATGACGCTTTTTCCCATACGTGATTTGAACACATTTCAAGGCATACGACTGACTTAGACAGATCCCATGTGATGCCTTTAAGACATACTCTTACCATAGATCTAGCATATGCTGGAATTCCTTGTTTCATTACCTTCAGATAATCAAATTAGATATTCATTTAGTTCATCAAGACATATTCTATCAAGCACAACTTCATCAAGTAAGTTGCCATCATCTTCATCAAGTGGGTTGCCTTTCAAGGACAACACTCAACATCATATTGCTAACAAACATCATTTACCAAGTCCATCAAGTCAAGAATAACTTCATCAGGTGAATTGCCATCAAGGACAACACATGTCAACAGTCGCATGTCTTCATCTTCATCCGGAGTGGGTTGTATCAAGGCGACACTGCATCATACTAACATGCTTTAGGCGGGCCGGCATGACATTCCACTCATAATGTCCAACAGGAATGCTAAAAGCAGTTTTGAACTTGCCCTTTTCAGCAAAGGAAACCTTCCAGAAACCAGAATTCAAATCAAACTTAGAAAATATTTTTGCACTTGAGATCCTTCCCAACAGATCTCCTTTGTGGGGAATAGGATAGGTGTCATCTACAAGGACAGAATTCAGAGGCCTATAGTTTATAACCAGCCTTGGGATACCTCTGATATGTTTTGATCTCTTATTAACATAAAACCCATAGCAGTTCCATGGATTGCTAGATTCTCTGATCAACTTTCTATTTAATAGCTGATTAATTTCTTTTTCACAGAGATCCCTATATTCTTTATTCATTGGGATTTCTCTGGATTTTCAAGGTCTGCCATTATATTCAGATTTTTATGGCAGCTCTACACTATGCTGCTTCCTATGCCAAAAGGCATTAGGTTCTTTAGAACAGCATTCATTTTCTATAATAGTTTTTATTTCAGATATTTTTCTCTAAACCTTTGGAGAGCTCAATTTTTCTTCGATATGAATAGTGGATTTCAAATATTTGAGCTCTGAAATTTTATTTTTAGCCTTTTTCAGTTCCTGCATGGCCTGTATCATTGTAGAAACTCTGGGGTTAGAATCATAAGGCATGTCTATTCTATTGGCTTTCCCCTTTGAGGTAGGTACAGTTATGAAATAACCCGCTTTGTTATTCTGCAATCTAATAGAGCCATGGGGTTCTACTACTGCTAAGAAAACATTTCCTAATATGCAATCAACAGGAATATCACCAACTGCAAACTTCAATTTTATGCAGTGGGTATCAAAGCAAACAGCAGCCTAAGGAACTTCGTACTGGAGGGTTTTTTCTCCTAACCCTATTATTTTTCTTGAAGCTGATACCCAGTACTTTGAGGGGATGACTTTCTTATTAAATATATTTACATCTGCACCAGAATCTAAAAGTTCAATAAGGCAAAACATCTCACCTTTGATGCACACATTAATCTTTACATGATGTTGCTGGTATTCTATTGCTAGAACCCGCATTTCTCGGAATCCTACTATAGGATCCTTTTTCCCTTCTGAAATTTCAACATTTAATTCTGCAAAAGGTGAACTGTGCAGTGTATAATTTGTAACATGGCCTGAAGAAACAGGTTGTGCCACCTCCTATTTTCCTTTTTCTAATTTAGTTACCTAGGACTTTAAAATAGAAATTTCAGATTTAAGCATATGAATTTCCCTACTCACCTCCCCCAAAGTGAGTGCACGAACTTTTCTCTGTTGTTGGTCCCACTAATAGGCCTTAGTATTTCTATCATAAGAAGCTTCAAGAAAAAGAGGCTTCTTACCGGCGCTTCTGCTGGCTGAAGATGTCTGCGACATGAAAGTTTCCAACAGCTTATTTTTGAGGTCTCCCTCTTCCATTGCACGAATTTGTGCAAATATCTTCAACTCATCTTCATCTGATTGTGCCATTAAAACTTTGAGTTTTTCATATAATTCTTCTGCAAGAGTTTCATCAGATGAAAAATCAGATTCATCACTAGAAGAACATCCACATTTACAGTTATCAGAATTTGGACAATAGCAATGACCTTGTAATTATTCATTAGAAGAACTGGAAGAGGATTCACTATAAAAGTCTGAAGAATAATCTTCAGCTTGCCGTATAAATAGGCGGGGACAATGTTCTGCGTCATGAAATGTAGAGCCACACTTGCTACATTTATCTTCTGATTTGACAACTGCCTTGCCTCTGTTCTATGGCTGAGATTTCTTTCCAAGATTATTTTTTTATTCTTCACCATCAGGACATCTATTTGCTGTGTGTCCTGGTTTACCATATAACCAGCAGACAAGCTGTTTCAGCTTTTCTGTTTTCTTGTGATCTTGGATGTATGTCTGATGGTTGATAATAATGTGTATTAGGGACATATCTATAATATCCCTTTCTAGAAGGCCTGGAAGATGGCCGTGAGGATATTCTCCTCTTATTACTTCTACTAATGAATTTCTCTTTCGTTTGAGCCTTCTGAGCTTTCTTAGCCTTTCTTTTGGATTTTCTTCTTTTGACCAAGTGGTCATCAATAGTGATGCCATACTTACTACAGAAAGATTTGCTATCAGACAATCTATGCATATTTCTATTGATTTATTCATTTTTGAGCTAGTACATAAAGTCATTAAAACTTTAGTAATAGTTGCATAAATCTCACCCCAAGTATAAATTTCAAAAGGAAACTAAAAAGATTCTTGTAGTTTAATGATATCAACTAGCCTGGAAGGCAGTGCTACAAGATAAACTTGTTTCCACAAGAGATTCTTAGGATCCTTAACCAGATAGATCCGCTGCATCTAATCTCTGTGAAAATCTTCATACTGGCTCATTTTTATGCATTTTAAATTCATCAAAATAATTTCATTCTTATCTGAGACAATAGTCTCAGATCCACACCAATGTTCAAAAATCATGGCAGTGACATCACCAACCATATTATTGATAGGGGTACCATCAGGATGAATCATAATGTCACCATTTTCATCTTTCAATACTTCTTCTTCCATATTTTTGATTAAAGTTGGAGAAGACTCTAATTCCCACCATCTGGCCAAGGTACCAGTGAAGCACTGAATGAGAGCTTTACATGACTCAACCTCAGATTTACCTCCAACACACATTAGTTTGTATTCAGTCATCATTTGGTCAATCATTTGCCTGATCTGACCCATAGTGAGGTTATCAATATTCCATTCTTTATGGCTATTAGGATAAAATAAATGGCTTGCTGGAAGTTTTCCAATACCATTGAGATCTGGAGGAGAGTATCTGGTATATTGACTCTCTAATGGTTCATAAACAAGGAGGACTTGAGTCTCAAGCTTAGGTTCTTTTAACAAAGTGGTAATGGTGATTTTATCTCCTGAAGGACTTTGTGGAATAGTAAAGGCTTCTGAGACGATTGTCCGACCTCTTTTGGAAAGAGATGAGGAAATCTGTCAATAGGATTCTGGATATCTACGCTCTTTCTCCTATGCAAATAGGAAGGAGGGACAGGCTTGTCTGTCTTAGAAGGATTAAGTCTTTCAAACTTATGAGACAGGTTAGAGATAAGACTTCTGGTAGATATAGCTTCATCCATTACTTTATTCTCAACTTCTTCTATTCTACTTAATGACTCTATAAAATAGGATTTAATCATAGAAGAATCAAACTGTACATTATTAAGGGCACTATTTACATCATTGAATAAGACTTGAACTCTGTCAAATTGTTCTTTTACAAAGACTATTTTGGCAACATTTCTTTCTAAGCATGTGATAGCTGTATTTGTCCAGTTCAGTTCTTCACTAGCTTTATGAATTCTTCCATCAATGCCAAGTGCATTATCATCCTTTAGAACCAAGGGAATAGCTTTTGTTGTGTTTTGTGCTTCCCCTAAGATGATGCCTTTGAAAGGAGGAAAAGCAGTAGTTGTCTCAACTCTACTACCATCAAGAGCTGACCGAGAGTGCTGAGACGAAGAAGATGCAGTAGCATCAGTCATCAAAACATTTTCAGACTACTTCATTCTTTTCCATGTATAGAAAGATATCCAGCTGTTAGATCTTTCCATATAATCTTTCCATTCTTCAGATAGTCTGATTTTATCTTCACAAGAGTGAGTGAGACCAAAAGACTCAGCCTCAGGATGAGTATAAATATCCCAGTTTATCATCTGCTTCATCCACTGGGAATCAACCTTGTGTTTCTTACACCCATCCATAGAACTTATGCATTTTTGTGACTGAAGGTTTCTTGCAGTCAGATGGAAGATCCTTGAATCTGGATTCTGGGATCAGATGATTCATCTTCTCAAGATAATTAAGACCGTATCTGGGCATGTTCGTTGGTCTCATTCTACTGAACATCTCTGTCAATCTGGGATCTTCATTCTCAAGGGATGGTAATTCATGCATCATGAGAACATGATCTAACTCATGTGGAAATGGGATGTCAAAACATTTCAGATTTGGACAAAGATTTACAGAGGTGGAAGCTGGTGCTTCTCATGTCCTAGGGTTATGATTTTCATGAATAACTAGATATGCAAGACTGCTGAGATTGACAAGGTTTTTAAACTCTGGACATGATACTTCAAGAGAATTGAAATTTACAAGAGTTAACGTAACAGTTTTAACTCAATCTCTCTCAAGAAGTGAGGTTAAGGTAGCCTACGCCCATATTGTGTAATCTGCATATCTGAATTTTACTAATTGAATGAGGGTTGTGTGTGTGAATGAGGGTTGTGTTTATTTACTGTGTTACAATGAGGTGAAGACTGCAATGGATACCGATGGATTAAATGGAGTATGACACCAAATACTCAATCTATTTCTCATAGATTCTCAAACTTCTAAAATAGTTTTTGAAATATTAGTGATGCTAAAACAATTTTTGAAATATTAGTGATGCTATGGTTGTGCTGCATTAAGGATTCGACAGTGAATCGTCCTAGAATAAGTGACGTGGCATTCTTTCCACGTACAGTCATGCAGGCTTGGTTGATTGAGGAGCAGTATATTTCTCACACAAGAAGCGGAAGCCAGAGTCGAGGTAAAATTTCAAAGGCAGAACCTGGGGAGTGTTGATCAAGTGCCAATGTGCTACCGTTTCTGGTGTGAAATTTCTCAGCAAAAAGAGTGAGGAGCAGCGTGATCGCAATGAAATGTTGCATCTGGTTTCTCTTTATTGAGGCGCAGGGTCGGAGGATCAATTCCCATGGTGGATATATATGGGCAATTGGAACCTGGCCACTGCTGACGTAGCATAAATTCTTGTTGTCGCACAACCAGCACAGGAATTTTTCTTGTTTCACAACATATTGCGGCTGATCCAGCCAGTGGCCAATTCATGTATCACTAAGCGTATTCAAAACCATGCCTATTTCATGTTTTCAGGTCTGTAGTGTTGTAATTTATGCATTACAAATCCGATTTCATTAAGTTTGTACTCAAAATTTAGAAAATATAATAAAAATAAAAACAAAAACATTTAAATGGTCTCGAGCCACATCAAGCATTTACAGCAATTGCAAACTCGATCGAATTTTTAGTGCAAAAATTCAAGAAATGACTAGCGTGGAGATTAGCCAGTGTGGAGATCCGCAACAGCTTTCTAAAGATACCTGTGTAAAGCTTTTCCAAGAGAAAACTATCATGAAGAACCAACTTTGCCAGGAGGAAGCTACGTGGAAGCTTTAGATCCGTTGTGCCTAAAATATTGTGCGTAAAAATCTGCTGCTATCAAATCATCCTCAAGAATTCCAATGTTTGAAATTGAAAAATTGTTCAGGCGCCACCTGATAAAAAAATAGATAAGACGATGTGAATGGAGCTACGATGGAAGAAGGGTGCAAGACCTGTGTTATTGCAGATCTGGGCAGAGGATTCTTGAATATTTCTATTGATATTTTGAAGCTTATTTGCTTTAAGGGAAGTCATGATCTCCAACGCTAGATTTCTAGTGGAACCTGGTTTCCTGAAGCGTGCGTAAAGGATGTCGTATTCCATGAAGTATCGTTGCAAGTTGTGAGCACGGTTCAAAGACACTTATGGTATATTTTTTTTGGGTACCCATACCGTGTAGAGTATATTTAAAAGACACTTATATGGTATGTTTTTCTGTTAAGCATAAAGGGAATCGTGCATATACTCTTACATACATAAGCTTTAAAGTTTAAAAGGAACGTGACTTCAAGTGAAAACATAAAGTTCTAATAAATATTTTAATGGGAAGTATGAAAAGACACTTTTTAAAGAGTGATTATAAAGTGATATCATAAATGGGTGTTATTTATAATTTTTAGATTTTTACATTCGCAATTGAAAAGGAAACTCCCTTTTTCATCAAGTGATTTTATAAAATCTAAAAAAAATTGTTTTTTAATGGAAAGTTTAAATGAGGGATAAGGTTGATTAAAGTGTGCTTTTTTTAATGAGAGATTTTTGGGAGAGATGAGTGGCTAAAATATTTTTACTATAAGGGGAGTTATAAGAGTGAAGATTGTAATTCATGTTGTTATAAGGTGTTTTATTGATGTTTAGAATTTTTGTAATTTGGAGAGATAAGGTGTGGAGTGAAATGGTAAAAAAAAAATTGGATTGATAAGTGTTTTGTAAATGTGGAGTGATAAGGGAATATTTTTAGAAGGAAAAGTTATTATTTAAAGTAATGTTTTACTTTGAAAGAGGTTGAGTCAGTCTATCTAGTTTTTGAAGACAAGGATTTCTCACAATCTTTGCTTGAGAAGCTTCAACGAATACATTGTCAAGATGGAAGATTGATGTACCTTGAAACTTAATAAAATCATATTTTTTTGTGGTGATTGTGTCCTAGATCTGCCTGAAATTTAATAAGGAGAATATAGGTACATCATGTGTGTGTTTTTGGTGGCACGTGTTTTTATGGCTTCATGATGTTTCTTATGATTTTTCTCTATTTTTTATACACAAATGATCTCATTTAACGCACACATAAATTTTAATGCAAGAAAGAACAACACCTGCAATGAAGTAGTTGCAAGGAAGGATAATTAAACTCAACACATGCATTTGTGCCACTACGAAAAATAATTAAAGTTGTCAACATCAACATTATACCTCAACAAGCAAATTCCCTCAATACAATCAAGTTAATGCATTTCAATGCACAGTCTACATCAACATTCTTGCAAATAAATTTAAGAACTTGTAATCAAATTCAAATTGCATTGAATTGTAACGGTGCATTCTAGGTTGAAACCGACAACCAAGTTTTGAAATTGAGTCAACTTAATTCTAAGTGAATTCATTAAGTGTGCCATCTAGCCATTGAATTCTTCAAGCTTTATTATGTTGGTATTCATATTTCTTCTGTTTTACTGGTTTTCATTTTTGTTTACTTATAATTATATATGTAACTTTTTATATAGATTTCAAAGTTCTTAAATAGATATTCCTTTATATACATCATAATGTAAATACAAAGAATTATCTTAAATTAATTATTATTAAACTAAGGACTTTTGTGTATGTAACATACTCTGATAACCTCACATGGAAATGCAGGGAGTTAGAAATTTTTTATACGAATTACCCACGGGTAACTATCCTAATCACTATTCAAGATTCCTCATTAATCATTAGATAGAATGTTCATGAGTTCAAAGAATAACTTTACTAGAGGAATAGTAAGTTTCATAACCATTAACAACCACCGTTATAATATATTAACATAGATTGTATCATGTAACCTTGCATACATTTCATTATTTCTTTAGCCAGATGAATTAATCACAACATCATGCAATGAATATAGATCATGATCAATCACATCATTGAACACCGTTATACCTTGAAAAGCTTGTAGGGTGAAAACCTCGTAGGGTAAAACGGACAAATTTTTAATTTTATTATTAAAATCTAGTGAGGGTGTTCACCCCTCACTCAATGGATTATAAGGAGATCATCCATTAACCATTGTTATAATTCTTACAAGGAAATATCGTTTAAATACAAATACCTAGCTTAAATCCATTACGATCATTATGATAGAATTTACCCACAATCTTCAATCTCCATATCTCGGTGGCATTGTTGTAGCTACAATAGACCATCCTACAACTCACACTCATCTGCATGAACCATTAATTATTTACCTACCACCATGTTAAGCATAATATATCCATGGCACAAGTACCACCATTTCCTTCTATTGTTGTCTTTAGCATAGATTGAGGTCAGGATTCATAAAGTATTAATCAGCCCATTCACAAATCTATACTAGTGACAATTTTGCATCTATTCATGAACATTCATGACATGCAAGTAAAATACCCCGACATGCCTCCTTTAACAATACTGAATATGTACTAGTTATAAGTAATCACATTAACTAATATTTCCCTCGCATAAATACACATTCTTGCAAGACAAATAGCTACAACTGCCAAAATTTTTTGGAAAGTAAACTAATACAGCATTACGATCTTTGTGCATGTGAATTACATAAATTTTATCAAAATAACTAACCCTTCACCTATCACTTTTGATGCATGCAAACACGTAATGAAATCTAATCACAAAAAATGTTGTTCCTATGCATGCAAATGCATATAGCTTCCCAAAGAATCTTCCCAAAAGAATTCTTAACACAACTAACCATGCAAACACATAACACAACTAAGTATGCAAACACATATCCCTTACTCAATATTCAAAGCATATATTCCCTTCTCTAGAATTTTACCATCATTTAGCTATTATTTTCATGTAAACAAATACATACTTCTCCTTCAAATAGATTTAATATCACCTTGTTTCTCTCTATTTCTACATGCAATTTTCTCATGATTAATTTCCAAGAAATTACCATAGATAACCTCTTTTATGCGTAAAAACTAGGCAACACTAACAAGGTTAACTTAACCTTTAATACACCTAAATCAAGAAGTTGACACAATTCATCTAGCCTGTAATCTTTTGAAGAGGTTAATATTTTCAGTAATACCAACATATATAAAACACCATAATATTTTTCCAAGAAGAAATTATTCTTTTCACGAGAGATTCAGCATGATCTTTCCCAAATAAATGATTATAAGAAACTAACATGAGTTCTTCAAGACTTCTATTCCAAGGAAAAACTCATTAACTTATCTCCCAACCCATGAAATATGCTCAATAATTACCCTCTTTAATCTATATTCATTTCGAAAAAAATAACTTTGATTTCCTTATCATTTCATTTATGAAATCCCTTTTAAAAGAGAACAAACATCTTATATTTTCTTAGATAAGATGTGTGTGTGTGTGTGTGTGTGTGTGTGTGTGTGTGTGTGTAATCAAAGTTACTTATCTTTTTCTACCGTTCCTTCTAAAAGGTTAACATAGGTTAACATAATAGCAATATTTATCTACAAGTAGTAACATATTTTATTTACTAAGAAAACTAGCATGAGTTCTTTGTATTATAAATTATTTTCTTTTCAAGAAACGTTAATTAATTTACCTTCAAACCCATGAATATTTAAAAAAATTAAACTAATAATTTAACATTTCATCATTTCAAGAACTCATGAGAATATTTTCAAGAAAGTAAAAAAATTAGTTAGATTTGAACACACAAGATTCACATGTATTCTTGTTAAGATAAACTACACATTTAGTTAGTTTTTATGGGCTAGAATTAGAATAATTTATCACAAGAAAAGACAAAGCTACTTAGCTTTTAACACACCAGATTCACATGTAATATTTCTTTAAATAATTAATATGTTTTTTTAATATTTTACCATGCACTCTTTTCAAGAAATTAGCATAGTAACTTTAGTTATATATACCCAAAAACATATTTTCTATCATTTTTATGTTGCATGTAACATGTGTTCTTTTTCTAACATAATTGTTATTCTTTTGTGCATGTAGTATGTGTTCTTTGTAACACATCCACCATTCCTTTCTTGAAATTTATATTTTCTTTTCTAAAAGATATATATATATATATATATATATAGATATATATATATATATTATAGAAAAAAGATCAAAAATAATAACATCAACATTTTAATCGCATATGCATATCTTCAAAAAAATATTTTAGCCATAAAATATTTTGAGAATTCAATGCATAAGGCACTTATCCTATCTTTGAGGAATTTTCCCCTTTCTTCCTTTCATCTGCGCTTTCGCTCCTTATCTGCTATCCAAACATAATGGACGGATCCAAAGATGTTTGAGAAGTCGACTTTCAAATTGGAAAGCAAGAAAAAACATCTATGGAGAGAGTATACACGAAGCCCACATTGAAATATTGCACCAAAATATTTCTGCAGGATATTTTTCCTACAGACGTTACAGTGGGAGGTTTTCCCTCAGGCTATATATGTTAGGAGGTTGAAACCAAAGGTAGTCAGGTAATTTCAGGGAAACGGATCAACCCAAAAACAAAACGTCTGCTCCAAGTATCTACAAAGTGATTTACTCTTTTCGCACTTTGACCAAGTGTGTTCTTGACAATTGCGACAATTGACAGAGAGCTTCTTATTATTAAGAGAAATGGTTTTGGGAAAAAATGGCAAGACAGTGGCCAATAAGTTAGCCCATCTTCCTTCATAAAGAATTTAAATTTGTTATGAATAACTCGTTAAATCATTTTTCTTTTTAAAAATCCATTATTCCTCTCTCATGTAAAAATGGTTTTTCCGAATAAAGAAAGAAAATTGGTTTTCAATAACTAATTTTAACTACTAACTATTACGGGTGTGAACAATTATTAAAAATTAATTTTCACTCATGTAACTATATATTTATATATGCATCTATGGTACTCTATGGAGGGTTATTAAATAGTCCCTTCTTAGAGAGAACATCGTCCTCAATGTTCATCTCTCAAAAATATTTTAACTTCTACTCTTGATATAACAATCTAAACCACCCAATAGGGTATCATGTCCCATGAAAATTAAGGATATCATTTCCAAGAAATACGAATAAATAAAAATGATAATGTCTTATCAATAATCATAAGAATTTATAGCTGAAAAAATATAGAAGTGCCACTTTCCATCACTTGGCCATTATTCAAAGTCATAGAAGCAAAAAAAACCTCTATACCAATTTATGGTTTCTTACCCATTTCTCTTGGAAGTTATGGTCACTTTTACACAAGAAATCCAATGGTTTGATATCTCATCAACACTTCATGGCAAGCACACTCTAACATATGACTAGCAAATCCAACATAATCACATTAGTCACAACATTTTAAATCAAAATAGAACACTTTTTAACTATCAATTATTCATCCAATGTCAAGTGATATTTTAACCACATTACCTCCAAAAGTACTCAGAGAGAGTCAACCCTCTAATCATCAAAATGATAAATCATTGCACCATGTGCACACTTAATTTTATCTTAGATCATGCTAAAGACATCCACACAATACTTTTAAAAGTACTCAGAGAGCACCTAACTCTCTAATCATACAATTAGTCAATCAATGCACCAAGTGCATATTTTCCTAGCCCCTCCTAAGACATTCAAAAAATTAGTAAAACAATAAGGTAGCTTATACTTTCAGTAATTCCTTTCTGAGCACTAGGCTCCTTTCCTCTTAATATATACATAAGATATTTACAAAATCATATAAAAAATTCATTTTAATAAAACACATAACAGATTAGTTAGTTGTTATGTTATGAGAACCACTTGGTAAAAAATATGCTCCTCCCAACCCATGGGAGCTAGTTTCCACAACCGAATCAAGTAACTTTCACATCCAGAAAATTCTTTGACATATACCATACCAATTCCAACCTAAAATTCCACTGGCAAACCAGCTCAAGAATTTTGATGACCACACAAGGTCCAATATATTATTCCTCTTGCCAGTGTCCTGCCTATTCTTCTGCTAGTGTCCCATCTATGAGGAATTTTGGGCCTCCTTTAATAGGCTCCAAAATCAACAGAGTTTCCTTAGTATTTTTCCCTCTTCACCATCTTGGCCACCTCTTTTCCCTTATTGAGATCATATATCTCTAGGAAGAGGAAATTTGGGCAGGAAAGCACCATCAACCCCTATAGGCACGGAACCACCATCAACCTAAGACCTTCTGGCCTTTCACAATTGTTCACAATTTTCTGGCATGTTAAATTTCTCTTTTAGCATTCTTTCCCATAGAACCATATGCACATTATATAGAAATAAATATAAAATTTATTGTACATCATGGAATTATACTTAACCCTTAGCATAAGTCCACAATAGCTAGATTGGTAGAAAACATAACTAACATATAGGTTGTATACATTATTATTTTCAAAATAAAACAATAATGCACATCATGACTTTATACTTTATCATTTATGGTTTCATTTCGTATTGAAACATTTTACTTTCACAAGATTTATTTTTGCCATTAAGTGACTCATGCCTAATCTCATCAACAATTTTAGTCATAAATATGCATTTTTTAAAAACAAGTATTCACTTTCTCAATAAATTTGGTTCATGTATAAAATGCTATCATGCATAAAATTACATACAAATATTCATTAATGTGTATATGTCAATAACAGTTAGTGTAACAGTCCAAACATTTACAATTCCCATAGTATACTGTTACAGACAAACTGACACATGAAGTAACTACCATAATCACTTGTTCACAACTTCCAATAAGCTCTAATCAAAACCAATTCATGCATATAAGTTTTATTAGTTAGTCACACAACACTGACTAATCAATGCTACTAATAATCTTAATGCAACCATGACACGACTCATTCAATAGCTAGCCATTATAGTCAAGTCTCACTACTCAAACCATTGTGTGTTTTTTACATTTAAAAGGGTTAGCTCAACTTTTTAACACACTCTATCATCCTCTTACAGGAATTTCTCCATATTTTTCTTTCATGCATTAGTTTCACACACCATTACTATACACATCCAAACTTTTAAGTAGTGCATGGTAACTTTATTTATGTTCATTAAATGTATTAGTAATATGTCATATATACAAATGTTGATATTCAACTTTCATTTTCACTAGTGAGTACTAAGGTTGTTCAAAAGTGAAACAAAGTTTTTATCATCTTTTATCCTCGACAACATTCAAATATCATGAACATAGTTTTACATCAAACATTATTACTTACTACTCTTCAATGTTGTTATAAACATGAATCACACTTGTCATGTCAAAAGTAGTCTACTGCATGTATCGATATGTAGATTGTTAGACTCATACCTTAGCTAATGTCTACTAATAGCATACCTTAAATTCCTTTCCACTTCCAATTCCCAAAGGCGCTATTGATGCAACCTTTAGCTTTGATACCACTTTTAACATACTCCGATAAACTCACATGGAAATGCAGGGAGTTAGAATTTTTTTATACAAATTACCCATGGGTAAATATCCAAATCACTATTCAAGATTCCTCATTAATCATTAGATAGAATTTGCATCAGTTAATAGAACAAATTTCGTAGAGGAATAGTAAGTTCCATAACCATTAACAACCACTGTTGTAGTATAATAACATAAACTGTATCATGTATCCTTGCATACATTTCATTATTCCTTTAGCCAAATTAATTAATCACATACTTGACATTAGCAACATCACATCATGCAATGAATATACATCATGAAACTAACACAATAAGAAATCATGTCATTGAACACAATTATACATTAGAAACCTTGTAGGGTGAAAAAGAGTGAATGTTTAATTTTATTATTAAACGCTCGTGAGGGTGTTCACCTCTCACTCAATGGACTATAAGAACTAGAAGAAAATTATGAAATTAGTGACCAGATGACTAAAAACGTTAGTCAACACAATTTTTCCAAGTGAAATACTACCAAAAATGAGCAATCTTAAGTGATCCAACTCAATGACTACCATAAATGACTATTTTAGTCCGAGGTTAAAATATACCACTAGATAATAAGAAATGAAACTAAAAATGACTAATTTAGTTTAGGAACACAAATACAACTACTTAAAAGGTACTACATGTTTGTAAATGTGTGAATCCAAACTGTTTCTCCCATTCCAACTTTTCATGCTATGTATGGATGAGAGAAATTTGTAAGGTTGAATCATTTTGCTCTGCATCTAGACTTATCAATATTTATTTTACTACACATCCCAGTGTTATTACACATGGTATTTTTCTAATCATTGTATCCTTTTTTTAATTCTAGTTTGATTGTTACAACAATGTTTTTTGGATTGCGATTCCTTTCTCTTACATGTTGCGATAGCTTGTGATTTTATAAAAATAGATGACATTGATGTAAAATTTGACTCAATTGGAGGGTTAGAATAGGTTAAATAGGAACTTTATGAGATGTTTATTGTTCCAATATATATAGATACCTAGTTTGTTTCGCCAGTGCAAGTTACTGAGTCCTCCAAAAGGTGTTTTTGTGTATGGTCCTTCTGGAGCTAGGAAAACATTAATTGAAAAGGAAATAGCAAGAGAATTAGGAGGTGTTTTCATCAATTTAATTCTAGCCAATATAATGAGTGAATGCTTTGGGAATTTATAGAATCTTGGTATGTTAACATCCTTGCCTTAGTTTTGTTTGAAGTCTTACAAGTACTTTATTGCATTGGCAATATATTTTTATATTACTTTTCTCTTTCATGGTGATAATTTGGTACCCACTAGGTCATTTTAGGTTTGTTCTAATAATTTTTGTTTAACTAGATATTTTTAGGATTATACTATATGTGCTAATTTATGATATATATGGTTTTACTTGAATTCTCATACATTATGGAAAATAGATATCTTGAGGTGCTACAATTTAAGGATGCGAAAGCATATCACTATAGCTTTATTAAAATGTTCGAGCTAAACACAATGGTTGTTGATATGAAACCAATCACCTTAGAAAAAAAATCATGTCATTTTGGATTACTTATTGAATCTTGGGGGTATCCCAAATCGCAAATTTATAAGGTCTTCTATGTGACTAGATCACTAGCACTTAAATCCATCTTTACATTGGATGGTTCAACATCTTGATGATCCATATTCTATTGACCGTAAATTTTGTATTCATTATTTCTTTCATCATACCACCTCAAATAGATATTGATGGTGTAAATGAGCCTATTTATGGATCTCTTACTTATGGAAACAATATTACCTCTTACGCCATTATTCCTACCTTTGCAACTATCAGTTTTCACTTCTATCCCATCGGGGAAGTAGCTTTTGTCGATGAATGGATACACAAAATGGAACCTATGATCCAATATTTCATGTCATTGATGTAGTTCCCACATGACACAAACATTTGATGGTATATTGTAGCGAAATACTCTATGATGTTTTTCATAGATGCCCAACCTATAACAATGAGTTGCATTCTATTTCCAAAGCCCGTAAGCAATGAAAGAAATATATTCAAGCCTACTATGACATGTTGGAATGAAATTTTTATCTAAATGTTGAGAATCATACTTTATTCACACTTTATTTGGTCCTCTACTTAAATTATGACCTCAAAATAAGGCTTCAATTATGTCTGTGAGGTGTGATATTGATATCCTTCTACCAAATATCAAATACATCTTTTATATCCTAGCTATATTTATATTTTTCCCCATTTTTCTCATTTCTTTTTATTATATGTATGTATGGAGATGTGAATACCTTTTTTATAATTTATAGGAGGATCATGACATTCTAGGTGAGTAAGGAGGCCTAACCTTTTGATTTTTTTGCATATTATTTGATCTCTTTTGGAATATTATAATAACATTTCTCATCATTGATGTCACATTATCATGCCTCTTGTGCTCCTAGGAGGTTAATCATTCTTCATTGTATTACGTTAACTTTAATACTAAACACATTTGGAAATATCCTTCAAATTTATGAACATTAAACAATATTGGCAATATACTCCATCCAAGAGTCACTTTGATTTTCTTGATAACTATTAAATTAATTTTAATTTGATAACATAATCTAAAATTATTTTAATTCATTAAATATTTTTAATTTTTTAATATAAAAAATCTATTAACTATTGAAAATCCAAATATTCTAAAAAAATGAAAATTAAATTCCCCTAATAAAATTTTAACTAAACCCAACCCAAAACAAATAAAAAAAGATTAGTGTTTGCGCTAAAAAAGTTAACGAGATGGTTTAGCTCATTTGATGTTTAGCTATGAATTTATTAGGCTGTAATCTAAATTTATTTTTGAATGATTAAATATTTTTAAATTTTTAATTTAAAAACACATTAATTATTGAAAATACAAATATTCAAAAAAAAAATGAAATTCCCCAATAAAATTTTAACTAAACTCAACCAGAAACAAATAAATTAAAAATTAAATTCCCCCAATAAAATTTTAACTAAACCCAACCCAAAAAAAAATGAAAAAACACTAGTGTTTGCGCACATATGGTTTATTAATAAAATTTTAACAAAACCCAACCCAAAACAAATGAAAAAACGATAGTGTTTGTGCACATATGGTTTAGCACTTTTGATGTTTAGCTCTAAATTTATTAGGCTAGGTTAGGCTTAAAATGTAAGTTAGTAGAAATATTATTAGTATTAGGGGAACTGCCTAGGAAGAATACGGAGTTTCCAGTAGGACTGAGGTTGGGTGTTCAGAAAGGAGGAGGTGAGAGGATGTTTAATGAGGTGCATAGGTTCATATCTAGGGATTGTCAATCACATTAAGAAAATCGACAGAAGGAGGATTGAGAATAGATATATTGCTCCTTGAGGGATGAGAACAGGGCTCAGGGCTTGCTATGAATTCAAAGTCGGGTTGAGATGGAACAAGCTCCACACAGTCTCCTGAACCGACTTCCCCATGAATCGAATTTGAGGATTCAGCTTCGAGATCAGAGCTCGAAGAGGGTAAACCACTATCGTAAAAACACTTCAAGCCAGAGTGATTTGAATTTCATATAGAACACAGAATAAAATTCTTTCTGGAGAGTTCTTAATCAACCACGGAAATTGATCAAATGGGGCTAGTTTTTTGGCAAGAGTCCCCCAGAGCGAATTCATAAAATGTCTCAATCATGGACCTAGATTCAAAAGAAATTTTAATGCCAGTCACTTCTCTAAAAAACTCATGGACCTCTTTCAGTGGAGGATAATGTAATTATTCATATCCTACAAATGATAGATTTGTGAAAATGCTAATGATATATATTTAGGAATAGATTTTGTATTATACTTTGTGTGGATCTTCCTAACATTCAAGTCAAGTTTTTTTTAGCGCAACACTGCACCAAAATGTGGTTAGTGATGAAGAAATGTGTTGAAAAAAGGTGAGGGGTTGATGTGACAAAATGCGTCAAGAAGAAATTAGTGGTTGGAACAAATTTTTTTTTTGAACTCACTCAATCCTGTTTAATTGATTTTAGATTATTCATGAAATCCACAATTGGATATTTAAGTTGCACTCAACCTCTCATTTTTCAACTTGCATATCAATATCATAATTTTTGTGTAATGTTTTTTCCATAAAAATGAAAATCCATGAAGGTTTGTGTTACAAGAGAAGGAGGGTATGTAGGATCATAGCTCATCAATAACCTTCTCCAAAGAGGATACACTGTTAACACCACCTTTAAAAACCCTAGTATGTGATACATAGATTCTTCTTTCTCTTGAATGTATGCCATGCCCACTATCAATAATTTTATTATCCACACAGAGAAAGGCCTTCAATCACTTATCAGGAAAATAGGAGACAAACTTCATGTCATCTCTACATGAAAAGAATATGCAACCCTGACCTACATTTTCTATGAAGCGAGCAATCATCATAAGACAATTTGCTTCTATGCCCAGTCTGAACGCAGAAGGACTCAGATCCCTGCACTCAAATACCAGATGTATATGGTCTCTCACTTGCATGCATACATCAAACAAATTCCTCCAAAAAAAATTGCATAATCATGCCCTCCTTAAAATTTACAAATGTAGTTAGTATTAATTAATTTTATTTAGTTTAAGGGTATAGCAGGTTGTTATATATCTCTAATTTTATGATATTTCTATCAAATTTTATGTAAAATATGGGGCAAAATCATGTTAGGAAAAGAAAAAAATGTATATTGCAAATTCGATGGCATAAAAAAGATAGGAATTTTCTTCATATTCCTGGAATGCCCAAATCTGTAATAGACATAATTTTAATTTATAAAAAGAAAGAATCCAACTTGAATCCAACATGTTATATGATGAAATATATTAGTTGGTTCCAAACATGGGCAAAGATGACTTAATATGATAAGCCATGAAGATAAAAATAAAAATAAAATGTATTTTTAAATACATTCATTAGCCAACATTTTTATCATTCATAAATTTGGGAAACTATCTCAAATACCATCCATGAAGTTGGAAAAGAATCCTAAATTTTCCCCACAAATATTCATAAAAAAAATGAATAAGTTGATGTCACCTCATTTTGTGCTCCCTCTATGCCTAAAATTCCAGCCACAACATCTAAAACGACCACCGAAATGAAAACTAGGGCTCTAGCTAACTTCATCTTTCTCTGATCTCTCAAGCTCGATTTTCTTTATGATATATGGACACTGGTACTAGTGAATGACCAGATGCATCATATATTTATCAAAATAGTCATATATACTTTGGGACAGAGTTTAAGTAATATAAATCTAAAAACCAAATTTCTTACAACTTCCCATAAAAAGCTAACTTACAATCCCCAGAGCCAGATATGCTTGATCTGGAGTTTGATTCCACTTTCAAATTTTTTGAGAGCTTCACTTCAGCATTTCACAACTTTTTCTATTGTCTTATACTATGATTATTACAAACTCTTTCTTTTGTGTAATCAACATCTATCTCATATCATCTTACAACTTTACCGCTTTACCCCCACATCCACATCCAATGATGGTGGTGGGCATTGATTGTCGCCATTTTAGAGAACCAATAATTTTACTAATTTTGAGATTTCAAACAAAGATATGTTTTCAGTGTGAAAGTCTATGTGTTTTTTTATCATTTGCTGGCAGTACACTATGGCTCTGTATAATCACATTAAAGGAACTTTGGAAATTTATGTAATCTTCATAGGTAAAAATTGAAATAAATATTTTTGAGCTCTGGAAGTAAAATTCAAAACCTATAAGCTACAAACTAAGTGGATAGTAGCATGTCTACCTACAATTGCAATTAGTAAACAATAACACGAAAGGCCAAATATATAGAAATAATAAACATGGTGGGCCTAAAACGTCATGTATGCCATGCCCACTGTCAATAATTTATTTATGGACATAGAGAAAGGTCTTCAATCACTTACCAGGAATGGCCAGTTCTCTATGTATCATCATATTACTGTTGGCTGGCTTTCAAAAGACTTTTTTCATATGGGTTACCTACTTTTGGTGGATAGCAATTTATTATTTTTTAAATTTGACTTTTAGTGGTTTCTAGCAACAACTGTACATAACTGGCCATTTCTAGGTTGGAACCCTCAATCAGAGTATATGGACCCAGAACCAGTTGGATCGACTTTCCTTCTATATTATTCTTATATTATCTCAATAGTTATTATAACATAACTCCATAGTTCATCTATGGCTCGTTGCTTCGATTAGATATATATTTAACTATATTAATGGAATTTTATTTGAAACCATATCGAATGTGATATTATTTGGACTTACCTATGTGGAGTTTACATCAAATTTAATGGCATCGATTCTAGAGTGTTTCACACTAAAGAGAAAATATTCTGCCACATACACCACTTTGACCTAAATAAGGAGAAATAGGAGAAAAACTACAACAACTTGCTTGTTGATAGGTGACTACTACATGTCATCTCTACTAGAAAAGAAGATGCAACCCCCACCTATATTTTCTATAAAGTAAGCAATCAACAAAAGACAAGTCGCTACTATCCCCAGTCTGAAGGCAGAGGGACTGTGTTACCTGCACTCAAATACCAGATATCTATAGCCTCTCACCTACATACATACATCAAACAAATTCCTTCAATAAAAATTGCATAATGAAGCCATGCCATCCTCTTTAAAATGTACAAATGTAGTTATTATTAATTAATATTATTTAGTTGAAGGGTATAACAGGTTGTTATATATATCTAATTTTATGATATTTCTATTGAAGTTTAGGTAAAATCGATGGAAAAATCATGTTAAGAAAAGAAACAAATTGTTAGCCTCTCTCATAAAACAATTATAAATCCAAAATAACTTAAATAAATTAAATATTAAAAGTTAGGATTTTATGCCTAACTCTCTAGATTGGGTTGTTCCTCTAAGTTAGGAGTTAGTTTAAGTAGCTCCTAGATTGGTGTGTGTATGGTTGAGAAATTGTCTCAACCAAAGTGTCCAAGATAGAATGCACTATCTTGAGACACAGTATCCTCATCTATTTAATTGTAATATTACATTATTTTAATAATGAGAAAATATGTGAGGAAGCCGTGAGACTAAAGCCTTTTCCGCCATGACTGTGTTTGGGTATAAATATGTGTGTTAATGGTGTGTGATTATTCAACATGTGGTATCTGAGTGAATGGTTTTATATTTGGGATTAAGAGATCTAGAAGGTATATTTTCAATTGTGTTATTGAATGCAGAAGGAATGCAAGAGGAGAGAGTCGTAGGTGGCGCAAATCGATGATAAAACTCAAGTTATTAAAGTCGATTATTGTCAATGGTGAGCAAGCTTGCACAGAAGGCAAAGATTGTGCTATGATGAATAACAGTCAAATAAGACGAAGTCTAAAAATTGCAAAGGTGAGTTGTTGTCCATGTCACAAGTTCAGGGTGAAAAATTACAATTTTGATATGGAAGAACAATTGTTTATGCCAATAATGAATTGAATCATTAAATTACCTTTATGCTGGTTTAAAACACCTGGATCATTCTCATAAAAATTCTTCAGCTGTGATGAGATGAAGTTTTCCTATATTTTTATTTGAGAATCCACAGTCTAACCAAACTATTTATCTTTCATTTTTTTCGATGCAAACAAGTAAAGCCATTCTGCTATAACACGGATTAATGTAATTGTGATAAATCCGGGGAATCCAAACTGTTTTGATATTGGTGGTTCTGATTAATGTGCTCATGTTTATGACATTGCAAATTAGCATTGAGATGGATCAATGAAGAGCAGTCAATATATTCAATCTCAGCTCGTCCTCTGATTGGTAATAACTAAGTCAACATAACAGGTCTAACGCAATCTCTCTCAAGAGGTGAGGCTAAGGCAGCCTACCCCCATATTGTGTAATCAAGGCATGAAGTTCTTCATATCTGAATTTGACTGATTGGATGAGGGTTGTGTGTGTGAATGAGGGTTTTGTTTATTTACCGTGTTACAATGAGGTGAAGGCTGTGATGGATACCAACGGATTAAATGAAGTATTACACCAAATACTCAATATCTTTCTCATATATTCTTGAACTTCTCAAACAGCTTTTGAAAGATTAGTGATGTTATTGTTGCGCTGCATTAAGGATTCGACTGTGAATCATCCTATAACAAGTGATGTGGCCTTCTTTCCACGTACAGTCATGCAGGCTTGTTTAGTTGAGGAGCAGTATATTTCTCACATAAGAAGTGGAAGCCAAAGTCGAGGTAAAATTGCAAAGGCAGACCCTGGGGAGTGTTGATCTATGGTTTGATTAAATTCCAATGTGCTACCATGTGTGGTGTGGAATTTCTCAGCAAAAAGAGTGAGGAGCAGTGTGATCATAGTGAAATGTTACATTGTCCATTTTAGAGCTCAGTCTAAGATCTAGTTTCTCTGTTTTAAGGTGCAGGGTCGGAGGATCGATTCCCATGGCAGATATACATGGGAAATTGAAACCTGGCCACTGCTGACGTAGCATAAATTCTTGTTGTCACACAACCAGTGCAGAAATTCTTCTTGTTTCACAACATATTGCGACTAATCCAGCCGGTGGCCAATTCCTGTATCACTAAGCGTATTCAAAACCATGCCTATTTCATTTTTTCATTATGAAATAAGGAGGTGTTTAGTGTTGTAATTTATGCATTACAAATCCAATTGCATTAATTTTGCACTCAAAATTTTGAAAAAAAAATAAAAAATAAAAAAATCATTTAAATGATCTCAAGCCACATCAAGCATTTAAAGCAATTGATAACTAAATCGAATTTTTAGTGCGGAGATTCAAGAAATGACTAGCGTGGATATTAGCCAATGTGGAGATCTGCAACAGCTTTCTAAAGATACCTGTGTAAAGCTTTTCCAGGAGAAAACTATCATGAAGAACCAAATTTTCCAGGAGGAAGCTATGTGGAAGCTTTAGATCCATTGTGCCTAAAATATTGCGCGTAAAAATCTGCTGCTATCAAATCATCCTCAAGAACTGCAATGTGCGAAATTGAAAAATTGTTGAGGCACCTCCTGATGAAAAAATAGAGAAGACGATGTGAATGGAGCCGCAATGGAAGAAGGGTGCAAGACCTGTGTTATTGTGGATCTGGGCAGAGCATTCCTGAATATATCTATTGATATTTTGGAGCTTCTGTTCTTTAAGGGAAGTCATGATCTCCAACACTAGATTTCCAGTGGAACCTAGTTTCCTGAAGCGTGTGTAAAGGATGTCATATTTCATGAAGTATCATTGCAAGCTGTGAGCACGGTTCAAAGACACATATGGTACTCTTACATACATAAGCTTCAAAGTTTAAAAGGAACGTGACTTCAAGTGAAATCATAAAGTTCTAGTAAATATTTTAATGGAAAGTATGAAAATGCACTTTTTAAAGAGCGGTTGTAAAGTGATATCATAAATGGTGTGATTTATAATTTTTAGAATTTTACATTCGCAATTGAAAAGGAAACTCACTTTTTCATTAAGTGATTTTATAAAATCTAAAAAAAATTGTTTTTTAATGGAAAGTTTAAATGAGGGATAAGGTTGATTAAAGGGTGTTTTTTTTAATGAGAGATTTTTGGGAGAGATAAGGAGTGGCTAAAATATTTTTTTTTGTAAGGGGAGTTATAAGGGTGAAGATTCTAATTCATGTTGTGATAAGGTGTTTTATTGATGTTTTAAAGTTTTGTAATTTGGAGAGATAAGGTGTGGAGTTAAATGGTAAATTTTTTTTTGGAGTGATAAGTGTTTTGTAAATGTCGAGTGATAAGGGAATATTTTTAGAAGGAAAAGTTAGTATTTAAAGTAATGTTATACTTTCAAAGAGTTTGAGTCAGTCCATCTAGTTTTTGAAGACAAGGAGTTCTCACAATCCGTGCTTGAGAAGCTTCAACGAATATGTTGTAAGGATGGAAGATTGATGTACCTTGAAACTTAATAAAATCATATTTTTTTTGTGGTGATTGTGCCATAGATCTGCCTGAAATTGAATAAGGGGATCTTAGGTAGAGCATGTGTTTGTTTGTGGTGGCACATGTTTTTATGGCTTCATGATGTTTCTTATGATTTGTGTCTATGTTTTACACATAAATGATCTCATTTAACACACACATAAATTTCAATGCAAGCAAGCACAACACCTGTAATGAAGTAGCTGCAAGGAAGGATAATTAAACTCAACACATGCATTTGCGCCACTACAAAAAATAATTAAATTTGTCAACATCAACATTCTACCTCAACAAGCAAAATCACTCAATAAAATCAAGTTAATGCATTTCAAAGCACAGTCTACATCAACATTCTTGCAAATAAATTTAAGAACTTGTAATCAAATTCAAATTGCATTGAATTGTAAGGGTGCATTCTAGGTTGAAACCGACACTCAAGTTTTGAAATTGAGTCAACTTAAGTCTAAGTGAATTCATTAAGTGTGTCATCAATATTGAACTTGTCATTTGTCTTTTGGGTACATTTTTGACAGTGTTTGACACCATTCCTTTAAAGAACAATCAAGTGAGTACATCAAGTGCGTGAGTTTTAACACTAAAGAAAACAAAAAGAAACAAGTTCACCTCTCCTACAAGCGAGCGTGAGTATTCATTCAAGAAAGTTCCATCAAGTCATTTCAAAGTTCACAACAACAAGCGAGCTGGCGTGAAGTTCATTGCAGCAACAATCAAAGCAAGCAAGCGAGTTGAACTCTAACGCAAGTAAATTTAATATTCAAAAAAAAAATCAAGCAAGTTGAATTCTACTTCAAGTGAGCATGAGTCCCAATGAGCATGAAACATAAAAACACAAGTTTTACCAAGAGATCAAGAAAATTCCGCAGCAAGCGAGCATGATAAACTCAATCAAGCGACCCAGCACAAGCAAACATGCTCTTCAAGAAACAAATAAAGCGAGTGTGTCACTAACATCAAGCGAGCACATTCAATCCAACAAATTTCAAATCAAGTAAGACAATTCAAGACAAGCGAGCCTGAATTCAATTGAGCTAGTTCACATGGTGCAACACATCTAGTTGTTACAAGTTCTTCACAATTTCATCCCCTCAAGTCCTGAAGACATGGTGCAAATCAACAAAGAAAATATTGCCGATCTTTCACGACATCTACAATAGACAAATGAGAACATTGAGTTTCTTCAACTAGAGTCACAACTAAAAATAAATGGGTTGCAAGAGAAGAGTGATGCTTCCAAGTATTTGAACAATACCAATCCATATGATAAGCCATTTATCCAAACAGCTTCAAGTGTCGAAGTTGTTCACGTTTAACTTTCTTCCAAGCCAATCATCAAGCCATGGGAAGAAATCCAAAGTAACAAAAGTAAATGAGGCTTAGGATATGTCAAAGATAATGCCAACTTACATATCCCAAATTATTCAAAGCCCATTAAGTTCGTCAGTGCATTATTTCTTGAACAAATAACCTCAGCACATTCTCATAAAGTTGCAGACAAATAAAAATGCACGCAACCATAAGTTGTAGTCAAACCGAAATGTCTTCATTGTCATAAAATCGATCATATGGAAGATCAGTTTTTTTATCTCCATCATTGTCGCCATTGTGGCAAGCCAAATCATTCATCTAAGAATTGTTGCAACCAACAACAATCAGACAGATTGAAGATAAATTATGAATGGATTGATCCTTTAGAATGGTCACCCACAGTAAAAAGATTTTATTAGCTCTACAACTGAATACAATCACACCTAGTGTAGCTGACAGTAAAAATAATATGGTACACTCATGCAATTGAATGGGGGAGTACACCAGTGCACCACTCCTACACCTGAAGGGGGGAGTTCAGGAATCATTTCTAGAGGATTGTCTCTCCTTTCAGCTGACAAAGGGGGGGAAATGTTAATGAAATTGACGGTGGTTGTCAGACTGAAAGTCTCAACACCACCAATAGCATCCCCTGGGCATCTTCAGCATCCAGTGGGAAGTTGACAGCAAAGCATCAGTGAGCAGCTTTCAACACACTAAAAGCAACAGTGAGTTGTTTTTTGACATCATCAGCCAGTGGCGTTCAACAAACTTTTTCAGTGGAAAAAGGATGTTGATTTCACACAAAGGAAAGATGGATCCTCTTGAAATTTGGAACGTGATGGAGTTGTGAAGTGAAATTAAAAGATGAATCAGACATGCAGCTGACTCATGGTCTCTTCAGATTGTAGTTTTTTCAACATCGATCTTTGGCGGTTTTTTAGGCAATGTTTGTGAGGATCAACATGAGAACTTAGAAGATGGTTCCTCGTTCTTATTTTGGATTTATCAATGAAGGGAGCAATGTTAGCCTCTCTCATAAAACGATTATAAATCCAAAATAGATTAAATAAATTAAATATAAAGTTAGGAATTTATGCCTAACTCTCTAGATTGGGTTGTTCCTCTAATTTAGGAGTTATTTTAGGTAGCTCCTAGACTGGTGTGTGTATGGTTGAGAAATTGTCTCAACCAAAGTGTTCAAGATATAATGCACTATCTTGAGACACAGTCTGCTCATCTATTTAATTGTAATATTACATTCTTTTAATAATGAGAAAATATGTGAGGAAGTTGTGAGGCTGAAACCTTTTCCTCCATGACTGTGGTTGGGTATAAATCTGTCTGTTTTTATGTGGGTTAATGGTGTGTGATTATTCAACAAAAACGTCTATTGAAAATTAGATTACTAATTCGATGGCATCAAATCGATATGAATTTTCTTCATATCCCTGGGATGCCCAAATCTGTAATAAACATCATTTTAATTTATAACAAGAAATAATCTAATTTGTTAGATGGTGAACTATATTAGCTGGCTCGAAACATGGGCAAAGATAAGCTAATATGATGAATCAAGAAGATAAAAATTAAAATTAAAAATATTGTTAAATACATTCATTACACAACATTTTTATCATTCATAGATTTGGGAAACTATCTCAAATACCATCCATGAAGTTGGAAAATAATCCTAAATTTTTCCCCACAAAACTTTTTAAAAAAATGAATAAATTGATGTCACCTCATTTTGTGTTATTTCACCCAGTATGCCCAAAATTCCAGCCACAACATCCAAAACCACCACCAAAATGAAAACTAGTGCTCCATCTTACTTCATCTTTCTCTGATCTCTTAAGATTTATTTTCTTTATGATATATGGACACTAGTACTAATGAATGACCAACTACACCATATATTTATAAAAACAGTCATATATACTGAGACAAAGTTTCAGTAATATAAATTTAAACACCAAATTTCGTACAGCTTCCCATCATCAGCATACTTACAAACCATGGAACCTAATATGCTTGATCTGGAGTTTGATTCCAATGTCAAATTTGTTCAGAGTTTCACTTCAACATTTCACAGCTTTTTCTGCTGCCTTATCTTGTAATTATTACAAATTATTGCTTGTCTGGAATCAACATCTATGTCATCTCATCTTATAGCTTTTCCACTTTACCTCCACATGCACATCAACTGATGGTGGTGGGAATTATTTGTCGCCATTTTGGAGACCCAATCATTGTAATGATTTTGAGATTCTAAACAAAGATACATTTTCAATATGAAAGTCTATGTATTTTTTGTATCTTTTGCTAGCAGTCTACTATGGCTTTGTATAATCACATTAAATGAAATTAGTAAATTTACGTAATCCTCATAGGGACAATCTGAAAGAAATATTTTGATCCCTATAAGTAAAATTCACAACCTATAAGCTACAAAATAAGTAAATATTAGCATGTTTACCCGCCATTCCAATTAGTAGGCAGTAACAAGAAAGGCGAAATCTATAGAAAGAAAAAACATGGTGGGCCTAAAACATCATGTATGCCATGCCCATTGTCAATAATTTTACGATGCACACAGAGAAAGGCCTTTAGTCACTTACGAGGAAAATAGGATACAAACTACAACAACTTACTTGTTGAGAGGTGATTGTTGCATGCCATCTCTTCTGGCAAAGAAGATGCGACCCTCACCTACAATTTCTATGATGTGAGCAATCAACAGAATATAAGTCGCTTCTATCACCTGTCTGAAGGCATAAGGACTGGGTCCCTTGTACTCAAATACCGGATATCTATGGCCTTTCACCTACATACATACATCAAAAAAATTCCTTCAAAAACAATTTCATAATGAGGCCATGCCCTCCTCCTTAAAATGTACAAATATAGTTATTATTGATTAATTTGATTTAGTTGAACGGTATAACAGGTTTTTATATATCTCTAATTTTATGATATTTCTTTCGAATTTTAGGTAAAATTTATGGAAAAATCATGTTTGGAAAAGAAACAAAATTTCTATTGCAAATTAGCTTACAAATTCAATGGCATCAAATAGATAGGAATTTTCTTCATATTCCTTGGATGCCCCAATCTATAATAGACATAACATATACATTCGATGTTGAGCCTTCTTTCCAGAAATAAGAGAGGATTCATTCCGCTAGTATCAATCATTGGGTAGTAATATCGACATTGATGAGATGAGTAACAATTCCAGAAAAGTAAGGAGGCTGTGCTCTACACCAAAGGCTGTGTTTTCTTGATGGAGTTAGTCGAGGCCTAGCGGGATGATAGTGAACATGTTGATATGTGAACCGGGGAATGCCATGGGCTTCATCAGAACTTCATTAACTGGTGCATATGGTTCTTTTTACAGCTTTGAACATAGGCGCAAAAGGAGGTGTGATAGAAAACATATTTGGACTATGGAGCCGAGGAAACTTTTAACTTTTAACTACCGCCATATTTGCGAAAGGGGAGTGCTAAGGAGAAGCTAATATACATAATGGGTGTTTAGAGGGTTGCATGAGCGATTTATAATCACTCTGAACTGGATTTTATTTGTGTAGGTATAGGAACTATCTCGTAACGAGATGTTTCTCGGTGTTGAGGCATAAAAGGTATCTTTTTAACACCTATTTATCTCACATTAATTATCAATCCGGGAGCAACTTTTTATTTCAAGAGTGTACTCTCTCTGAGGCTGCAATTCATCCAAGAGCAATGCTGTGAAGATGTAATACAGAATTCTAAATTCAAGAATAAAAAAATGCTTGTAAAGGAACCTAATTACAAATGGAAATGCTTTGAAACTTGAATTAAATCAAACTGTAAAACATCGATTAGGGATGCAGTAGCAATAACTCTTTCCCTTAGAAATCGATGCAAGATAACCAATTTGGGGACTTGGAAGCAATAACCTCTATCCTCTACAGTTGGTGATCTTAAAGCAGTCGAAATGAAAGCAAATTCAATCTTCGTGCTAATGAAAATAACTGAAAGGAACAAAATCTGGAAAGGAACAACAGCTTGTAATTCCTATGCATACACAGCAACTGTAACCAAACTATCTGCTAAAGTAAAGCTATGAATCAGAAATAAGCAATATAATTTGATCATCAATTACAAACTTAACTAATCTCAATACTTCAATCTATCGTCGGCCAATACTGTAGATCAATCAATCACAAAGAATAATAACTTAGAATCTAATACAGAATGACAAAGCTTTCAAAATGATAGCAGGATAAATGAACAACAAATTAAATAGCAATGCAATTCGTTAATGGATCTATATTCAATCTAACAGCAGTCAATCAACTCTATAATTGAAATAAACAGTAGAAACACTTCACACAGCAGAGATAAAATAATAGAAATACAAACAGTGGATCGCTCCACCAGGGTCGGGCCCTCAACCACTGGTGAAAGCACCGCTGGGCTACTGCAGAGCTTGAGAAATGGAATGAGAACGCCTCTTTGTATTAATAAAACATGAATAGCTCTTACATCAGTTGCTCTTTGCTCACAAGAGTCAAGAAATTATAGTGTTACAAAGGGAATTCAATAATCATCCATTGTTCTCCTATTGTCCCCAATACACAATACATGCTCTCCTTTTATAATCAGAAGGAGGAGAAAATAAATAGCAAATATGATCTTCCATAACAATATTGGATTGTTCCCAACAAATTGATCAACCAGAAAATATATTTGCAACAATCTTTCAACAAGAGCAAGGCAAATTTGGCTTTGCAGCTGAGATTTGGAGGATGGCCGCAACAACAAATCTAAGAAATTCATGCTCAAAGAAATTTGTGTTTCTCTCAATATAGGCCGAATTTGGGAAAACCGTTCCTTGTTGAAGTTAATTGGGCCCATTCTAGACAAAATCCATGTTCTAGATTTTCTAGATTCTTCTTCATTTGCCCAAAATATTAACCACAAAACTGTCACTTCTTATTCCAGCGAATTTCTCAGTTGGAATATTTCATGATGATTTGGAAATCAAATATACAATATGGAAAATATCTTGGAGGCTAAAATGGTGAATGATATTACAAAATATATTAATAAACCATCATTGATAAAATTAAGCATAATAATCATCAATTTATTAAAAATAAAGGAGAAGAAATAATATTCATCCATATGAGCATAAATCATTATAAAATGGATTTATATGATAAATTATAATAAATGACATGATTAAGAAGAGTAAAAATGGATGAAATAAGTGTTAAAAAGTGGTCGTATTCATGACCCAACACTCAGCAAGCAGGTTTTATGTGAAGCGAGGGACAGTTTAGGGTGACGGTTTGTTCAAAGGAGATGCTATAGAATTGGAGAGGAAGAAGGTGTTGGTAATAAAATGTCAAGAGTAATTTGGGAGGAAATCATGAGTTGAAGGGGGAGGTGGTATGTATATGAAGTTGCGGAAAAATGTGACATAAGTAAGAACAACCTTCATTAATCATTTTCTCAAAAATCAGATCGTTTTGATGCACGGATCATGAGATATATAAAAAAATGATTGTAGGTGATAGTGCATAATTTTCAAAATTTTATGAACTAATTTAGCGTGAAATTATCTGGGTTTGTTTATTTTAATAATACCTCTTTACTATCCAGAAATCACAAGAATTTGGTTCATAGTTTTAAAGATATATGTGAAACAATTTCTGCACTATATACAAATGAAATTGTATGCCTTAAATGAGAAAGAAAGTGGAAAAAATTCATCATATGTAGCAATTCCCCCCCCAAACTGAAGAATTAGCATGTCCTCAGGCGATGCTAGAAAACAAAGAGAGGTGGTTGCTACAATCTGTTGAAATCTATGCTTGATGTAAAACAACATGGAATAAGGGAGGTGTTGAGAATGAATAAGAATATCAAAGAAGATAACTAACATGGTCATAAGAAATAAATGAAGGAAATCAACACTCCCCCAAACTAAAAGATGAGACGTGTCTAAAAAAATGGGAAGTGGTAAAGATGTGGAATTAATGATAATAAATAATACTCAATGGATTTTCATGAAATTCTCCTAAATTCATAATAAATCAGAAAATTATGCTATTTTACTTCAAGTGTTACCTACGAAAAAATGTGGAAGGACATGTAGGGACTGGCCTTTGTTGAAGCTGATGTAGGTTGAGCGGTTACTGAAAGTGATGCAAAAGGTGGAAGCCATGTGCGTGTTCGCGAGCCTTTGCTGTTAGTTGCAATAGTGTGATCATGCTGCGAATAGAATTTCCCCCTATACTTTTTTTTCTCCTGTAAACAAATCACAATTATGTATGCAATTTTCTTGAATCCACGGTTTTAGTTTTAAATGGAAACAGATAAGATGCATGCAAAAAAAGTTCAATCAACAAAAAATTTGTAGAAATGCAGTATGAATATTGTGGCAAAATGGCAACGTACTGCACAGCAATTATACAACATGGAAAGACATACATACTTATGATATGATCAGCAAATTATCGCATTACTGAAATCCATGCATGTGATAAATTGTAAATAGATATAGAAGCGTTTTGTAATGATTCAAGGATAAGGAGAAGAGACAGCTTAAAATAAACATAAGTACAAATGCATTTATTACCCACTTAAATTAATGTGATCGATTTATGATGATTTTCATGTATAATAGGTTCGGAATCAAAGGTTAAAGATTCATACTTTCATCTGATATTTAAATAGAGATATAGGAAAAAGGGTTTAATATTACTATTGATGTGTATAAATGTGACTCCAATACCATCAGCAGAGATCTGTTGCCCATAGGTGTCCATAACCTTGACAGAGTTGCTCTCTCACCCTTGGAACCATTGTCATTTATTTGCGCTGAGGAAGTGCTTATTAATTGTCATAACGAAGGCCATTGTGCTGGCTTGGTGACCAGATAAATCACAATTCCATTCACTGGGAGAAGTAAAAAGTGGGCAGGCCGGCTTGTGATGAGACCTCCTGTTCCAAGGACTTCTTAATTTTTTCAATTGTCCATTGGACCATATCCCTGGTTTGGTGGCCATGATGGGAATGCCACTTCACTTGCTTCCTCATGAACATGGTAGGACGGCTCTTGATGAGACCCCCTATCCTCCATCTGCCAAACTATAAAATTATTAATGAAATATGTAAATATTTTTCTTTTCATATAGCACTTTCCTATTTATTCATAAAGGATGACTCAGCACTCCTTAAGAGTAGGGATGGTCGAAGAAGTCTGAACAGCTCAATAGAAAAGAATATGCCCTTGTTCCTACTCCGTAAGTAAAAATCAAAGAAAGTTATAAAATATGGGAAAGAACCAACATGATAAATATAATCGATCATATGAATTTAGTGGTAATAAGACAACAAAATCATGTTATTGATTATGTCTCTTTTTCCTTTTTCTTATCATTACTAAACAAATTTCTTAAAAATGACGATTTCTTTTGATTTGCTGATTACAGTAAGCTCTAATTTGTATTATTTTGTATCCTTTCATAAATTGTATGTTTTTCTTTCAAAAAGTCATAAAAAATTCAAAAAAAGTTCTAAAAATGTTGTTTAAAAAAGCAAGAAAAATGCACTCAAAAAGTGTTGTTCCTTTGGAAAGGAACAACAAAAACAATCTGCGAAAATGTTGTTCCTTTGGAAAGAAACAGCAAGAATAATCTGCGAAAAATGTTGTTCCTTTGGAAAGGAACAGCAAGAACAGTCGGTGAAAATGCTATTCCTTTCGAAAGGAACAACAAGAACAGTCGGTGTTGTTCCTTTTGAAGGGAACAACAAAGGAACAGCAAAAACATGCGGTGCTGTTCCTTTTGAAGGGAACATCGAAATCATGCAAAAAAAAATTCTCTTTTTGAAAAGAAAAACAAAACTAATTAGCGAAAATGTTGTTCCTTTTGGAGGGAACAACAAAAATAAACACATAAACGCACTACTTCTTAAGAGGAACGACTGCTGTTCCTTAAGATGAACAATAATTGTCCCTTAAGAGAAACAAAAAAAAAAAATATAAACACGCAAAAAAGAAAAAAAAAGAAATAGAGGAAAGAGAAAAGCTAATATGCAATCCATTGCCAAGCAAATCCAATCAAATAGAAAAAAAAGTTTATGTACAGGTTTCAAGAAAAAGTAATTTTTTACAGAATTGGTGCTACTGAAGAATTGCCTTCTGCAATTGAAACTTGCATGGTGGGGTCTTTATTGTTCAATTGCCACTGGAGTGGAAATTATAATTTGAAGAGATTGACCCCTGAAACACAAAAGCATAAAAGAAATTAGAAAAGAAACAACACTTTTATTAAGTTACAACAACTATGATGTTATTTCTAAGAGAATATCAAATCTATTAATGGAAAAAAAAGATCTCTTTAAAAAATGTTTTGTCAGTAGTGGCATGAATCTTCAAATGGAAACAAATTCTTCCTTTCTTCTGTTATGAATCCGTTAGGTAATGAATTGGATGAAATGCCCTTGTTTTACTAAAATTTCTTTCAAGAATCGCTCGTCCATCAATTGACCTTCTTTGTTCTGCTAAGACCTATAAAAAACGAGTTTCTACCTACAATAAAACATTAAATAATGGAGAAAAAGAGGTTATCGGGCTCCCCTAATCCAAGAATTATGCAAAAAACTAAAAATTAGTTACTCTGTGGAACAAATCCATGGAGAAAGTAAAATTAATTTATTACCTGCAGGAGAGCAGTGGCCAATCATGCTAATCTGCGGTGTTTCAATTATAACTTCTTTGTTTTTAGTCTGATTCGAGTGATTCTAAAGCAAAATGAGAGCTAATTAAAAGGTTTATCTCCAATAGAAATAGGTTTTAAAAATCCCATGTAATGGTATGTTAACTTTGCTTATAACAACCTGCATAATAGAGTCATTTTCGATTTTCCAGCTCAGACCAACAGTTGGTATTTCAAGAATAAAGTATTCATTTAATGGCGGATTGAACTTATTCAAATTGAAGATTAAAGCATATTCAATTATTGATATCCAATAAAAATAGGTTTTGAAAACAAGAATAATTTATGGGTCAAATATGCTAGGGAACAGCCGAGAAAACAGAGTTTCAAGAGTGCTGATTTATGATAGGAAATCAGTATTTTGGTCATAAATTCCTCATATGATATCGAAATTGAGTGATTCAAATTTAGTTGTAAACTAGATTCATAGAGGAATCTACCATAGAAACAGGTTTTAAAAATAAGTCATTTAGGCCTCCAAAAATTGACTGTCCCAACTCTGTTGTTGAGCTGCCTACTAAACACTCTGTCAATGTTTTGGTTCTAACTTTTTCGTTTCAAATCCAAATTGAGTGATTAAAATTGGGTTAGAAATTAAACATCAAGGGATAATTAGGATAGAAAAAAGTTTTAAAAATATTCATTTTTGGTCCCCAAAAACATGACTATCCCAACTTTGTTTTCAGGAATTTCATCAAGCCCGCAAGCCAAAAAAATGATATTCGAACAATTTTTTTTCATATTGATGATAAAAATGAATATGAGTGTTTGTAGAATTTTTATTTGCAATATAATTCATCTAAATACACAAATAAATTATAATATTTATCATCAATGTTGATTTCCACAGCATGTTGCAACAAAGAAACAACTATTTTTACAAAAATAAAATAATAAAAAAATGTGTTTATTTTATTTCCTTATTTATTTTATTTTCTCCACTAATCTACTTTTCTTTGAAAATAAAATATGCTTATGTATATAAGTATTCCCAGTGGAGCTATTTCCAAAATAAGGCCTCTAATATATACATACCCAAATTTGAAAAATGCATGTTGATAAATAGTAGGGTATAAGAGGCCAACTTCCCTTCTTGAAAAAAAAAAATTTGGCAAGAATTTTCAATTTCTTGGGAATATTGCTCAGCCTCTTCTGTTTGGATATGTACCTCAGCAAAGGCTACAGATGGTGACTCTATGGCCTGAAGGGAAGTAGTAGGTTGTCTAGAAATAACTTTCCTAGGTCCTACTGATGGCTGAGATTCAGTTTTCTTAAGAGTTTCGTCAATAAAGGTCCTTCTCCCAAGGGTCACCAGTCCCTTAGGTTTTTCAAGTTTGGGAGGATTTTTGTCTTGTTTATATTTTCTATTCATTCAAAAGAACAAGCCTTCATTCCTACCTAAAGAAAGAAATTTACCCAATTCTGCTGTGAAGCGGGCAGTGAGCAAGTATGTTCCTTGCTTGGTGCGCAGGTTCTTACCTTTCGTCTTTAAAACCCAATTCTTCCCAAGAAGAAAAAAGGTCAAATGTGCATCACTCCTTCTAAATAACATACACTCTCCCCGGCAACGGCGCCAAAATGTTGGGTATCTTTTTAACACCTATTTATCTCACATTAATTATCAATCCGGGAGCGACTTTTTATTTCAAGAGTGTACTCTGTCTGAGGCTGCAATTCATCCAAGAGCAATGTTGTGAAGATGTAGTACAGAATTCTAAATTCAAGAATAAACAAATGCTTGTAAAGGAACCTAATTACAAATGGGAATGCTTTGAAACTTGAACTAAATCAAACTGCAAAACATCGATCAGGGATGCAGTAGCAATAACTCTTTCCCTTAGAAATCGATGCAAGATAACCAATCTGGGGACTTGGAAGCAATAACCTCTATCCTCTACAGTTGGTGATCTTAAAGCAATCGAAATGAAAGAAAACTCAATCTTTGTGCTAATGAAAATAACTGAAAGGAACAAAATCTAGAAAGGAACAACAGCTTGTAATTCCTATGCATACACAGCAACTGTAACCAAACTATCTGCTAAAGTAAAGCTATGAATCATAAATAAGCAATATAATTTGAACATCAATTACAAACTTAACTAATCTCAATACTTTAATCTATCACCGGCCAATACTACAGATCAATCAATCACAAAGAATAATAACTTAGAATCGAATACAGAACGACAAAGCTTTCATAATGATAGCAGGATAAATGAACAGCAAATTAAATAGCAATGCAATTCGTTAATGGATCTGTATTCAATCTAACAACAGTCAATCAACTCTATAATCGAAATAAACAGTAGACACACTTCACACAACAGAGATAAAAGAATAGAAATACAAACAACGGATTGCTCCACTAGGCTTAGGCCCTCAACCGCCAGTGAAAGCATCGCTGGGCTATGGCAGAGCTTTAGAAATGGAACGAGAATGCCTCTTTGTATTAATAAAACATGAATAGCTTTTACATCAGTTGCTCTTTTCTCACAAGAGTCAAGGAATTATAGTGTTACAAAGGGAATTCAATAATCATCCATTGTTCTCATATCGGCCCCAATACACAATACATGCTCTCCTTTTATAATCAGAAGGAGGAGAAATTAAATAGCAAATATGATCTCCCATAACAATATTGGATTTTTCCCAACAACTTGATCAACCAGAAAATATACTTGCAACAATCTTTCAACAAGAGCAAGGTGAATTTGGCTTTGCAGCTGAGAATTGGAGGACGACCGCAACAATAAATCTGAGAAAATCATGCTCAAATAACTATGTGTTTCTCTTAATACAGACTAAATTTGGGCAAACCATTTTTGGATAAAGTTAATTGGGCCCGTTCTAGACAAAACCCATGTTCCAAATTTTCCAGATTCGTCTTCATTTGCCCAGAATCTTAACCGCAAAACTGTCACTTCTTATTCCAACGAATTTCTAAGTTGGAATATTTCATGATGATTTGGAAATCAAATCTACAATCTGTAAATATCTTGGAGGCTAAAATGGTGAATGATATTACAAAATATATTAATAAACCATCATTGATAATATTATGCATAATAATCATCAATTTATCAAAAATAAAGGTGAAGAAATAATATTCATCCATATGAGCATAAATCATTATAAAATGGATTTATATGATAAATTATAATAAATGACATGATTAAGAAAAGTAAAAATAAATGAAATAAGTGTAAAAAAGTGGTTGTATTCACGACCCAACACTCGGCAAGCGGGTTTTATGTGAAGTGAGGGACAGTTTAGAGTGACAGTTTGTTCAGAAGAGATGCTATAGAATTGGAGAGGAAGAAGATATTGGTAATAATCTGTCAAGAGTAATTTGGGAGGAAATCATGAGTTGAAGGGGGAGCTGGTATTCCTCCATTAGAGGTTGAGGTGTTGTTAAGTGGATAGTGTCGGGATGGGGGTTTAATATTTTCAAAAATTTTCCTGGTTCATAGAGAGTGTTAAATTTTTGTCCATTTTCTTGTAGTGGCGGTTAGATGATAGTAGGAGGTACGTGGGTGGGGGCTCAAGCTAGTACCTTATTACTTGCCTACCTAGAGGTGACTTTGCATATCTGTTGGGAGGTTTTGGGGTAGGAATGAAGGGGTGACAAATGGAGGACATGCCTGAAAAATCCTCCATCTATACTGAGGCATTGGTTGAAGTCGCAGAGCACCTTGCGAGAGAGGCATTATTGAATGTTGTTGAGTTACCGTGGAATTCATTTCTTCTACCACAATTGTATTACTCAGAACTGCCTCTGACTTTTGGCCTTTCTCTTCGATTGACTAGAACATGTTCCTTCATACATAGTCAGGTCTAGAATAAGTGGAGACATAAGATATATAGGGCAATTAAACCGAGTTCTAGAGAACCCCTGCTCTTGTTGGGGGAATATTCATAATGGGAGGTCTTGGAGAGGCTTTGGTCAAAGGCACTTGTGGGTAAGTGGCAGCATGTGTGGATGTCAGTTGAGCAATTGAAAACATGGGTGGAACACTTGTGGTTCCCCAAGATTAAATATCATCTGAATATAAGTATGTTATCCAAGGGATGGATTTGTTTTCACTTTCTATCTGTAGAGGATAATGAGTGCATTCTAGATGAGCCATGGGTTAAAAGGTATGTTTTTATGGTGCTACAGAGATGGGATGCGGGTTTTGATCCTTTCATTGAGACCTTGCATCGCAATCTTGTATGGGAAAAGTTTTCTGGGTTGCCATCGGAGCTCTAGAATGAGGTGGAAATAAGGAATATTACAAATTGATTGGTCTCTTTTTATTACTTGTATGGTGGTAGCATGGGACAATTGGATAAGTGCATGGCCTGGGTCCTTATAGATATGGATTTTGGGAAAGATTAATGGAGGAATTAGAAATGATATGGGGACATTACTCGATATAGATTTCCATTGATTATTGGGTTGTCCCATTCCTATACCTTCTCTGAAATGCGATAGGTCACTTGTGGCGTTCTCGTTTGTGACGCTTTTCGGTGGGTGTTGATCATGTGTCGTCATATCTGGCCAAAGCATTTGGAGGGTTAGCTAACCCCATTCATCTGTCGTGCCTTCATGTCTCTCGATTTCATATAGGTAACCATCATGTATTTATTCCCATGGAATCTGAATTTATCTTTGTTTCATCGAAGGAGGGTTTTGTGGTGGATAAGGTTCGAGTAATATGGTTTGAGGAGGGTTCACTTCCTAAGGTATTGTCACTCCTTGAACAATTCCCTTCGTCGCTAGCGGGATCCTTGGGCCATATATTTATCTCTAAATTTATAAATAATATGTTATTCATTAATAATATCAACATTTTCAAATAAAGTAAAATTTAAATATTCTTAATTTTTTTTTAAAATTATTAATAATTTCTTTTAAATAAATTATATTAAATATTAAACAACAAATACGTTCTCCAAATAACTTTTTAAATATTAGTCATTTGACTATTATTAGAACAATAATTAATTTTATTAAATTAATTAATTTTATTAATAATTAAGAAATCAATTTTCTCATTATGAAAATTTAGGTTGGCCTCGTAGTCATTTTCCATTCTTTTCGTCTTCACCTCCTCCTATTGATATCTTATAGTGAAATAAAACTAACACATGGATCTTTCCTCATGATGAACCATGGTGGTTTGGCTCGAAATGTCAAATCAATCAATAATGGATGCGATGTATCCAGAAAACAATTATACACATCCTGGTCTGCCAGGGGGTCATCCTGGACATGGGAAGTCAAATTCTATACTCCCTCCCTCACTGGTGTCTTAGCCTTCCTCTTCTCCTATTAATAAAACCCTCCCCTTCACATTTTGGCTGACCCATCATTCTCCAGATATAGAATTCAGAAGACATATTTCTTACTCTTTTTTCAATTTGGAGCCACTGAAAATTTCGAAAAATTTCTTTTAGCTCGATTCAGGTGAAAGGGGGCCCAGGGAGAAGGTCACTCCATCTACCAATAAGAAACGTCAACCTAAATGTAAAAATATTTCCACTTGCATTAAATCGGGTTCTTCTTTACTAGGTGGGGGGGATAACTTTGGAACTGTATTGGTGAGCACTGAGGTGGTTACAAGAGATGTTTTTCATCAATATGGGTGGGTCCTTAGAGGGGATAATCCCTTTTCCAGGGTTCCTCTATGAACCTTATCTCCCTTGATATAAAGGGCATGGGTGTTGCCCACAAATCAAGAGCAATCAAAGATCTGGTTCAATCTCTTCAACCTTCGATTATGTTTCTTCAAGAAACTATGAGTGATGTTGAACTAGATTGGTATTTTATGCATTTGATATGCTTAAATTGGCTGGTATGGGCGAAGGGGGAATCAGGGAACTTAGGTGTTCTGGGGGCTATGTGGGATCCTTCCATCTTTAATGCTCTGGCATTTTGAGTTGATGCAGGTATATTACTTGCAGGTTACTACAAGGGCACATATTGTTGACTTCATCTTCTTAATGTGTATGCCACGTATATGGGAAGAAAGTTGTTTTGGGATAATTCTGCGGGTTCTGGGATTCTATCCCTCCCCAATACTATCATTTTCGGTGATCTCAACGTGACCCTGAATGGCCAGGAGTTTTGGGGGCTTAAGGCATAGTTTTATGCATTATCGATTTTTTCATTGATATTTTTGCAACATTAGACCTCTTAGATGTACTTCCTAAGGATCTCGTTCCTACTTGGCGGAATAGGCGAACTAGGCCCGATGGCATTTCTAAAATACTATATATATTCCTGATCAACTCTTTGTTGATTTTTTTACACAATGGTGTTAAATTTGTTTTCCAGCCTCTTTTTATTTTGGAACACTTGCTGATCCAACTTAAGTGGGATAGTAGGGACCTGAGGGGTGTCATGCCCTTTAAATTCAATCCCAACTAGATAAAAAAGCATGCTTAGTATCACCATTTCTTATAGTTCTTTTCTATTATCCATCTCTTCGCTTATATTTGGTCTTTAATATTTGCAAGAGGCTTCCTTGAGCCATTGAAATTTCCTACAAACCCGCTAGATTGGTTTTCCTTTTCAAAGTAATTGGCGGTGTATTTATTTGGAGGCATATGTCAAACTGATCCACATTTTTTTATCTTTTTTGATTGTTGAATTCTTCCTTTATTGTTAGGGTGAAGACTAGAAATTTATATTTTTGATAACATTGTAACCCATACTCCTTTTCTCTTGAAAACATCTCAACTATAGTTGGCTTTGAGAGATGTATTAATCTTCGGAAAGCTAAGTGATTCCCTTTCGCTTTGTGTTCATACCATCCCAAAGGATTGTTCGTATCTTATATTGTTGTCTATGGGGAAAGGACTAGTGAGAAATTTTAAACTAGAAGTGCTTGCATGATTGTCTTGATTAGGAGTTTCTTTCCCTTAGGAAGCCATCTATGGTACTTGAATGGAGCTTGTTTTTTAGTTTACTGATGAATTTTGACTAGTTCCTAGTTTTATGACTGCAAGTAATGAGCGAGTGGAATAGGTAAGTAATTTTGATTTGAACTTTTTTTAAGTGAAATTCTGTGAAATATTTTCTATTATATAAGTGGGGATATATGAGAGAAAATTCAAAAAAGAATTGGTGACTTGGATTGAGGCCTTTTGGTAATCATTTGTAATTCTGCTAAAAGTTTTTCCTTTTTTTAGTGTGGCTAAAACTATAAGAAAAGTGTCATCTGTGGCTGATGGTGTGATACTGGGTTAGTGGAGGCAACCACTTTCATATTTGTGAAACATTGGGATGTTATAGACTTCAGGATAGATCTATTTGAGGCTCATGCAACAATATTGAAGGGATAAAGCCTTAGGATTCCTCCATGTTTAATTCCCTTGTTACTTTAGAAGAAAGTTGAAGAGGATGTTATCATAGCCAAACATTTCTAGGAATATTTTAAAGCACACCCAACTTAATTTGATCTAAATTTTTCACCATATTTAATTTGATTAACATGCTACATCACGTGCTAATGTGGGGAGAATGACAAGAGTCTTGAGCTATAACTATTTAGTCCAGTATTTTTTTTCTTTGATAGACCATGATTAGTTGTGGGAGACATGTTTGGGAAGTATATATTTGAGTATGTTAGCTATTATTCCAAGTTTTACAGGAAATGCTTGGTTTAGCCATGTCCTAGTACCCAAAATGCCTCAAAATGTCAAAATTCATGTGACACGTCTTAGAAATGCCACCATCCATTGTATGGCATTTCCAATGTATTTTTGTCATTTTTAGTGAAATTTTGAGCACCTTTTTGGATGTTTCTGTGCCAACAAGGACAAATGATAATAAATCGATATTTTAGGGGTTTGTCACCTTCATAATTAATGGTTATATTAAAATTTGACATTCTCCTTTTTTCGTGACCTTTTCTATCATTTAAAAATTGGAATTCACTTTTATTTAGCTTTTCTATACTTTTACTGAAATGTTTAACATTGTAATTAATTCTTTTAGATCATTAGAGAGTGGTTCCAACCTCATTGGACATCATATGGAGAAAGTAGTTCATATATCATTTAGAATTTAAGCGGACTTAACAGTTTTTAGGATTTTTATGTTTGCAAGATTGTAGCATTTCCACTAGATTCTATCATGCATGACGGTGGGGGATTGGTCAAGAACAACAAACTTATGAGATTTTGCATTAGGAAAAATTCTACAATAGTTAATATAGACCTAGGTTTCTAAAGTATAATTTGTGGATAATTATTATTTTCTTGTAAGGTAGTGTGGTATTTAAAACAATGTTGCTAATATTGTGATGATATTGTGAAATTCTTATTTTTCCACTAGTCGATATTATTGCTCGTAAATGTCATGACATTTAGAATGTGATATTATCATGATAATCTCACGTCGCAATCGAAAATATCACCTACCCATGGGCTGTGGCATCACTTTTTTGAGATTCTTTTTGTTCATTTTGTCTTTTAAAATTTTCTAATATTTTATGATATTTGGCAAAAAAAAAAATCGATATTTACAATATTTTTCTTTTTCAGAGCCTTAACGATATTTTCACCAACACAGTGTCATGTACATTGATTAAAATACATACATACATACATACATATATATATATATATATATATATATATACACATACATACATACATACATACATATATATATATATATATATATATATATATATATATATATATATATATATATATATATATATATATATATATATAGATATATATATATCTATATATATATATATATATATATAGACATATATGTACACACACACACACACACACACACACACACATATATATATATATATTTGTATTTTTTTATATACTTCATTTTCCTCATGTACCCATTTTTTGGGGGCCAACATTTATAGGTTTTCCCACGCTTCCATGTTTCGTGCAACTTAGCTATAATTTCTGTGTTGATTTTATATGTTGTATTGCAAAATGTAATTGGTTTGAATTTTGAAAATGTTTCAATTCCATACTTTTTTAGTCCGGAAGTTAGAAAGGTATTGTTTATGGATTGAACCATATGGTTGGACCTTCTTTATTCATTTACTACTGCTACAAAGTCTTCCTTGACTGTGTCTCATAAGGTTTGGAAAATTTTCACAGGGAACCCATGCCAAAGTTGAATGGCATATTTGGTTAAAATAATGCCAGAGGTGAACCTCATTATAGTTTAATCCAAAATTTTCTTATTAAAACTCTACTCTTAAAATACTATCCTAGAGGTGAATCTCATTTTTCTTGTCACAAATATTCAAGTACTAAATACTTTGGAAAACATGACACGCTTTGCTTTTGTCCTCTTTAATCAATGGCCTTGGCTACCACTTAAGCTTTGTTGTTTTTTTCAAATCTATGAACAGTGGTTGGAAAAACTACTCTTTCTTTTAGAAGAATGAGAAATATGTGCATGAACAAATGGATGGATCTATAGAGTATTCCACGTGAATTTAATATACCCTAGTGACATGGACCTGTATCAATAACCACCCACTATGCTTAAAGGATTTTGATTTTAAAACAATACTAGGGGCACAATCTAGCGCTATTTTTCTTTCTTCCTTCCATTACCTTAAGAATTTTTTATCTGTATTGAATACCACTACTTCTTCATCTATAAAAAATGTGTTTAAATTTACTTTGGCTATAAAAAAAGTAGCAACATGCATTATTATTTCATTCATTAAGTCCAACTTCTCTCTCAAACGTTGTTGATTCATTTGTTCCCTCTTCCAAAATCTTATCGTATTGCTTCAGAATGTATCTTTTTATTTTAATAATTTCTTACTTTTGTAACTCTTTCACCATTGATCCTAATCGAACAACGAGCCTCTTAAAATTTGGTACATAAATATAAATGTAGAAATTATTAGCACATTTGGGTAATTATTTCTTCAAATTTTCAAATATTTATAAAGAAATATAGGGTTCAATTTTATCAATAGTCACTGTTAACTTATAAGTGGCATTGTTTACCTTTTTAGTAAGAATGATTTATCATACTTTTCCAATGACATTTTTTGTTAATATCTAATCCATGTAATTATTTTTCTTATTTTCCATAAACCTTGTTGTTTAAGGTTGAGAATAAATATCATCAAGAAATTTTATTTGGTTGGATAAGGGAAATATTATTGACTTTTCTTATGAAGTGTCTAGCATTTTCCCACGTCATTGATGTTGATGTAGATAGGAGAAAATTTTTAAATCGATAAGAGTGCTCTACCATTCTCAGGGGGAATTTGGATTAAAAACCCAAGGAGAAATGAGATCATATTCCCAAGCAAGATATTGCTAAAAGTGATATTCTTCCTTCACTTTTGGAGCGCCTTGAGAACATAGAAGAATTTTTTAGTCAACTAAGTGAAAAATCTCCCTAGATTCCACCTGAAAAAAGAAAAAATGTTGAATGATTTTGTAAACCATTTTAAGCACTTGGAAACTGAGTTGAAAGAGACAAATAAAGTAAGTTTGAACTGTTTCAATTTTTCAGTTGTTATTAAAACTTTGTCTATTTTAGTTAGTTATTGAAAGGCTAATTGCTTCTGGCTTGTCACACCTTTAGGAACTAGAGGCCACAATTGTGAAACAAATATAAATTTTTGAATAGTTGGAGCATTTGAAAGATTAAAAATCACATCTAAAGTTTTCAAAGATATCAGGATGTCCTTCATGCGGCCTTGGATGCCTGGATTTGAAAATCACCATGTTATTCTAAGCTTGGTGCATTCTTTGTTTCTTTTTTTCTTGCAAAGGAGAATATTTTTCTAGAGAAGAAAATATTAAGAATCCATCGAGGGATTTGAAAGGTTTAAAGGAAGTCCATCATATTTTCCAGTCATTCATGTTCCTCTGGGATGTGAGGAATCATCTGAAAAATTCCCATTAATTGGATGCATGGTTCCTTTTTTAGGGAGGGGAGTGCTTTTGATTAAACCTTGTCCACTCTATGTGATATATATCAGGTAGCCCAAGGATTCAAATGCCATTAGTTATAGAATTTGGGTTAATAGGATCTCTTATTAGATATATGTAACACACCTTACTTCTTTTTTTATTTTGGCGATACATAGAAAAGGATTAATAATTTCCTCGTTAATTTATAAAACTTAAGAATTTGTCTTTTAACCCTATTACCATGCTATATTGTGGAAAATAATACTAGGTTTTGAGGTTTATTTTCCAGGAAATATTTTCCATGTTTGTTATAAATGCTAGATTCTGAACCAAGAGAAATCTAGAGGACATAAAAAAATATATAACTTACAAGGTGTTGAATTATATTGAATGATAAAATTATAAATACCATCCAAACAAGGTGTAGGAGGTAGACAAAATATGGAGCCAATATTCATAATAACCCATTTTCTTCTTTATATCAAAACTTTCTTTTGAGGCTAGGCTATTCTTCCATGATGTAATTTTAGTAACTTAGTTGAGTTATGAGACGTAGGCCTAGTTGATTTTGTCCAATATTTATTATGTATGTAAGTTTGTTACAATGAGGTGGATGAAATATTATCACTCTCCTAACTCAAAATATTTCTATCCACCAATTTTATACTCTTCTATATACCTAATAAAATATACAGTGTACAATTTGATTTTCTCTCACACTTTCCTTCTTCTGTCATTGTTCTCATTGCACTTTCAATTCATGCACATATCAATAAGGCTTATTTTCTTGTTTCTATTATAGTATGAGTCTTATTTTGGGTTGAGGTATTATTTTGGTATTTTTATGATAAAGTGTACCTATTTATTCAGTTTAACTGTCTTGCATTCAATTCTTTCAATGAGTGTGTATTGGCTACAGGATCCACAGACGAAACAATGAAACTTTTCCATCTGTGCAAGATAACCAACGCTTTACATACCTTTTCTTGTCACAAGTATGTGATTTGTCTAGGTCTAATTCATTTTATTGTTTTGGAAGTATCATCCTGAATCTCTATGATGTATGTGGAAACTTTAAATGTTATATCTCTTTTTGTGGAGGTACTTCAACATTGGAATGTAGATTGATTTCTGAAAATAGAATATAAGGAACTAAATATCCATTTATTATTCTTAAACTGCATTGTAAAGAAGAGAGTTTTCCTCTATTTTTTTTTAACATTTTATTTGGTAGAACACATGGCAGATAATGATTCGATGCTCCTTTTTTAATTATGTTTCGAATTCATACCGATTGACTGAGTGTTTTGCATAGCTTCATTGTTTTTTGTTTTATACCAATAACTTCATTTATATTTTATGTAGCTACCAATAGAAATTAAGCTTCATTATACCAATATAAATTAATCTTCATTCCATAGCTTCATTGCTTGTTTTATACCAATAGCTTCATTTTTGTTCTATAAAAATAGTTAGTTTTGTGTAGCTTCATTGTTGTACAATGTTGATCATAAGAGAGTGTTAATTATTATTGTTTATGGAAACTATGTATGAGCATTGCAATATGGAGATATTGGGGTCATATTTGTTTTTGAATTGAATACTTTTTAGGATGTAAATGAATATGAAAGAGGAAAATAACGTGGGTACATTTGGTTAGATACATCAGAAGGGGGTATAAATGACATAGTTTTAGAAACAATTACAAAATTCCATCTGTTTGGAATATATGTCGTTTTTGGTAGGTATGTGGAGATGACATGTGAAAATGATAATATGGAGTACAACTAGTTAATGATGGACATATTTTTATTTTTTTTACTCACAAAGGAGAGGCAAGGACAATATGCAACCAATCAATCATTATGTATGAGTAGGAGGTTTACTTCCTATGGCCCCTAGGGATCATGGCATATTGGGAAATTTTACCCACCTACATGTATGGCTAACCATAGGAGAATATTTTTTCTTCTATGATGTAATTTTCTAGCTAGTTGTCATACATTATTTAGTATATGTTGTCTTTTTCTTTCCATTTGTCTTTACAAGATATCTACAACTTGATATTTTTAGATTGTAAATTAGCCGACATGATTGTTATTAAGTTCCAAAGATGTTATTTTTCTATGGTGACCTTTTATTTGGTTTTTTTATAAAGGTCATCTAGCCACATAGTGGCCACTATCACCAAATTGAAGAAAAATTGTTCGATTTTCTTGCTTTTCTAGGGAAAAATGACATTGACATAACGAATGTTGAGGTATATGTCGTATAAATCCTTTAAAGTCTACTTCAGGGAAAATTTTAAGAATGGAAGTTTATCTTAAAGTTTAGAAACCTTGGCGAATCTTACTATTTCCTAATATCAAAATTTTAAAATTTTTTATGATGATTTTGTAAAAGTGCTTTGATTTATAATTATTTTATATCAAAAATATATATAATATTGCCAATTTTTAAGGTATGACAATTTTATACAATTAAAATTGGGTGAAATCATTTTTATAAAAATGGAAATTGGTGAATCATTTTTTTGGAAAAAGCATGAAATATTAGCCCACTTACGAATATTAGCCCCTAAAATTTTCTGTGGTCTACTTTAGTTTATATTCTAGTGTTCATCGTATTTCATGTCTTATACTTTGCATTATATATTATTTCATTTCAGAAGAGGGACTCCATTTTTTATGTTCAAAGGTAGGAATCTAAAAGAGAGGAGAACAATAACATTGGAGCGATAAATACATAAAGCGAGAGAGAGAAGAGAACTAGTCTAGTGATACCCTTAAAGAGAATATATCACATGAGACACAAATATAGATACTGGTGATCAAGTCTTCATAGTTGGTGAATTCACCTACAATGCATTGGCAACAAAATGATAATGTTTTGAAGTGATGATACAAGATTTCATGTGTAAATTGTAGTCCAACCAATAAAAAGTTGGAAACTGATATTGAAATATTTTAAATTTCAAATAATATAATTTATGTGGTTGAAATTATTTATAGTTGCACTTGATATTATTTAGTATTGTAATTAACATATGTAATTTTTTGTTTTCATATTAGATGAACATGCACATTGTATGACATTTTTTTAATTTAGTCGCAAAATCATACTAATTAATTTATGTTGATTAATAGTGCACACATAAAATCAATCTAAAACTACTAAATTAGTCGTTTATATAATGAAAATAAAACTACCAAAAAGCGTAAATGATTAATTCAAATGATAAATTTGTGATTACAAATTACAACTAAATTTTACACATATATGACTATTACTAGCTATTTCACAGTATGTTATAACACGACAAAAAATTAGTCATATTTATTTGGTCATTAATTGGTTTCAAACAATGACTAAAATTTGCATATATATGACCATCATTAGCTAATTTATAGTATATTATAACATGACAAAAATTTTAGTCATATTTTACTATCATTAATTGATTTTCTCAGGTGATCACATAGTAACATATTTTGTTGTATATTTGGTCATTAATTGTGACAATTAATGACTAAATCAATAACCAAATTACTAACTAAATATACTACTAGACAATAAAATTGAGACAACCAATTAATGACTAAGTTAAAAATGACTAAAATTTGGTCGCATTATAAGATACTGTAAATTATCTACTACTAGTCACCGACTGAAAAATGGTCGTTTATATGCAAAATTTTGTCCATTTTTTAGTAACTAATTAGCCATTTTGTACTAGTGAAGAGAGATCATCCCTTAACCATTGTTATAATTCGTACAAAGAAATATCGTTCATCCCTTATAATTGTTAAAGGGAGACCAACCCTTTATAATATGATCTACAATATCCTCTCCACTATTCTTGTTCATTACCTGAAGCCAATCCTGCATCAAATCATCAGCTCGAAGCAATTTGGTTTTGTGGAGTGAAGACAAATCCTTGATGGCATTGTGTCTGACTATGAAGTCATCCACTCTCTTAGGAGCAGTGAGTGGCCTAGTATGCTATTGAATTTGGACCTTTCAAAAGCTTATGATTGCCTAAGCTGGCACTTTTTACTCTCGGTTTTGAAGTCGTTTGGTTTTTCAGAGGATTGGATTCGCTAGATCTATTCTATTATCTCCACTCCATTCTTTTCAATTATTCTTAATGGTGGACACTTGGCTACCTTTAGATCTTCGTGGGACCTATTGAAAGGAGAAATAATATCCCCATTCCTATTTATCATTGTCACAGAAGGATTAGGGTGTTTAATTAGTTCTGTAACACAAGGAAATGAGTTGAAGGGCCTTCACTTCCCGGGTACGGATCTAACCATGACAAATAAAAAATTTATAGAAGACAATATGTTCTATGGAGAGCCTATTTTCTAGGAAGAAGTTGCATTGGATGGGATCCTTGTGGTGAGCCCTGGTATTGCACCAAGAGTGTTGCAACTCCTAGAGGCTAATAAACATAACTTTATCAACCTAAGGTTTTACAAACTTGGAGGTGATAGTGCTATATGCACATCAAATTATTTCTACTCAAGCCATCATCTTCTCAGTTCTACAATGACGTGTTACTGCTAGGGTTACTTCTAGGAAAGGAAGTTTGTCACACTTCTGAATTAAATATAATACTGCAAATAAATCATGACCATTACTCTATCAACTGGAAAGGAAACTACTCTAGATCATAATGATTCATCTAGCTATCTGCAAGAAAGATAAATCCACAATTAAGCTAATGAAAGAAAGGAAATTAAACTAAGTAGTATTCAAGATTTAAATTTCAGAATTGAAATTGTAGAAAGGGAAACTAATCTAGTCACAGATGTTGAACCAAATGGCTGATTGAGTTATATTTATCTTATGCTTAAATATTCTGCTTAATAATTCTTCTATCAATGAGCTAATTACACTTCTAAATGACTCTGTTTTGGAGAAAAATAAGGATTCGTTGAGGTGATCTAAGGCGGTCCCTGACACAAGGTTTCAAATTTGAAGGTGTATTGAAGGTTTTGATGGGTTGATATGAGGTAAAAGAGTGATTTTGGGCTGAAGGAGTGAGTGGTTGGTGATGCTACAGTATTTCTTGTAGTGCTAGAAGATGTCCTGAAACACTACAGGAAACAGGCCAAGGGTAATTTGAGTCCATAAATGGTGAGGAAAGGAGTAAGAGAGGTGGAATGGAAGTGGGTATATGCAGTTGAAGGGTATCCAACCCCTTGTTAAAGCTCATAACTCCTCTCAAATCTTGTCTTGCACCTCCAAGGTGGCTCTCAATGTTGTGGTGGAGACTTCCAAAAAATAGGGTTGAAGGTGACTTGGATGGAAGTTGGTTGATGAAGGGTGGAGACTAAAGCTAATGGTGATGGGAAAGTCCTCCTATGCTTCTCTATTCAAAAATTCAAGAAGAATACATTTTCATGCATTTATCATTTACAAATATATCATAAAAATGATGGAAAAGGTGAGTTGAATTTAAATAAACCTACCTATGCGCTTGAAACAATGATCTGACTTTGCATCTACAACATGCCCATGATAAGAAAAAAAAACTATCTAACTTTTCCAAGAAATAATAAACTAAAATAAATTTTGGGTCTGTGGTGAATATCTACCCTACTCAAGCTCCAAAGGAAGAGGTGAGAGAGGTAGGATTTAGCACATAATTTTGAGATTGTATATACTACTGAAAATGAAATGGAAAGAGATTAAATACTGCAAGATGAAATGGAAAGAGATTAACTGTTGCAACATGAAATGGAAGTATATTAACTACTGCAACATGAAATGGAAACACAAGTACATAAGAGATACTGAGGTCAATGGATAGGGCCCTAACCCATAAGCTCAGTTCCCTGAAACTAATTCAGTAGAGAAGAAACCAAATACTTATTTTATTTCATAACTAGACTTGTACATAACATATGAAAGCCAAAAATGTCTAATACAAGAGCTAAGAGTACTCTAGCTACATCCAAAAATTAAATCCTACTGAGCTCTTGTTCTACACTATTTATCCTAAAGGGTAGCTACCAACAGCTCCCTAAAAAGTAAGTGGTTTTTCCCCTTGGAACTCGAGAGAACTAGAACTTGGTTCCCCTTTATCTTCCACTTGTTTGGCTGCCTCTGATTTAGAGCTATTGGAGGAGAATCTCGAGGATATATTTGATGCCTTTAGGAGTTAAGGAGATGGTGAAGCCCCCTATAATCACTCATTGTCTACTCTGAGCCCTGATTGAGAAATATTCCTAAAAAATGGCATATTCTCCTGATTTTCCTGCATGCAAACGAGTTCGGGCCTTCGAAGAATGAAAACCCTTAATACACCATCTACATTAAGAAACATATGACAATAATGCTATTAAATGTGAGAAAGAGAGAATAATTAAGCTAAAAAGGTGACAATTAACCCCTTAAAATGTATGTAATGATGGTGCTTATCAACGTTTCCCTACCAAATGGTTGCTCATCCTCTGAGCGATTTAGTCCTCTTTATTCATTTACTTTAGCATCCTTGTGACCTCTCTGACATCCCAAGGAATAATGGAAGGAGTTGCCTCAAGAAGGTACAATCCTCTATGGGTAGGTTTGGAAGCCGAACAGTTACAAAGGAGTCCAAGTGAACTTGGAATGCGGAATCCAAGAGTCACACCATTGTATTATAAATGTACATTTATGGTGAATAATATGGCAACACATGCCTATCTTTTCTATGTGTGTGTTTATTTTCTTATTCATCATCAGCATGTTTAACATGGTATCAAAGTCATTTGTTTAGTGGCCTCTCTTTACATCTATGTTAAGTCCCTATATTAATAGTGTAGTCCCTTATTATGTTAGTGTAGCCCCCCTATTGTTATTTTTGTACCCCTGTAAGCCCCATATTTTTATTATTGTGCCCTTACATTATTATTGTTAGGTCAGCTAGGATTACATTGTGGCCCCACTAGGATTACATTGTGGCCCCATGGACTCCTATATATAGAAAGGGTCATTGTTATCATCCAATAATTTTCATTTATGCAATGTATTGGATGTTTCCCCCTCGAAGTGGCAGATTTCTAAGGTGTTGATCTCTCTTTTCTTCTATTTTTGGAGCTAGTTTCATAACATTTGGTATCAGAGCTTTGGATTCTAGGGTTTTCGCTGCTCCAAACAGGTCATCATGGAATTTTCACTATAACTTTTTTCTACGAAGGTTTAGAAGTTGAAATTTTTATAGAGATATGATCTATGGAAGTTAGGGTTTTGTGCAGGCTCCTGAATTTAACCTAAACAGGTCATATCGGAATTTTCGCTATAATTTATTTTCTATGAAGGTTCAAAAGCTGAAATTTTTAGAGAGCGAAGCTGAACTCCTGAGGAACCCCATCGCAAAATTTTAGATATTGGTTCGCAATATTTTCGAAGATATGGTCTGTGGAAGTTAGGTCTTTTGCAAGCTCCCGAATTTCATCTCAAAGAGGTGATCGTGGGAAGATCTTCATAAATATCTCTCTGAGCATCGGATTGGAATTTTGTAAAAAGTGACCACAAGCACATGGAATGTGTTTTCCTGTCTATCAATTTCAGAGCTGAAGGAGGAAACAGTGACACGTGGCAAGTCATACAAGTTTTCTCTACTGAACCAGTCCATAATTAGGTCATCATAGGATATTGGCCATAACTTTCTCTTCAAGAATCAAAATCAGGTCAATCGAAAGAAGATTCAGAGGGCTACTTTAGGGCCAAATTTAAGTGATTGGATATCCAAAATAACATAGATAATTCAGTTTCAATATCCAGCTTCTCAAAAGCAAGAAAAAAGTTTTTATTTGGTTTTTAAAATTGCATAACATTTGTTTGAAAAAGCAGTTTGAAATTATTCGAAGGGCACATTTTAGAATTTTTATCAGTATTGGGTTCTATAATGCCTCCAAAAAATAATTCGATACCCATTAAGCCCTAAAAAATCTATACTATGATGCATGAAGAGGAAGAATTGCAGTATGAGATATCAAAATTACGGTACCAAGTGCAACAAATTTCGATCTTACGAAGAGCAACCGAAGATGGCATAGATTGTTTAAAAGTAGAAATGGAGGCTAAGATGGATGGTTTGAAGGATCAAATAATAGCTAATATGGATGATAAATTAGTGGAATATCACATCAAGCATCAACAACAAGTTCTCCAACTCTCAAAGGATAACCTAACTTTGGTGCGGAATCTAATGAAGCAACAAGAAGATCAACATCACATTGAAAAAAGTTCTGAAGCAGTCACAGAAACAAGAACTCGACAAGCATGATCAATTTTAGAGTATCTCAGCAAGTGGAAGAACTTTCCTATAGAATATTCCACATGGAAGGATGAGAATTTTATACAGAAGCATCAAGAAATAATCAAGCGTTGAGGACAACACTTTTTTTAAGGAGAGGGGCATGCTAAGTCCCTATATTAATAGTGCAGTCCCTTATTATGTTAGTGTAGCCCCCCTTATTTCTATTGTTGTACCCATGTAAGCCCCATATTTTTATTATTGTGCCCTTACATTATTATTGTTAGGTCAGTTAGGATTACATTGTGGCCCCACTAGGATTACATTGTGGCCCCATGGACTCCTATATATAGAAAGGAGGTTTTTTCATTTGTATCATCTAATAATTGTTCATTTATGTAATGTATTGGAGGTTGCCCCCTCGAAGTGGCTGATTTCTAAGCCGCTGATCTCTCTTTTATTCTATTTTTGGAGCTGGTTTCACAGCAATCTATGTTTCTGGCTACTGTCCACACAGAGACTGATTACGTTTCTCACCATTGAATTGAAGACCAGACTGTTGGATTTCGTTGAATTGGTATGAATTTTGTATGGTGTGTGTTTTATACAATTTGTTGTTGGACAGTGTAAATTGAATGATGAATACTAGTGTTTGTATCTTGTGGAGGTTGTATTCTTGTGTCAACCATTCTTTGAAAATCATGACTTTAAATATGAAATCCGACCTACACTAGTAACCTTATTGCAACTATATGAACATCATGAACCATGTTCTAAGTTCCTTGGCAAAGAATGCCATTGGGCATTGAACAATACCACCATTGTTTATCCTGGGGATTTGTAACGACTTTCCTGAAAAAGGAGGATTGCAGATAATATGGGTTAATACAAAAAGACCAATATTAAAATATTGTATGGTTTGTACAAAAAGGCATGTATTTTTTGCGTGCACTCAACAATGGTGAACGTTACACTGTCTCCTTAAAGAAAAAAGGGAAAATATTTTGCACCTGCTTGTGAAGAAGAAGAGCGGTACAACTCTATCTCTCTACCTGCTTTGTGGGTTTCTCAACCAATCTCCTCTAGTTTTCTATCCTTGGAACTGTTATCTACTTCACCTACCTCACTACCAATGAAACTCCATTGTCTCTCCACCTAAGCATTACCATTGGCATGCCAGTGATATGCACCTCACCTAAGCGCTATCCTGCGGCCTTCTATAAAACCTGCGACACTGCCTCTTCTCCCACAGTCCACGCACTCACTATCCAAATCACCTCCAATTCCAACTCACTCCATCATCTTCTCTCACTCCATCCGTGGTCGGCCCTTCCCCTCGGCCCTCCTTCCTGCAGCCCCTGCTCACTGCCACCCTGCTCAGCATGTTATGAATCACTTTCTCAAGTTGTTTGTTAAGTTTATCAAAAATCTCTTGTAAGCTGACCCAGTCATTAATATTCATGGCATTCTTCATTTGATTGACTATATTTATTTGATCCAATAGCCACGACACTAGTTTCACCTCCGCCAACATTCTCCTCCTCTTCAATTTCACTCTCTTCCTCTTCAAATTCGTTATCGCCCTGGGTCCAGAAATGGGAAGCCATGGATGAAAATGTTTCCAAATGTCCACTGAAAACTTTTAACTGAATGAAAGAAACCCCGGGAAATTTCGATCTTGATCAAAATTACCACAGAAAATGACAACTAGCTTTTACAGACTCGAACTAGTGCAGTGACTTTTCGAATCTCAGTAGAAAATGCTTCAGAAAAAAATGTGAAGGAGTTAGAAATCAGAGCAGTGTATTCGATTAAAACCACCTCAAAATAAGGGAACAATGAAAATCCTTTCATAAAAGAAAGGGCTATTGCAACCATGGCTTGGGAGGTGAAGTGTGAACATCTACCAATCCTGGAATGAAGGTGAGTTTGAGGAGCATTGTATGGGAAAGAAACCGGTGGGAGAGAAACCGGTGGATACTTGACTGTTTGAGAGTCTATGGTGAGATCGAGGGCCGAGAATCCCAGGCCCTGAGATTAACATTTATGATCTCCTCAGTTATGCAGTTATCCAACGAATAAGATCATTTTGTGCATTGATAAATCATGCCCATTGTGGACCGCTAAATAGCCAACCTGTGGCTACTTTCTCTTCACACTGGTCCAATACCCTCTGCATTATATTTTTTCTGCTCAATTTCTACGCTGGTCCATGGAGTAATTATGTTGTTCATTGTTTAATTCTTGGTTGTGTGTTGAAAATTCTTCCTGCCATGCAATAATTCTTCTGCTCATTATATATTTGAAGATTGTTCATTGGATTGTATGCTAATGTTGAATTCAGGTCTTGAAAAGAAAATGTGTTGAATAAGCGATGAACATTTATGACCTATTTTTTGTTTTGGATCTCATCGCTTGGGAATGCACAATATAATTTTCCCTGTATATGAATGCAGCCAACCACTATTTGTGAGTGTGGATTTGAAGAATAATTGTAGAGTTAAAATTATTCTTTTGGTTCATTCCACGAGGAAGAATATCACTTTATTGTTGTAGTTTCCTGGGAGAACAAAGTTTGAGAATATCTTGCAGTGAGATTGTATTGTGAGTGGGAGTTGTTTCTTATTCATTAGTTCGTAAGTTGTGAATAAATTTAAAGTGTAAGTTTGACAATGAATAAAATGACCAATGTTGGTGATGTATTAGAATTATTAAATACTTTGATACTCTCCACTATTGATGGGATGGCTAAAATAAAAAAAGCCTCTCTTTCTGACATTAAGTCCTATCTGCAAAATGCATATGAGAAGATTTAATTTTTGTAGCTTGAGTCAGAGCTACAGCTCAAGCTACAGCAAGAAGAATTAAAACAGAAGAGTTGTCATTATGAACCTTTTTTTGTTCATAATATTGAGATAAACTCACATCAGCAACAAGAAATTGCAGAAGTAGTACCCATTTCAGGAGCAGATGTGCAGAAAGATGCAGAAATGCAACATGCACTTCCCAAGCCCATCATCAGACCTTGGGAAGAGCTTTTCCATAACAAGAAAAGAATTGGTCTTGGATATGACAAGGATTTGTCCTTTCATATTCCGGACTACTCCAAGCCCATCAAATTTTAGAGTGTTGGATTTCTTTATGACAGTTCACCTTCAACTGTTCCAGATCTTGCTCCTCTTCCAAAGAAGCAAAAACAGATTGAAAAATGCCAACATTTTGATCGCGTTGGTGATGTGAAAGATCACTATTTCGAACTTCACCCATGCAAGAAATGTGTTCAGCACACCCATTCTTCACATAGATTCTTCAGAAACAAGCCTCCTGCAAGAACACAAATTCATCTTGGATGGATCGCTTCTTGGCAATGGGAATCAACAGCCAAGAAGATGTTTAAGTCACATGTCAGAACTTGTTCTAGAAAATTGAACAAACTTGCAGTTGATTTTTCACCATCATCTCACCTTGTACCTGACAAGGGGAAAAATGGTGGTCATCTACAAGATTCGAAGCCACATCAAGTGAGCATGAGCCACAATCTCTCATTCCAGATTCAGAGTTGTAGCCAGAGACACGGATGCACATGATCATGCCTTTGGTTGGTGGACAGCCTTAAAACATCCATGTGAGGTTGATATTCTTCCTCTTCAAAGAATTTGGATCACTTCCTCTAGTAGAAGACTTCATCTTCTTGCCATCTTTGGAAGAGTTCCGGGAAATGAATTAAGCATTCTAGTGTTGGTCTTCATCCTTAAACCATCGCAGGTTGTAGACCTCCCTTCTTCTAGGTTGAAGGTCTCCCTCTTCAAATATGAGGAATACTTCCTCTAGCAGAAGCCCTCAGCTTCTTGCCAAATTTGGAAGAGTTCTGAGAACTACAATAAGAATTGCGTTCCAGTGTTGGTGGTCATCCTTAAACCACCTCTTTATGCCAACATTTTAGAGAGCTTATTCAACCTAAGTGTTGCCATGCATACTTTGCAGATTTGTATTACAACTCTCTTCTTGGAGTCACACATACCCCTTCGGATTAAAGAGGGGGAATGTTGGACACCTAATCCTCTATGGGTAGGTGTGGAAGCCGAACAGTCACAAAGGAGTCCAAGTGACCTTGGAATGTGGAATCCAAGAGTCACACCATTGTATTATAAATGTACATCTATGGTGAATAATATGGCAACTCACGCCTATATTTTCTATGTGTGTGTTTACTTTCTTATTCACCATGAGTTTTTTTAACAGGTTCCCTTTATAGGGCAGCCCTCAATCTCTTTAGAGTATGATACTCCATGTTTCTTAGGCTAATATGGAGGTCATTCCATCTTCTCTGACTTACTATCACACACTCCTCTCCCAACATTGTAGAAATGTCATCAAAGTATGAAATTTCTCGTGTTTGGGTGTTGAGGTATTTATCTACAATGTTGACATCATTTTTTATTATTAGGTGATTTTTTATGACCCCTCTAGAGCTGAATAGCTCTGCCCTAATATGGAGAGGCTCTTTTCCTTCTCTCCTCATCATCATTTGGACCTCCTCTTCCCCAGCCTCTTCATTAGTCATCCAAGAGGCTAGGGCCATCAGTTTCATATCCCCAACCTAGATTCATAGTCCCAATTGCTTAGATCAGCCGATACAATATTATGCATATAAAACTCTTCCAGTTTGGCCTTATCCTCTATGCTGGATTGATTGCAAAAATCAATAAATTTCCTATAATTCTGGAAAGGTAATGACCCATATGAGGCTAGCATTTTGATCTAAAACTAGAGCCACTATTCATTTAGGTAGTTGGCATAAGAGTTGGAGGGATGCCTGTGTTGTATTTCTTCCATGCACATTTTTTCCATGGTGGCAATCTACTTGTCATTCTACTGCAATTGGCCATTTAATCTTGCATTCTCTACTTGTGTCTCTTGTAGCTGCTCCTTCAAAACTTCCTACCAAGTCTGACATCAACCAAATCTCTCCCCATCTCAGTGATTTTCTCTTCCATGGTCCCAACATCTTGCACATTTTTAGTTTTGGCAATTTTTTATGAAACCAGTTCCAAAAATAGAATAAAAGAGAGATCAATGCCTTAGAAATCAGCCACTTCAAGGGGGAAACCTCCAATACATTATATGAATGAACAATTATTTGATGATACAAATTACCAAAACCTCCTTCTATATATAGGACTCCATGGGGTCACAATATAATCGTAGGTGACCTAACAATAATAATGCAAGAGCACAATAATAACAATATTACAGGGGTACAACAATAACAATAAGGGGGATACACTAACAACAGTAAGGGACTATACTAGTAATATAGGGACCTAACATGCCCCTCTCCTTCAAAAAGGTGTTGTCCTCAACGCTTGAGTATCTCTCGATGCTTCTGTATAAAATTCTCATCCTCCCATGTAGAATCTTTAGTGGGTAAGTTCTTCCATTTGATGAGATACTTTGAAATTGATCGATTTCATAGCTGTCGAGTTCTTGATTCGGTGACTGCTTCAGGTTCCAATATAATTTTTCCTTCCTCATCAAGTTCTGGCAATATTGTTTGAACTAGAAGTTTTTCCCCTATAACTTTCTTTAAGCATGAAACATGGAAAATTGGATGCACTTGTGAAGAAGTAGGAAGATCCAATTTGTATGCCATAGTACCAATCTTTTGCAACACCTTGTAAGCACCATAGTACTTTGGCGATAATTTATTTTCCTTCTTAGCTTGCTTGAGGGACATTTTTTTGTATGGTTGTAGCCGTAAAAATACCTAGATTCCTACATCAAAACTTAGCTCGCTGTGATGTTGATCTACCTATTGTTTCATATGATTTTGTGCCAAATTTAGGTTATCCTTTAAGAGTTGGAGAACTTCTTTTTGATGCTCGATGTGATCTTCCACTGCTTGAACCTTAGAATTTTATCTTAAAGAAGATGTGATGGATAGTGGATGATATCCATAAAGTGCCATAAATGGGGTAATTTTTTCTGTAGTATGGAAGGAAGTGTTATACCACCATTCAGCGAGAGGTAACCACTTGACCCATTGAGTTTTCTTATCAGATACAAAACAACAAAGATATCCTTCCACACATTTATTCACTATCTCAGTTTGACCATCAAATTGAGGATGATAAGATGAGCTATGAGCTAGTTGAGTACCCAAACAAGAAAATAATTTCTTCCAAAAATTTCCAGTAAAAATGAGATCTCTATAAGTTACAATAATCTTTGGGTTTCCACGTAGCTTTTGAATTTTTTCCATAAATGCAGTAGCAAATTTACTTTCTTTAAATGGATGAGATAATGCACAAAGGTGTGCAAAATTGGTAAGTCTATAAACTACCACCATGATGACACTCTTTCCTTCGGACTTAGGTAAACCTGTGATAAAATCCATTGAAATCTCCTTCCAACGTTGACTTGGAATGGACAGAGGTTATATTCTACCTAGGGTCTTATTTTTCTCAACTTTATTTTTATAGAAAACCAAACATCCCACCACAAAATTTTGAATATCAGATTTAAGGCCATCCCAAAAAAATTATTTCTTCACCCTGTGGTAAGTTCTTAAAAATCCTGAGTGTCCTCCTAAGGAGAACTGTGCAATTCCAAAAGAATCTTTTGTTTTAGTTGGGAATTTTTGTAAATATTAAGCAATCTTTGTACCATAAGGAATCATTTTTCCAACTAAATGTATCAGATGTACTAGGATCTTGCTGCAACTTTTGAATGAGTGTCAACACTTCTTCATCCTTCTTATATTCATCCATTTCTTCAGTTATCCAATCTGGTTGGATAATAGGAATGACACAAAGCAATGCTTCCACCTCTTCATCCTTTCTTGAGAGTGCATATACAACAACTTTTGGCTTCCCTTTTTTTTAGATGATTTTAAAGTCATAACCCAACATCTTTGTGACCCATTTTTTCTACTCTTCAAAATATAGTATTTGTTCCAAAATGTGTTTAAGACTATCATGATCAAGTTTTTCCTTGAAGTGTCTTCCCATTAGGTAAGGTCATCATTTCTTTAGTGCATGTAGTATTGCCAACATTTCATTCTCATAAATAGCTTTCTGCAAATACTTTCCTTTGATTAGACGACTTTCAAAAGAAATGGGTCTTCCTTCTTGCATTAAAACATCACCAATTCCATTTTGTGAGGCATCACATTCCACAATAAAAGCTTTTGTGAAGTCTGGAATAGCTAATACTGGTGCTAGGCACATTGCCTCTTTAAGATATTCAAAGGCCTCAGTTTCTTCAGGAGTCCATGAAAATGCTTTTATCTTCAATAATGTTGTTAGAGGTTTTGTTATTCTCGCATAATTCTTAACAAACTTGCGATAATACCCTGTTAACTCGAGAAATCATCTCAACTTCTTTATGGTTGTGGTGACTTTCCATTCCTTAATGGCTTTAATTTTGTTAGGGTCTACCTTAACACCCTCATGAGATACAACATGACTAAGATATTCCACCTCTTGTACTTCAAAGAAACATTTGGATGTTTTGAATATAATTGTTTCTCCTCCAATAGTTTGAGCACCCTGTCAACATGTTGAACATGACCCTTCCAATACTTGTTGTAGATTAGTATGTCATCAAAAAATACTAGCACAAATTTTCTAAGGAAGGGTTTGAAAATGGAATTCATCAACCCTTGAAATCTAGAAGGTGTTAGCTAAAATTGACTCGAGATAAAGTCAATGTTGACTAGGGTAAATAGTAGTGGTTTTGGGGCACATGGTATTGTGCACCCATGGTTTTCAGCCCATGGTATTGCATGTAATGGAGCCTACAAAAGGCTGGGAATAATTCATTGTAAGGTAGGCCTGGAGGTGAGTGGTGAAGGCTCACTTGGCTGGATTGGCAAGGGTTTTGGCCAATGTTTAATGAAATTTCATTGGTTGGGTTTTTCCTCGGAGTTTGGGGTTTTCCCGGTAAAATATTTGTGTTAATGTTTATGATTTGTTGCTGGTTCTTTTTCATGATTATTATTCCTCTCGGTAAATTTATTATTTCTCCAGTAAATTCTTAACAAATGGTATCGGAGCCATATTTGGCTTCAGAGGGACGCTTTTGTAGCCAAGGGTTTTATTGGCCTGTGAATGGAGAAATAAATGCACCCTTTTGCAGATCTGGCCATACGGAGCATGGTGTTTCTAGGAAATAGGAAATATCCAATTGATTGATTCCATGGGGGATTACATGGAGGGTTTCTCAATGGATAAAGAGAACAATGGTGCTGCTAGCTCAGATCTCGCTACTAGCAGTGATAAGAAGTTGGTCCGAGAAATTCAAAGATGAGAGGATGTTTGCACGTGGATTAATTAATTGATGAACCATGTATTTGAAGAGAACTCCTAGAAGACTGGCGGTTACAGAAGTTGGTGACCCATGTAATCTGGTAGATGGGTTCTTTTTATATGGACATTGATTTCATATGTACAAAGACAACAACAATGAAACAAAAATATATATTATAATGGAGTTAATTTTACATGTAAATGGGCATACTGTTGTAAGACCTGGTATGGCATGCGTACCCCTAGGTAATCACTAGTAAAGTCTGGGTTAGACCTAGGTGATAGGGGGGATGTCAAGTTAACAATTACCCTGGGTAAAAATTTGAGGGGGGAAGAGCTAGAGTGAGCGGGGTTGTCTCATCTAGCACGTTTGGCTAGATTTAGTCAATAATCCCCAAGTCAAGTTTAAGGGGGGAATTGTTAGGTAAAATTGACTCGGGATAAAGTCAATGTTGACTAGGGTAAATAGTAGTGGTTTTGGGGCACATGGTATTGTGCACCCATGGTTTTCAGCCCATGGTATTGCATGTAATGGAGCCTATAAAAGGCTGGGAATACTTCATTGTAAGGTAGGCTTGGAGGTGAGTGGTGAAGGCTCACTTGGCCGGATTGGAAAGGGTTTTGGCCAATGTTTAATGAAATTTCATTGGTTGGGTTTTTCCCCGGAGTTTGGGGTTTTCCTGGTAAAATATTTGTGTTAATGTTTATGATTTGTTGCTGGTTCTTTTTCATGATTATTATTCCTCTCGGTAAATTTATTATTTCTCCAGTAAATTCTTAACAGAAGGTGCATTGGTAAGGCCAAAAGGCATGACAAAAAATTCATAATGACCCTCATGGGTTTGAAATGTTTTTTTCATAATATCTTCATTTTTCATTCTAATTTGATGATATCCTGAACGAAGATCCAAATTGGTAAAATAAATTTCTCCATGTAATTCATCCAATAATTCATCAATCATAGGAATGGGAAATTTATCTTTAATAGTGAGCCTATTGAGCTTCTTATAATCCAGACAAATGTGCCATGATCCATCCTTCTTGTGCACCAATACTACTAGAGCACAAAAAGAACTTTGACTAGGTTTAATTATACCAACCTCTAACATTTCTGCAATCATACGTTCAATTTCGCTCTTTTGGACATAAGGATATTTGTAAGGCCTGATGTTTGGAGGAACACTTCCTGGAATTAAATGAATAGCATGATCATGATTATGAATAGGTGGGAGCCCTTTGGGAGTTTCAAACACCTTGGTATGATTGTCCAAGAATTTTTGGGGATATGGAGAAATATATGATTTTGATGTTGGAACTTCTAGTAAACATAATTGTGCAATTACACCTCGTTGTTCTTTCTTCAAAATATTTTTCATGACATTAGAGCTTATTATCTTTCATGGCTTCCCTGCGATACCCCATAATTTTTTTTCCTTTCCTTCCGAAAAAAAATTCAAGAAAAGTTATTGAAAATTAAAAGCTATCATCCCCAAATATTGTAACCATTGTACTCCTAGTACAATATCAGCACCTCCCATTGGAATGGAAAACATTGGACTATTAAGTACATATTCCCCCATGGTTAGATTAATATTATGGAATTTTCCAAAGAAATTTATAGTTCCTCCATTTGCAACCATCACTTGACATTCTGGTGCTGGGTATAGGAAACAATTCCATTCCTTGGCTACCTTACAATGAATAAAATTATGGGCACTACTTGAATCAATCAACACTATTACCTTTTTCTTCTTGATATGTCCTTCTATCTTGAGAGTTTGAGTGGTAATTCCTTCCAATGAATTACACGATATGGTCGGGCTCATTTATTCTTCTTCTAGGGTTGGTTCCTAGTGGATATCCTCCTCTTTTGAAGTTTCTTGTTCATTGTCTTCCTCCTCTTCACAATCTATGTAAAATAATTTCTTCTCAACACACTTATGACCTTTAGTGTATTTTCTATCACACCTGTAGCAAAGCCCTTTTGCTCTTTTTTCTTTCAATTGTTGTGGTGCCAACCTTGTATGTTGTGGAAGTCTAGGAGTAGCAACACTTCCATCTTTATAGATGTGAGTGGTAGGCTTCCTTGTCTCCATAATTTTACATTCAATTTTTCTTGCCAACCTGAATGCCTTCTCCAATTAATCAAGTTCCCAAATGCGAACTTCATGTTGGATGTTACCCTTTAAAGTCCCTATGAAGACATCAATCATGTGTTCCTCAGGAATATCAGTTACCCTTATATTCAATTTTTGGAAGTCCTCAATGTGCTCCACCACTGAACCCTTTTGTTTGAGATTTATCAATTGGCTAAAGAAAGTGTTGCTCTGTGTATCCTCATAATGTGCTATCATTTCCTCCGTAAAAATTGACCAAGTGACAATTTTTTTACGAGAGCAAAGCCATCGATACCATACAAATGGATTTTTTTCTAAATGTAAATTTTCAATGCATACCTTTTGTGTGTTTTTCACATTATTGAGATCAAAATATTGCTCCATATGTAGTATCCACGTTATGGGATCCTTGCCATCAAACTTCCTCATATCCATCCTTGGAATATGGTGGTTCTTCAATCCAACATTACCGTTTATGAAATCATGATTAAAATTTATTTTGTTCTCATCATGAATTTCCTCTATTGTCTTTCTGTCATTAGGAATCATTTCTTGTATTAACCTTGTCATCAAACCTTCCATGTCTGCTTCTAGATCATTCTTCATGTCTTCCATGTTGTATTTCATTTTTTCATCGATCTTAGCTTCCATGTCATCCATCTTAGCTTCCATTCCATTCTTCAAACCATCCATATTAGCTTCCACGCCTTTCTTCAAAATTTCCATTTCATTTTTTGATGCTCTTTGCGAGGCGAAATTTGGTGCACTTTCTCTTGTAATTTTGATATGTCATGTTGTGCTTCTTCCTCTTCATGAGTCATAGTAGAGCCTTATGAAGGCATAATGGGTGTTTAATTATTTTTAGGTGGAATTTTAGAACCAAATATCGATATTTATGCTTCAATATGCCCTTGGAATCACTTTAAACTAATTTTTCACACAAAACTTATGCAATTCGAAGAAACCAAATACACACCTTTTTCTTTCTTTTGAGGAGCTCAATATTGAAAATGAATTATGTCTATGGTTTAGGATCTTCAATATCTGAAATTTGGCCCTATATTAGCCCTCTGAATCTTCTTTCGAATACCACAAGTCTGACCTGATTTGGATTCTTCAAGGAAAAGTTATGCCCAATCTCCCACAATGACCTAATTATGGACTAGTTCAGTAGAGCGAACTTGTACGACGTCCCTCGTGTCACTATTTTCTCCTTCGGCTCTGAATTTGATAAACAAGAGACTATAGTCCATGTACTTGTAGCCACCTTTACAAAATTCCAATCTGACACTCAAAGAAAGAGTTATGATGATTTTACCACAGTCACCTCTTTGAGATGAAATTCGGGAGCCTGAACAAACCCTAACTTCCACAACTGATATCTCCAAAAATATTGTGAACCAAGATCTAAAATTTTTACAGGAGCTTCCTTTGGATTTCAAATTCACTTTGTACAATTGTCAGCTTCTGAACCTTCATAGAACAAAATTTATAGCGAACATTCCACGATGACATTTTTGGAGTAGGGAAACCCTAAAATCCAAAGCTCTGATACCAAATGTTACGAAACCGGCTCCAAAAATAGAAGAAAAGAGAGATCAACGCCTTAGAAATAAGCCATTATGAGGAGGAAACCTTGAATACATTACATAAATGAACATTTCTTGGATCATACAAATGACCAAAACCTCCTTCTATATATAGGAGTCCATGGGGTCATAATATAATCCTAGCCTAACTAACAATCATAATGTAAGAGCACAATAATAGCAATATTGGGGTTATAGAGTTACAACTATAACAATAAGGGGGTTACACTAACAACAATTAGGGACTATACTAGTAATATAGGGACCTAACACAATTTTCATCCAGTGGTGTGTGCGTGCTCTCTCTTTTTCTAGCTCATAGAACAGGGGAACTGAGAGCCTTTTCGGGATCATTCCTCCTCCTTCAATGAATGTTTAATATGAGCTCAAGTTTGGCTATGGGATAGGATGTGGAACTGCTATAGTATATTTTGGGACAATTTTTGTAGAGGCATGTTTTATGGAAATCAAACCTACAGATAGATAAGTTTCCCTAAGTGTGGTTGACACACTTAGAACAATAGATGAAAGACACTTGACCTTTTCTTTAAGATAAATAAATAAGATAAGAACACATATAACTTGTGATCCTTCGCTATTCTTCATCTCCCTTTTATCACTTATGTCGCTCTCAATCGAACTGAACTCGCTTGATTAGTACCTGCAATGGCTAACAGAAGACAAAAAATGAAATAAAGGCATATGATCTATTCATCTTAATCAAACTGAATCGATTGCGTTTGAAAATACACATATAAAAGCATGAAAAAATGCATTAGGAAAGGAACAAATCTCTTTACTATAAAGTAGAAGGAGAAGTTACAACCAGATGGATCGATTTGATGTCAACTCGCTCCAGCTTTAGTTCTATCCTCACCACATCAGCAGCATCACTCTAGCAGAATAACATTACATGCAAACAATACCTCAAAGAGTTGTGGCCTTACCAACATAACTCTACAAATTCAAATTTTTTTCTCTTGTTCACTATGATCAGTGCTCAATTTATAAGAAATGAAGGTGGTTTGGCATTAATTGGTCAGTGAATGTATTTTCCATAAATGGATGAAGAAGTTTCCTTGTTCAATGGAATAGGAGGATAAGTGATTTAATGGCTCCATGGTATTCATATTCAAAGTTATTAGATAGTGTGATAGCTTGAACAAATTCTAGAAGCCACTAGAAGGTGGTAAGATTCTTGGAATCCTTTGAACAATTCACTCCCAGTCAACCAACGCAGTGTCAAGTGGGCCTAGATGCTCTACAATGTTGTATTGCATGGGAGTAAATGCTCTGCAAAGCACTTATTGCAGTCTAGGGGTGCGTTGATGGCTCAATGGAGCATTTCAACTGGGCTTCAAGCATTGAAACTTTAATGGATAAAAACCGTCAATGGGATGACTTGTTTAAGGAAATTGGAAAATGATTTAGAGTATCATAGACCCTAATTTGTATTGATCCGAGTTTCGGGAGTGATTTTGAAATTGACCTGTAACAGTTGCCCTCTAAATCATGAAGTCAAAAATTATAATATCATTAGAGGAATTTTGAGGTCTAAAATGGGCCTCCAAAGGAAATTATAAAATAATAGTGTAAATAATAAATAATATTAGATTACATCATCAAATTTAAGAGGGAAAAAAGAAAAAACTACATTTCAACTCGTATTTTCAACTTATCTCCATATGGGTTTACTCAAATTTTGAGCGGGAACACTCGTTGGATGCATAATTTGATTCATCATCCAAGGGGTACCCATGTTGCATACTTTCGATGGAACCTTCTACACTAAAAATGAGAAATACATGAAAAATGTGATTTTATTTCTCATTTTTTGTGTAGCAAGGTCCATCGAAAGTATGCAACATGAGTACTCCTTGGATGCAGAATCAAATTTTGCATCCAAAAAGTAATGCCACTCGAAATTTAAGTAAAACCTTATTGAGATAAGTTGAAAAAGTAGTTTTATTATTTTTTACTTTTTTATCTTTTTACCCTTTTACCCCAAAAAAGGTGAATCATCCCCCATGGTTGACATCATCATCTTAAATCTTAATAGTTCTTATAAAGTTTGTTTTGGTTGTACATTTTTCTTAGGAAGCCCATTTTAGACCTAAAAATTTCTCTAATGTGAGTGATATGCTTTACAATGTGATGAGTAGGATCTGAAGCAGACAATAACCTACATCAATTACAATACATTACATCATGATACCTTTTTCAACTTTGACATGAATTCTTGAGGGAGGTATACCCATACTCAGCACATTAACTATCATAACATCAGAAATTCATCTACAGATATAGACCCATGAAAGGATGACCATCTCTGTAAAGCCATTGCACGGATGAGTAGTACTACTCCTAAAATCGTAGCCCCTATGGATGAAACCAGATCTAAGGATTCAATCTCGTTCACTTGATTACTCAAGTACGTGTTTAACCATGTGAATATTTGATCCGAAGTTGAACATGGAAAGACACCGTCTGATTACCAGCCAATGATGTAAGAAGTTAACAAATGCAAGAGAAACCACCGACGATTATAATGTCTCTCAAGGTACTACAATACAGTCTACATGGTGTGAATAGATGATTTGATGTCAAACACCATATAAATTATTTTGGTTGAAGGCTAGTGATGTCAACCTGTCATCAAAAGTGAGAAACTTGCCATTGATGTATCCAAGCTTCAAGGTACTGAAAGAGTGTTTCTAAGTCAACTTCCTGGATGATGATCTGATGTTGACAAGAAGCAACTCGTCGTAGGAGGGCCTTGATGTATCCCCCATCAATGAAATGAAACAAGAGTAATTATTTTAGAGACATAAATGTAACTGATGAAGAAAAGTTCAAGGATGGCGGTCATGAAATGAATGTTTGTGAGTATTGAAAAGGATGAGGAATTACTGAGTGACCTCTCTTGAACATATTAGTGACACTGAATGAGTTGGCAACATTGAACCAAAACCAAAGTGATGGATGGTATGATATACCATAGGTATGATAGACCATCAAGAAGATAACCCAACCCAACAACCACAAAGATGACGTGAATGAGAGTCATGTTCAAGAGCGACTTGCTACCATAAAGTGATTTATCCCTTTCCAATTTTCCCTATTCATTGCTGACCAGTACCTCTTTATTTTTTAACAAGCTTGAGGAGGATAACATATTCTTGATTTATAATTCCACCCTTCGGGTGAATATATCGCTATGCGCTGTTTTAACAAGACTAGAAAAAGTGAAACTCGATCTTATCATAATGGACAATTCCATCACTATTTTATTTTTTAACGAGTCTAACGATAGTGAAAATTCACAGTGGGAGGGTAGTAATGTGCATCTTCTTTGGAATTTTGTTGTCCGACGTCCCCCACTCACATGATATGAACACATGGAGAGACATGTTGGCCTTGTCTATAAGAATCATCGGTGTTCTCATTCACCTCACTTATGAGATTTATATCCTATCCCATTATCTGATAGCAGGTTCACTTTCAGTAACAAATTATGCATGTTCGTATCAAATATAATCATTTTCCCTTCAATTCTGCTACTCGTCCATCTTTTGGGTTGTGTTGTTTTGGCCAGCAAGAGCATTCACGAGTTGGTGACTCAAAAATTTCCCATGGTCTTATCTCATACGGGTACTGAAACTCCCGGTCAGTGGTTCTGTGGGAAGTAGTTGAAGGGTACACGGTGCGGTCATCGATCATGGCACATACCCACTAGCCTCACTGCATCATCGCCCGATTGGTCCTCACCTCTTCCATTAATTTTCCTATCATTGTTTGCGTTATGGTTTCTCTACCGGCATTAGAGACGAAATGCTACGAGGTCCGGGGCAACCGATTGGATTGTTTGTGGGTCATGGATATCACTATGCAATGTATTTTCCTCTTATTGGGTTGTGAAATCGTCTACTATAGATGGGTCACGACAGTTGTCTACTTTCCAACAGTTATAAGGTTTAGGTTTCTGGGCATATTTTCGTGTAGAGGATTTCTGGAAAATAACCATAGTGGAGATACAAGAAGAGTGCATGGGACTTGACGGAGAATCAGTCAGGATCAATTTTAGCTATTTGAGGATATTTCTGTTCAGGTTATTTAGGAAACTTTGGCTATACAAGTTCCTGCCCACCTTGCTTCCTCTACAGATATTTTTAGTACTTTTGAGCAAAACTTGTTGGTTGATTTCAGAGATGGTTTTCTCTAATCGCTACATGCAAAGGTTTCTTATGGGTCGCGTTGGTGATGTTGAGTTTCAGTAGTCTATAATCTGCACAACAATGGTGGAGCTACAGGACTAGGAAATCTTGGTGATTTCATGAGATACTCAGACGTTATGATGCACATGAATGAAGAAAATCCCGTAGGGGTATGGATAGCCAATCAAAAATCCATCCATGAAATGAAGTCACAGCTTAAAAAATGGGAATATGATGGAAAAAATTGCAAAGCACTGATTTCCTTGCTAGAAAAAGCAGTCAGAGAGAACTTGAGTTCTACAGATTCGTTTGCAAATCAAGGGGATTTCAGCGTGGGGAAAAGCTCTTCAAAGATGATGGTAGTTTCCCTACTAACCATTATCATCAAACTCTCTTCATTCTATCAAGATTCTGGTGGGTCATCTGCCAGGCCTCCCACCAATACCGTGAATGAATTCATAGAGGCATGTTTCCAAGCACGGAAAATCATGGAGCTAGTTGAAAAATCAGAATCTGAAGCCATAGCCGTGAATAAACAAGCCAACAAAAAATTCCACAGTTTGAAAGAATTGTGCAGTTGAATGGGCCTGGCTCTTCCCATTAACAACTTCTAACCTAGAATAGTGGAAGCTGTCAAAAGAGCCCTCCAAAGGCTCACAGACAGAGGAAAGAAAATGGAAAATACTAGTTATGAATCCTAGAATTCGAAGACAGTAATTGCAAAATAAAGCTTGTACAAGCTCTGTGATAGCATGAAAGATTATTCGGTTAACATGGAGGAACTCTCGGATGAAATACAAAGTTCGTTGGCCGATGTAATTAGAAGTTGTATATTTAAAATGGGAGAGATCATAGTGGATGAGTGCAGGTTGTGGGTAGAGGCATTATTGGAGGAGGAACCATGGGGTGCGCTCTACGAAGCAGGGAGGGCCAAGGGAATAATGCAATAGTTGCAACCAAGGATCAAATTTGGAAGGAAACTTGACAAGCTACACTCATTTTAACCCACCCATATATATATATATATATATATATGTATATATTTCTTTTCTTTTGACAATTTGTATTAAAACTATAAGATATTGTATTTACTTTTAAATTTGACGGTTTTTATTAGATGTGACCTGAAAGATTTGTAATAATGTTAGTATATCAAGCATATCCGTTTTAAGTCTCGATCTACCAAACGTCGAGAGATCAAAGTGTAAACTTATTTTACCCTATATAAAAAAAATGCTGATTTTGTATTTAGAGAGGTTTAAATAGATTTCAGTGAAATTTATATTTGTATTGTTAGCATTATATGTCAAATCTTTATTGACTTTAAAAAAAAAAAATCTATGTTTCTATTTTTTTTGTCTTTTTAGTATAATAAAATTTAAAGTATTTTAACCATAAATAAAATATTGAAGATATTCAAAATTTTATTTTTAATTACCATATATATATATATATATATATTAGGAATATTAAACTATTTTATTTATGATCTATATTGTTCATATTAAAATGTTTTATTTTGTATTTTCATGACATTTGTGTATTTTTAAATAGATATCTCTTTATTGAAAGTAAAAAACATGTTATATGGAATGAACTTCATATTAAGTATTGAAAGAATTATATATCTCTCATATTCTAAATGATATATATATATATATATATATATATATATATATATATATATATATATATATAATTTTTTTTTTTTCTTATATTAAAAATATTTTATATTAGCTAGATCCATCTTAATCAAGGATTCAACATGAGCCTAGGGGATCAAATTTCTTCATGAGTCCAAACATTTTAATTGCTATAAAGTACATAATTTACACTTGTAAGTTCAAAATGTCTTTGTTCATTTCGAAAAAATGGACCAAACTAATACTACAAAATTTTTAACAATAATTTTTTTCTCAATAACTTTATACAATATATACATAATTGTTTTTTTAAACAATATATACTATATAAATAGTTGAGGTTAAAATTTACATAACATAGAATCAAATTTCATGTGCAAATTTCTTTGAGAGTCCAAAATTTTTTCATTGTTTAAGTTGTATTTTTGAATGTTATATAAAGTGCATAACTTACAAAACCACCAAACTAATACTACTTCAAAAGTTTTAACCACAATTTTTTTCAATAGCTTTATACAATATATACATAATTATTTTTTCAAACAATATATAATATATAAATAATTGAGGTTAAAATATTTTACATAACATGTGCATCCAAATATTTTATGGACAAACATTAAAATGATGTATTTTCTATTATTATATTTTTAAATATACATCAATATTAATTTTATGGATCACTTACCTTGAATATTTTTGTTATTGGCAACAATTAAATATTTTCTTTTAACATCTATTTACTTCTAATTACTTGATTACGTTACATGAAATTATATTATATCATATGGAAAGCTAACTAAAACTGCATAACATATTCATTTTTTTTTAAATTAGAGTAGAGAATATTTTATTTTTATTTTAGAGGAACAAGTGTCAACTCCACTTTCAAAAAGGAAAGAAGAAAGAAAGAAAGTATGTTTAATGTCCACGAGGCTAAAAATAGCCTATGGGACAGATTGCTTCTCTATGTGGCTCTTGTATTCTACCCTTTTCCTATGAAGTTTTACAATAACCGCTCCCAGCTTATCAAAAAACTCTTCCCTGAATAGATTATCCCAAGAACTAGTTGCCAGAATACCTGCATATTTTTCCTTGCTGTCTTTGAAGGCCTCACATTCTAAAATGAAACACTTTTTTGTTTCCACTTTTCTGGAGGAGCAAAAAATACATACTCTTTCCTCCCACATTTCTTTTGGCCTTTTACAGCACCCTGTTTCACAACAAAATTGATGAGAATTAGTCCTTCATTGAGCAATAAGAATTTTAGATATCCAAGAAATATTAGCCCCTATGTGCGCCTTTTGTTGATGGTTATGCGTGGGGTTAAAATCTTCAATGTAGTACTTCTTCTTTCTCCCTAGAACTTTCTCCCAAGTATGTTTGTGGAACTTATCCATAACAAAAGTTTTTATCTCTTTACTGTTTGTAGGACACATGCTCAAGCAAATACCCCATTTACCAAACCATTTGTTATTTTGCCGCATCCAAGTCTTCTTTCTTTTGCACAATCTGTCACTAAACACAACCTTAGGCCATCTACCCTCTTCTATTTGCTCAATTTTTTTCAGATACCTTATGACTCACACCATAGCAATTACTTCAATAGGAGCAACCCCTATTTCACTTAACAGGATAGCATAAGGAACTGCACTTTTAATTTTGAATTTGTTTGTAATCAAACGCTTCTGAATTTTCTCAATTTGTTTCCACTGCATCTCAGTTGTGCTGCTGGCCCACAGTCCACAATCGTAGGGAATCACTAGAATCACTAGAAGCCCAAAAAAGCGTTAGAGTGGTTTTCCAGTCCCACAGCTCTGCCTCTCGACACTTGTTTTGAAGAGCATAAAATGCTTTCCAACCTCCTAAAGTTCTTTTCTTTCTACAACCATCCCAACTTAAATTTCTATTGAAGTCAATTCTGAGGTATTTGTAGTTTGCAACTTCTTCTAGAATGTTGCCTTCAAAATAGAACTTATGCTGGTTATGCTTTCTTTTGTTAGAGAAAACCACTACTTTCGTTTTGCTAATATTGACTTGCATCCCAACCCTTCTACAAAAATGCTCAAGGGAACGTAAGTGCTCTTGCAAACCAAGAGCCGATTTAGCATTCAATATAAGGTCATCTGCATACAAAAGAAGCCTTATAACGAACTTGCCCAAATGGATACAGTCACCCCCTTGCGAATTTAGCCACTCTTCAAGCTTGTCAATATATAACCCAAAAAGGGTAGGAGATAATGGGCAACCTTGCTTGACCCCGATATCGCTTCTAAAACTTTCAGAAATTCCTGCTGAAGTTCTAATTTTGACTTTCACCTCTTCATACAGCCTATGCATAGCTGCTCTCAAATGCTTGGGAACCCTGAGTTCCTCCATTCTACCCCAAAGCTTATCCCTAGGTACCATGTCAAAGGCTTTTCTGAAATCAACAAAGCAACAAAAAACTTCTTCCTAAACTTCTTCCTTTTTTTCCCAAACTTTTTCAATGATGTGCCTTAAAGTTATACAATGATCAACTTTGGAATGTTTAGATCTAAAACCTGCTTTCCATTTAGCATGTTTATCTTTTTTATCTTCCCACTTTTTGATTTTATTTTTTAACATGCTTTTAAATAACTTTGCAAACAAGGGGTTTATCATTATGGTTCTATAATTGGAGGGATTATTGACGTCACCTCTCTTGAAAAGAGGTATTTCCATACTAGTTGTCCAATCTGTGGGGAACCCCTGTTGTATGACGTTGTTGAAAATTTTTGTGATGTGAGGTGAAAGAATTTTTAAGCCCCACTTTAGATACTTTGCTTGGAGTTCATCTAAGTATTTTTCTTTTCCAACGTCCAACTTCTTGATACCCATCTCTACCTCTTGCACCGTGAAGAGTTTTTTATCTGTGTTGAGCAAGGGAAGAGTGTCAACCTTGTGATCCTGTTCATAAAGTTGTCTTGCATAGTCAAACCATTTAGAAGTTATAATGTTGTTTTCAGTTTGCACCTTTTTCAATTGGAGCTCCTTCCGGAATAATTTGGGGCTATTTTTCCCAAGGAAGATTAGATCTTCTCTCCGTGAAACCATGAAATCGACCTTTTTCTTTCTTACTATCTGCTTGTAAGCTTTGAGCTTTCTGTTATCCATGTTTGATTCCTTCCACCTTCTCCTTGCCTTTTTGCATTCCTCATCAAACCAAGCATTAATCGGAAAAAAATTTGTTTCAAACTTCTTAATTTTTTCTCTTTTGCACTCAGCAAGTGCGCTTTGAATTAAATGTGTTAATCCATGACTATGAAAGCCATGAAATGAGATTTCCTCCTCCCTAAAGAGCCTCTCTAGATTTATTTTGAAGGTATTACAATTCTCCGGAGTCAAAAGAATTCTACCCTTTGGGGGATTTTGTTGAACACATTGAGTTTTTTTACCCTGATTTCTTCTTTCTGATCCAAGAGAAACTTAGATAAATTGGCTTGTGATCTGATTTTAATTCCCAAAATTGATCTCCAATTAGCACTTCCTCCATTTTCTCACACAAACTATGCGAGCAAATTATATAATCTACTATACTTGCTCCATTGTGAGTATTGCAAATGAAATTACCAGAATTTTCCCATCTATTCAAACCATTACAAATGACTAAATTGAAAGCCCCACATAGCGTAAGCAATTGTTCTCCAAAGAGATTGTAGCCTTTATCCTCTGAAATTCATTCCCACAGATGATTACTCTCTTCTATAAGCGAGATAGGGTCATTGTCTTCTTTACAACAAAGAATGCTAGCTTGTTCACCTGCAGTTCTAGCATATAAGGACTTCAGCTAGCTGAGAATATATTGTAATATCTGTTTTTAGGGCTGCAAAGGGATCTTTGTGGTCAAGCCCTCTACTTTTGTAGATTTTTGAAACTAGTGGTGCAAAGTAGCATGCTGCAATTCTGATGTGAGTTCCATTTTTTGATATTTTAAGCCAGACAAATTGCTTATTTGGGTCTTCTTTTTCTAGCTGAATGAAATGACCTTCTTTTTCTCTTACTAATACCACGATACCCCCGTGCCATTTTCCATTCCCTGCTGCCTTGTTCCACACTGCTATCTTCCAATACCCTTCAAACAAAGGTGTCTTGCACCCTTTATGCTCATGTGTTTCTATGAGGCAAATTATCTCTCTACCTTCCAAAATAGGCCCTAACCCAGGTCCTCGTCTCCATGGGTAACCCCTGCAGTTCCAACAAACTAATCTTAAGGAAACCTAGGTACGAATTGATTGCTATTTGTTTTGACCTGCAAGACTCACAATTGAGTCTTTGTCCCTGCTTTCCCATATTGACCTTGCTTCCTCATTTCTTGCTGAAGAGTTTGCTGCCTCTTCTTTGTTATCGTTTGGCTACCTTGTTTTGGAATGAGGTCCAAATTACGCTATCACAAATTTACCTTTGTAAATCCATGCTCTTTTTCCCTCATCTCTTGTTGCCCTAACTTTTGTCATTTCGTCCCTCCTTTCCTGTTGTTGTCTTACAGTTAAATATTCTTCTAGAAAAAACTGAGAACCCCTCAAGAGCTGCTTCTTGATTAGAATGATATCTTTATCACGCAAATTGGGCATGATGACTTTTATGGGCCTGGCTCTCTCACCGTTAAGCTTACCTACTCTCATTGCTTGACATATTTGTCTTTGCCATTGGAGCTTGTCTTTCAAGAAGTCTCTTGCAAGGTCAAGAGTACATTCACTTTTCCCATAATATTTCACCCCTTTAATAATTATCTTTGTTGATCTATCATGTCTTTCCTTGCTTTCTCTATCTTGCATGTTGTTAACTTGAATGTTTGTTTCTCCTTCCATCTTAGCAGAATTGCTAATTACTTGAGCCCAGGTTTTGGATAGTTTTGCGGAATCTCCTTTCCTCTCTTCTCTTGATGTCTCTTCATTGTTGTCTATTTGGGCCACTGCTTTCCGCTTATCCTGGGATGGCTTCGCATTCATCACCTCTGTATTCTCCATTGCAAATTTCTTCATGTTTTGCACCTCCGCTTTCATGCATTGCCATTCTGTTTTCCCTATTCGGAGAGCTTCCTGCAGCAATGACACTTGCTCCTTCAGAACTTTGTTGCTTTCTGCTAAAGCCTGGTTTTCAGCTATTATTATATGGATTGTACTATCTCTTTCCAACTCTTTAGCTTCTACTACTTCCAACCTCTCTTTTACATTTAAGAGTTTTTTCACATAGAGATCAAATGACCAAGTGAGAGGTGTGGATGTGGGACTATACAAGGCATAATCATCATTGAATTTTCCTTTTCCTTTGGATTTGTTACCACATGCTTGCAAAGAGGATTTGTTTGAATGTTGTTTCTTGCGAATAATATTTTCCTTTTGAGACATTTTCTTCCTTGTCTGCTCCCATTTTAGACGAGCTAGTCTCTGTTTTAAAATGCCCCGATATTGTTTGGCATTGACCCAAACCCACTTCCTAGGTTTGGCTGATGAGGCAATTTTCACTTGCCCTATATCATTTGTTTCCACGGGTTCTAAAGTTTCTTGTCCCATTATCATGATGATATTAAGGGAAATCAAAGTCTTTGCCCAAAATTGGCCCTCTGTTTTATACTTAACCCTTCAATATTTGTTGGTCTGACCACTAAAAACTTGCCGCTCTGCCCTTGCTTCTCTGCCCACTGTCCATGTCCTCTGTACTGCTCTCTTCACTATCCGCTACTGTCCTCTGTTCTGCTTTTCTGGTGCACTAAAGAACCTCTCTCTCAAACCATCTCTGAAGAACCTCTCTCAAACTTGCAGCCATAAAAGCAAGACAACACAATCTTCATTTAATACCACCTAATGCAATTCAACGACTCTCAACACTCCTCCATTGAGATCAATTTTTGTTCTTATCCGACTTCAGTTTAAGTGCTTATACGGCTTCAATTTGATTGTTGCTTTGTGCATCAGAGTCGACTCTCTAACTCTTTAATCAACGCCAAAACATTTTTATGCAGAAATGCTACATAGTCTGTATAAAGCACCCTCTCTAACTCTTTAATGAAAGCCAAAACATTTTTATGCAGAAATGCTCCATAGTCTGTATATGTTAAAGAACGTAATATCAACCACCTGCTAAGTGTCAAAAACGTCAGTCCAAGTGTCATAGGTCAATTTGAGTGAGTCCAGTTTAGTCGAGTTTATCTCCAATTATTTATTATTGATGTTCCCAATGTAATCCTATTTAATCTATTTGTAATATTGTGAAGAGCAAATTCTTTGCTCCATTTTACTTTTCAGTTTCTCAATTCTTTTCATGGTATTGAAGCTAGCTTGCATAAGCCTCCCAGGAGAGCAGCAATAGAGCGAAGAAGGAGCAGTAGAGAGAGAGAAGCGAGCTTACATAAGACTCATTGAAGAGCAGCAAAATTTTTTGAAGAAAAAGACTTCTACGAATTGCAGAAGGGTTGTTCGAAGAAAGCCGAAGAAATTTTTATGGTTAGCACGACTGTTAAGCCAATACTCGCACCAATGCGCCAAAACAAAGGATTGCCGTGAGAATACAAGCCATGCTCGCGCCAGTTTTCTGCCTCGCATCGTTTTGTTTTTGGTCGCGACTATTCAAATCGGGACTGCGCCAGTTAGTTTAGTATCTATGGCCTCCGTTAAGCAATCAGCAAAAAAAATATGTGTTAAGGTAAAAAAGCTTCAAAGTGATTTTAAAAGTCAACGTATTGAAGGGTTTATATGAATTACGAGAGGTTTATATGGCACGATTTTGCGTTAATATGAATTACGAGAGGTTTATATGGCATGTGAGTTTTTTTAAAAAAAAGGCTCCACGTTGATTTAAAAAGGGAGAAAAGCCCCTTCATATGAAGTAAATGTTTTTTTTTAAGTTTTTTTTTTTAACTTTAAATTTCGAATGTGTTTTATAGAAGAAAAAAGGGGCTCGAAAAGGAAAGGATTTAAAAAGGGAAGAAGCCCATTTATAAAAAAAGGGATTTTAATTCTCTTGCCATCAATTTTTTTAAAAGAGCTTGTGTGAAAGGATAGAAGAATTTTTTTTAGGAGTAAAAAAAAAAAAAAAAAAAAAAAACCTGAATCTTCTGAAACTGAATGTTTAAAGATATTTTTTTTTGGAAAGACAATTTTTACAAACAAGGTATTTAATGCATATGTAAACTCTTTTGTTTGTGGAAGCCAAGCAACGAGGTCATGGGAAGAGCCAAGAGGCTAAAGCAAAAGCAGATTATGTTCGAGATCTTTCTAGATCTGGAAATCAAGAGGCAAAAAGATGCATAAAAGAATCAGTCGATGAAAGTATACTTCCCTTAATCTCAGATGCCAAGACAACCAAGGAGGCATGGGATACCCTTGAGAGATGTTTTGGTGCAAAGGGGAGCGTTGAAGTTGAAGATGAAGGTGGATCTGTAGTAGAAGATCTACAGCTAGATGAAGAGTCAAAAGACGCAGAGAGAGAGCACAAAGATGCTTGTGAACCCCACTATGCATAGCCACAAGTGGATGAAGAGAATCTAGCAATAGAGTTTGCTGACGAAGATTTGATGATATTAGCAACATGGCTTGATGACGAAGATATAATGAATCCAACAACAGAGCTTGCTAACGAATATGTGATGATTCCAGCAACAGAGCTTGTTGATGATATGGTAAATCCAGAGACTAATATTGCTGATTTTGATAGAGAATTTTTTGCTAATGATGACTGGTTGCAGATGATGCAACAAAAACAAGATATTGACATGATGCTATTTAGTGAGATAAACCCACTTCAGCTAGTGGAAGACAACTTGTTTGTAGCAGCACAGGTTAGTGATAAAAAGAAAGAGACAAAAACAAAGATATAGATAAAGACAGAGACAGAGATAGAGGAAGATGCAGTAAAGGAAGCGCAACAACAGAAAGCTCTCATTGCAGAGCAGAAGGAAGAAACAGAGAAAGCAGCAGAGACAGAAGAAAATAAAGTTGTCTGCAAAGAGAATGCAGAAACAGAGATAGAGACAGAAGCAGAAAATAAAAAACAACAAGAGAAAGCCCTCACTGAAGAGCAAAAAGACCAAAACCAGTGTCGTTCTGAAAATATTTTTAATTCTAACAATGATTTCAAATGCGTAGGTACACAGATTGATTATGAGGAGGACTTTAAGTTCCTTGAATCATGGTTTGCAACACCATGTCTCGATGAGATCTACTCAGAAGATGTAGATATGAATGATGAAGATGACATGCATGATGAACATGTCAATGAAATTTTCATGCATTGGAGTTTTGAAGAGATAAGATATTATTCTAATCCTATGTTGCAGCAGATTGATGATGAAAAGAGCACTACAGAAGACAATATGTTGCAGCAGCCCACATTTCTTGAAGATGTCCAGAACATGCTTAGATAGTCTGGAACAATAGAAGACCTGCACTAGCAAATGAAGAAATCAAGCTTTGAAAAATACAACAAAGCGAAAAATCTGAAACAATTCAGAGGCTACAGAATCTGGAAAAAGAGAAAAAAAAAATCAAATCTAGTTGAAGTTGAGTTTTTTTTTAAATTGTAAGTTTCGCTGAGACATCGACGAGCAGGTATCTTAATTAATTTTTTATGTGGTTGAAATTAAAGGGCAGTGTTAAAAACGTAATCTCAACCACCTGCTAGGTGTTGAAACCGTGAGTCCAAATGTCATAGGTCAGTTTGAGTGAGTCCAGTTTCCAGTTATTTGTTGTCGATGTTCCCAATGCAATCTTATTTAATCTATTCGTAATATTGTGAAGAGCGAAATCTCTGCTCCATTTTACTTTTTAGTTTCTCAATTCTTTTCAATATAAAGCACCCACAAGTTCGTTACCCAACAATTGCAGTGAGAGAGTGGTTCACAGTGTTGCCGGTTCGGATGGCCGTTTGTTAAAGAATCTCAAGGATCGAATGGCCGTTTGTAATGTACACAATGTCTACGTACATCAAGAGTGTATGTATCGGTAGTCTTAATGTATAAATCCTCCCATTAATTTTAAAAATCCCAGTGTGAATCTCAAGGATCGGATGGCCGTTTGTAATGTACACAAGGTCCACGTACATCAAGGGTGTATGTATCGGTAGTCTACATTTATGAATCCTCCCATTAATTTTAAAAATACCAGGGTTCAGAGTAGAAGCAGAATAATAGTCACAATAAATACAGAGTTTTCATTCTCACCACTGCTTGACTATTGCGATTCGCCTCGACTAAACGGAAACATGAGCATCCTGACTTACACATTACCCTCATATCTTGTTGTAAAATAGGCTTCTAAATTCAATAAAATAAAAATTGAAATATATTATTTATTATCAACATTAAAATCTATTATTCACCATTGAAATTTCTTCACATCTTCACCGAAAAAATCACAATTAAAAAGTTATTTCAGTCACATCAGCGCATGTTTGGGGAAGGCGGAGGAAGTTTGGAAAACTGAAAGACAAGTACGAAAATCACAGTGCAGACCACATTGGTCTCAATCCTTTTAGCGTCTCGCACGGGAAAAGCCGCACATTTTCATTGAAATTGCTTTCATTTCCATTGAACATTCGAAGTTCGGAGAAGTAAAAGACGCTAATCAAAATTACATAGTGCATATTACAAACTTACATAATAATTTAGAAATTTGGATAAGTTTATAACAAAGTTTGGTAAAGATTTTTGAAAATCTTGGTTACAGTAGTTAAATTTCAGTGTTTTGGATGCTTTAAGAGTTTTTGACAGTGCTGAATCTATTTTCACTATAAAAAATTGCAATTCAAACACTCCAACTACCTGATTTTTTGAAATTTTTTTCGTTGATTCTGGCAAAAACGGCTGTCCGTTCTATTCTGTTGCATCAGTAGACAACTCTATTAACTGTGTTTTTTTGGAAAATTTTTAGATTATTTGTCAAGAATTTGACACATTTTTTTAAATCACAAGTTGTATAGTGAACTCTTCACAATCTAAGTGTCTCATGGGTTTTTAAGAATGCTAAATCCATATATGCAATCAAAAAACCAGTTTAAATAATATAATTCAAGGTTTAGATACAATTTTTTTCAATAAATTCCAGCCATAAATTTATCTGCTAAAAACTCCAAAAGTTCACATTTAAAAACTAATTTTTTTACTTATTAGAGTGTTTTGATATATTCTGAAATATATAAAAAGTATTTTTGATGGTTAAAAAGACATCATTAGAAGCCATCTGAAGCTGAGAAAGACATTGCCACCTGGCCATGTTCCTATCGACCTCATAGTGTCGTGTGGAAATGTCGTTTCAAGTTTCCCACTGCAGTCCAGACTGGCGATGCATATCTTATAGGCTATAGGTATATTTGATGGTTTAGAAACATCATTAAAAGCCTTCTCAAGCTGCAGAAGGGCATTGCCACCTGGCCATGTTCCTATCTACCTTACGGTGTCGTGTGCAAATTTCGTTTCAAGTTTTCCACTGCAGTTTAGAGCGGCTATGCTGCCCGGGCTATTCCGTTGCCTGGGTAGACAATTCCCAAAACAAGGTACTGGTACAAAAATGAGTATTCAATTTTTTTTTTTTTTTTTATTATTATTATTATTATTATTATTAGGATCTAGGACAATCGGTAACTGGTGAGAGTTGCCTGAGCAAGGCCCGGGTTCAAATCCACTGGCTGCCACTATAAACCTAGGCTAGGTGCAACAGCCTGCAAGCCGCACACAATAGCAAGTAACTTATGCCTCAACAAGAGCCGAGACGTCCACTATGGGGTCGCCTACTCTTCTAGCCAAGACACAACAGACGTGTATTCAATTTTATTACGACCCACAAAAAGGAAAATAGTAGGACATAAAAAAAAGGGGCCAATGAAGGGAAACATGAAGAGATGTCCACCATTGAGCATTGCAACATTGCAAGAGCGAGAAGAAACAAACCGCCCAATAGGAATTTGTGCCACCACAGTTAAGAAGAAATCGTGTAATTTTATTCCCACGGAAAACCGAGGGAAATTCGAGGAGGTTTGTTCAAATTTTCTTTCGATAAACTGGAATTTCTGTGTTGCGAAAAAAATTTCACCGCTTCCACTGTCTCACTTCTCTCGTGAATTGTCCTCCTTTCAAGGATTTGGGTACTAGTTGTTTTCCATTACAAGCTTTATTTGCGGTTAGTGCATTTCCTTCTTATCCCACTATAGATATAGTGACAAATTTTAGGATCTTAGTCGAGGTAAGGAATTTGTGCTTGGGCATGCTTTCTTGAAGGTTGAGAATTCTCTTATGTCTAAAATTTTCTAGCATGATTTGGAAATCTTCAATGGAGTGATAATTGGCTATACATATGTTACAAAATTTTATAATTTTTGAAGGAGCAATTTTGGCTTAAATTATATTCTTCTATTTCTTCTAAATAGATAAGGAAACAAATTCTCTTGTGTATTTTTCAACCATGTCCTCCTCAAATATACCAAACATGGAGTCCTCTTTTGTATTCACCATTGCCTTGATATCAACCTCCCCTACCTCCTAATCCATAGTTTTTCTTTTTATCCTAAGTATGTTAAACAATGTAGTAATTTGGCTTAATTCAGTTGTTACATTGACATTTTCTTGTATTGTAGTTCAACTCTTCATGTGTTCATTAAATTAATTGGATAATCATTTTTTGTGTAGTCCGCCATGATTTTATATATCTCAATAATATTCAATATTGACCCATTTGACATCTAACTCTTTTTTTCATTTCATGGTATTGGTAATAGTCCTTAGTGTGCCCTTAATTCATGCAAAAGATTAAAAAAAAAACGTCTTTGCCTAGCAAGGTATAAAAGTTATTTTATGGTATCTCCTATTTTTATTTGGTAATTTTTATCCTCACATAATTGAATTTCATGCATCCTCAGTGGTGCATTGATATTTTAAACTAGTCCTGGCACAAACCATTGAGATATAAATTTCTTGTCAATTGTATGACGAATTCAACTGAGTAGGTATTTAAATATATTATCTTGTTCTCTTATATATTCTCGTGGAATCTGTTTAATTTCCTACAAATTCTATGTAGTGAAATGTTTGTTATTTTGTATTTTGAATAACAATAAGGATTTTTTTTGTTGATTTTATCTTTATTCTCATTTAGTTATCTATGATGTCCATGAAATATGAGAGGGATATTTTTCTAAGGGCTCTCCCTAGAAAAAAACTTCCACCTATTTCATTTCACCTTTGACATAAATGATGTTTCATAACTTCTCACCTATTAGTGAATTCCTTTTGGGGTGTTCATTTCCCCATACAAAGATAGGTGTTGTTGTGGTGTGTTGTTTTTGAAAAGGGGTTTCTACTTCAACTAAAGGCTTTTCTATAAGCTCAACCAAAGATATTTTCTAACGGGCTTCATTCAGTACTTATTAATATTCACATCGAATAATGCTAGTTTGACAAGATTTGGGATTGCTTCTGTTTGATAGAATTTATCTATATATTCAATAAAACTACTTAGTTTTATGTTGCATCTATTCATTACAACCAACAATTTCAATTTTTTTCTCTTCTTTTGTTGTTAAATTCTATGTGGGGGAAGAAGGGCATAACCACGATATCCTTAATAAGGATGAGTATATCATAATCACCTTCTTTGGTTACAACATTCACCTAGTTGCCTTCAAGCTAGGGTATCTAAATCCATAGACTATTAGTAACTTGTCCTTGAATGTCTAAGCAATGTAACACTAAGGAATATTAAAATCTATTTGTAGACACTAAACGAGGAATTCTTTAATTATGTACTTGCTTGATTTGAGTCCAAAAATCTACAAAAAATTAGTCGTGACTAGTTGACATCCATAATTTCACTCTCCTCTGTAATTCAGAAAGCACCAATCTAGTCTCTACCAGTTATGACTCTTCATCTAGCTTAGAAGCCATCGAGGATTCCACATCCAAATTATCAACATCAAACTCAAATAATGTCAATTCCCTAGTAACTCATCACTCTTGAGGACCTTTCTTCCTTTTGGATTGAGAAGTGTCCATGGCCTCACATATCTTTGTCCTTATTCTCTTGTCCTTTTTCTCATTAAACCTTTTGAGGATACATTGAGGGCTTCTGATGTTGCATTATTCTTCTAGTTTTTATTATTATTTTCTCATCCATTGTATGTTCCCCTTATTTTTATTTTGATGTCCTTCCTTTCATTCGCATTCACGTAGTTACTTCCTCATGTGGATTGACTAGTGTTTTACTCCAATTGAGGCATCGTATGACTGGTCCCCCCTTGAATGCGTAACCTATGTTTAGTTGATGATGAAAACACTAGTAATGATGTTCATCTTTATCGAAGGTAGTTTGACTCTACTTGGTTGGAGTTGATTGGAGATCTTATGGAAGGTCTTGCTTCAATAAAGTGACCAAAAACCTGGTCAAATAGGAATTTATGTAGCTATATTAGTGATGTATAAAGGAAAATGGCATGAATATCATTATATAACTTTCTTTTGACATTATCTAAGGATATGCATTCTACTAGTTCTTTGTAGAAGCCTTTTGTGAGTTTTTCAACAAACTAGTATAAATTAGTTTAACCACTATTAGTTATATGAAAACAAGTGCTCATTTTCCATATATGCAATCTAACTTAGTCAGTTGTAAAATCCTTTTGTGATTTGTTGAACAAACTAATATAGATGGTTTAGCCACTATTAAAATTTATATGAAAACAACTGTTCATTTTTCATATTATTATTCATATAAACTCGATCAATAAACTTCTATATCTTTTTTGAGCTTGACTCTAAAATTTTTATGTGCTTTAATAAAAAAATTCTACCCAACAGAGCAAGAATTAGCTAATTCTTCTTGACATAATTTTTAAATAATTACATTCTTGACCTACTTTTTAAGTAATTACATATTTTCATTTGCCACCACTCATAAATCACCTAAACACTCAACATCTACCCAAACATGCCATATAAAAAAGAAAATAATAATCTTATTATAACAATTAACTTATGCCTCAACAAGAGCCGAGACGTCCACTATGGGGTCGCCTACTCTTCTAGCCAAGACACAACAGGCCATATACTCAATGAGATTTGAACCTCCGTCTCGTGAGTTTCACCCAACGAAACTTACCGTTAAACTTAACAATAATGATTCATTATTGTTACAAATAAAAAGTGAGAAATTCCATAAGTACGTTTAGGCGGGGCCATGGCTTGGGCCAGGTTCGAACTAACGGCGAAACAAGGAAGAAATTCCGAAGATATTTTGGACATTATGCTTTAATCTTTTGCTTTCCCTGTCCGAAAATATCTTAAAGCATTCGACACCCTTCGTCATGCCCAATGAAACAAAGTCCACGTAGAAAAACCGAATTTATTATATATTGCTTATTAGACCTGACAGGATAAGTTAATTAAAATGTAACTAAATATTTAATTATAAAGATTTAAGATTTTTAAAATCTAAATACTCTTTGTTATAATATTATAGCTTATTACTCACACATGTAAAAAAAATTATTGCTCATTTTTATATGATATATATTTATTTGATATTTTTTTAATTTACTAATTTAATTTTTTAATTTTTATTATTATTGAGAATATTTTAAAATATTTTATGATGATTAAATGTTTATTATATATTTAATAATTATTGATAATTAAATTAAAATTTTGAAAATTCTATTAAAATATAAACATATTTATCTATATAATTATATCATTGTTTAAATCAATACGATTACATAATTACTTTAAATTATTTTTTATGATATTGTTACTAAAATTAATATATGTTAAATTTTAACTCTCATATATATAATTAAAATTAATTTACTTTTCATTGATGTGAAAAGTGATTATTAAGATCAATTTTATCAACCTTATTATTTAAGTTTTATTATGTTGCAAGTATTCATATTTCTTCTCTTTTATTGGTTTGCATTTTCCTTTACTTATAATTATATATGTATCGTTTTATATAAATTTCAAAGTTATTAAATAGATATTCCTGTATATACATCATAATGTAGAATATAGAGAATGATCTTAAAGAAATCATTATTAAACTAAGGACTTTTATGTATGTAACATACTCTGATAACCTTACATGGAAATGGAGGGAGTTAGAAAAATTTATACAAATTACCCACGGGTAACTATCAAAATCACTATTCAATATTCCTCATTAATCATTAGATAGAATGTTCATCAGTTCATAGAATAACTTTAGTAAAGGAATATTAAGTTGCATAACCATTAACAACCACTGTTGTAGTATATTAACATAAACTGTATCATGTAACCTTGCATACATTTCATTATTCCTTTAGCGAGATGAATTAATCACATACTTGACATTATCAACATCACATCATAAAAGTGAAACAATAATCAATCACATCATTGAACAACGTTATACCCTAGAAACCCCGTATTGTGAAAAACAAAAAACATTTAATATTATTATTAAACGCTAGTGAGGTTGCTCACCCCTCACTCGATGGCTTATAAGGGAGATCAACCCTTAACCATTGTTATAATTCTTACAAGGAAATATCGTTTAAATACAAATATCTAGGTTAAATCCATTACAATCATTATGATAGAATTTACCCACTAATCTGCAATCTTCATATCTCGGTGGCATGGTTGTAGCTACAATAGACCATCATGCAGCTCACACTCATCGACATGAACCCTTAATTATTTACCTGCCACCATGTTAAGCATAATATATCCATGGCACAAGGACCATCATTTCCTGCTATTGTTGTCTTTGGCATACATTGAGGTCAGGATTCATAAAGTATTAATCAACCCATTCACAAATCTATACTAGTGACGTTTCTACATCTATTCATGTACATTCATGACATGCAAGTAAAATACCCCGACATGCCTCCTTTAATAATACGACATATGTGCTAGTTATAAGCAATCACATTAACTAATATTTCCCTCGCATAAAGACACATTCTTGCAAGACAAATAGCTACAACTGTCAAAAATTTCTTGAAAAGAAACTAATACATCAGTTATGATCTTTGTGCATGCGAACTACATAAAGTTTATCAAAATAATTAACCCTTCAGCTACTACTTTTGATGCATGCAAATACCTAAAGAAATATACTCACAAAAAATGTTGTTCCTATGCATGCAAATGCATATAGCTTCCAAAATAATCTTCCTAAATGAATTCTTAACACAACTAATCATGCAAACACATGTATCTTTTTGAGGAAATTTTAGCATAATAAGGCATGAAAAACATTTTTTCTTTTCCATAAAACTAACATAATAAAGCATAAAAATACATATATTATTTTCCAAATATTATGCAAACATTACCCACATATATATTGCAAGGAAACCGACACATTACTATTGTTTTTATTCATGTAAACCATCAACATGATATCATTTCCAATATACAACTGTATATTCTTCCTAATGAAAGTTAATACAAATCTTGCATGCATATACATGATCTTATTCCAAAAGAAACTAACATAATAATTATAATAGCATACTATAATCACATATGATTTTCCGAAATAAATATAGCTTAATAGACCTTCTATCTATGTAGATAACATAACTCTCTAACACAATGAATATTCTTTATGCATACACAAGCTTATCATAATCGCCCTTGCTTAATATGTAGAGCATATATTCCCTTCTCTGGAATTCTACAATCATTTAGATATTATTTTCATGTAAAAAAATACATACTTCTTCTTCAAATAGAATCTAATATAACTAATTGTTTCTCTATATTTCTACATGCAAGTTTCTCATGCTTCCCTTCCAATATATTACTATAGATAATGTCTTTTATAGATAAAAATAGGCAACACTAACAAGGCTAACTTAACGTTTAATACACCTCAAGAAGTTGACACAATTCATCTAGTCATGTAATATTTTGAAGAGGTTAATATTTTTAGTAAGACCAACATATATAAAACAACATAATATTTTGCCGAGAAGCAATTATTCTTTTCACACAAGATTCAACATGATCTTTCTCAAAGAAATGATTACGAGAAACTAACATGAAAGAACTCATTAACTTATCTCCCAACCCATGAAATATCTTCAAGAATAATACCCTCTTTAATCTATATTCATTTTCAAGAAACTTGGATTTCCTTATCATTTCATTTACCGAAATCAATTTTAAAAGAGAACAAGTATCTTATCTTCTTTTAGATAAGACACACACACACACACACACACACACACACACACACACATATATATATATATATATCTTTTCTTAGACAAGTATTTTAAAAGATAAGATACTTGTTCTCTTTTGCTTATCTTATCTTTTACTACCGTTCATTCTAAAAGTTAAAAAAATAGCAATCTTTATCTAGAAGTAGTAACATATTTTATTTACTAAGAAAACTAGCATGAGTTCTCTGTATTATGAATTATTTTCTTTTTAAGAAACATTAATTAATTTATCTTCAAACCCATGAAGATTTACAAAAATTAAACTAATAATTTAACATTTCATCATTTCAAGAACTCATGAGAATATTTTCAAGAAAGTAAAAAAATCACTTAGATTTGAAGGCACAAGATTCACATGAAATCTTGTTAAGAGAAACTACACATTTAGCTATCTTTTATGAGCTAGAATTAGTAAAATTTATCACAAGAAAAGGCAAAGCTACTTAGCTTTTAACACACAACATTCACATGTAATATTTCTTTCAAGAAATTAATATGATCTTTTAATATTTTACCATGCACTCTTTTAAAAAATTAGCATAGTATCTTTCCTTATATATACCCAAAAACATATTTTCTATCCTTTTTATGCTGCATGTAACGTGTGTTCTTTTTCTAACACAATTGTTATTCTTTTCTGCATGTAGTAAGTGTTCCTTGTAACACATCCACCATTACTTTCTTACAATTTATATTTTCTTTTCTAAAAGAAATGAAGCATAATATATATATTAATCTTATATGCATATATTTTCTAGAAAAAAGATCGAGTATAATAGCATGCACATTTTAATCTCATATGCATATCTTCACAAAATTATTTTAGCCATAAAATATTTTGAGAATTCAATGCATAAGGCACTTATCTTTTCTTTGAGGAACTTTCCCCTTTCTTCCTTTCATTTGCACTTTCTCTCCTTATTCCTGCATTTTCGCTTTCTATCCTTATCTTCTATCCATCCATAATGGACGGATCCAAAGATGCTTGAGAAGTCACCATTCAGATTGGAAAGCGAGAAAAAGCATCTATGGAGAGAGTATACACGAAGCCCACATTGAAATTTTGCACTAAAATATTTCTGCAGGATATTTTTCCTACAGACATTGAAGTGGGAGGTTTTCCCTCAGGATATATATGTCACGAGGTTGAAACCCAAGGTAGTCAGGTACATTTAGGAAATGGATCGCCCCAAAAACAAAATTTCTACTCCAAGTATCTATAATGTGATTTACTCTTTTCACACTTTGACCAAGTATGTTCTTGACAATTGTGACAATCAACAAAGAGCTTCTTATTATTAAGAGAAAGGGTTTTGGGAAAAAATGGTAAGACAATGGCCAATACGTTAGCTCATCCTCCTTCATAAAGAATCGAAATTGGTTACAAAGAATTCGTTAAAACCTTTTTCTTTTTTAAAATCCATTATTCCTCTCCCATGTAAAGATGGTTTTCCTGAATAAATAAAGAAAAACGGTTATCAAGAACTAATTTTAACTGCTAACTATTCTCGGTGGGAATAGTTATTAACAATCATTTTTCACTTATATATATATATATATATATATATATATATATATATATATATATATATATGGTATTCTACAGAGGGTTATTACATACAACCCCCCTTAAAGAGAACACCGTCCTCGGTGTTCATCTCTCAATAAGATTTTAACTTCTACTCATGATATAACAATCTAAACCACCCAATATAGTATCATGCCCCATGAAAATTAAGGATTTCATTTCCAAGAAATACTAATAACTAAAAATGATAAACGTTTTATCAGTAATCGTAAGAATTTATAGTTTCAAAAATACAGAAGTTCCACTTTCCATCACTTGGCCATTATTCAAAGTCATAGAAGCAAAAAAAAACCGCTATACCAATTTATGGTTTCTTATCCATTCCTCTCAATGGAAGTCATGGTCACTTTTACACAAGCAATCCAATGGTTTGATATCCCATCAACACTTCATGGCAAGCACCCTATAACGTATGACTAACAAATCCAACATAATCACATTAGTCACAAAATTTTAAATCAAAATAAAATACTTTTTAACTATCTGTTATTCATCAAATGTTAAGTGATATTTTAACCACATTACCTCCAAAAGTACTCAGAGAGAATCAAGCCTCTAATCATCAAAATGATAAATCATTCCACCACGTGCACACTATATTTTTTCTTATATCACGCTAAAGACATCCACACAATACTTCTAAAAGTAATCAGAGAGCACCTAGCTCTATAATCATACAAATATTCAATCAATGCACCAAGTTCATATTGTCTTAGCCCCTCCTAATACATTCAAAAGCTTAGTAAAAAAAGAAGGTAACTTATACTTGCATTAATTCCTTTCTGAGCACTAGGCTCCTTTCCTCTCAATATGTACATAAGATATTTACACAATCATGTAAAAAATTCATTTTAATATAACACATAATTGATTAGTTAACTTGTTATATTATGAGAACCACCATTGCAAAAAATATGCTCCTCCAAACCCATGGGAACTGGTTTCCACAACCAAATCGAGTAATTTTCACATCTATAAAGTTCTCTGACATAGACCATACTAGGTCTAGCATGGAATTTCACGGGAAAACCAACTCAAGAATTCCAATGACCACACAAGGTCCAATATGTGATTCCTCTTGGCAGCGTCCTACCTATTCCTCTGACAGTGTCCTGTCTATGAGGAATTTTAGGCCTCCTCCATTAGGATCCAAAATCAACAGAGTGCCTCAGGCTTTTTCTCTCTTCACCATCTTGGCCAACTCTTTTCCCTTACTGAGATCATATATCTCTACGGAGAGGAAATTCGGGCATGCAAGCACCATCAACCCCTACAGGTAGGAAACCACCATCAACCCAAGTCCTTCTGGCCTTTCACAACTGTTCAAAACTGTCTAGCATGTAAAATTTATCTTTTGACATTCTTTCCCATAGAACCATATGCACATTATATAGAAAGAAAAATAAACTTTAATGTACATCATGGAATTATACTTGACCCTCAACATAAGACCACAATATCTGTATTAGTAGGAAACGTAACTATCATATAGGTTGTATACATTATGATTTTCCAAATAACCCAATCATGCACATCATGACATTATACTTTATCATTTACGGTTGCAATTTGTTGCAACGTTTTACTCTCACAAGATTGTTTTTTGCCATTAAGTGACTCATGCTTAATCTCATCAACAATGCTAGTCATAAATATGCATTTTTTTAAACAAGTATTTAATTTCGCAATAAATTTGGTTCCATGTATAAAATTCTATCATGCATAAAGTACATACAAATATTCATTAATGTGTATATGTCAATAATGGTTAGGGTAACAGTCCAAACATTTCCAATTCCCATAGTGTATTATTACCAACAAACTGAAATATGAAGTAACTACCATAATCACTTGTTCACAACTTGCAATAAGCTCTAATAAAAACAAATCCATGCATATAAGTTTTATTAGTTAGTCATTCAACACCAAATAATAAATGCTACTAATAATCTTAATGCAACCATGACACGACTCATTCAACAACTAGCCATTATAGTCAAGTCCCACTACTTGAACCATTGTGTAATTTTTACATTTAAGAGGGTTCATTCAATTTTTTAAAACAATCTATCATCCTCTTCAAGGAATTTCTCCATATTTTTCTTTCATGCATTAGTTTCACACACTATCACTATACACATTCAAGCTTTTTAAGTAGTGCATGGTAAATTTATTTGTGTTCATTAAATGTATCAGGAATCTGTCATATATGCAAATGTTGAAATTCAAATCTCACTTTCACTAGTGAGTACTAAGGTTGTTCGTAAGTGCAACAAAGGTTTTATCGTCTTTTATCCTCAAAAACATTCAAATGTCATGAATATATTTTTACATCAAAATTTATTGCTTACTACTCTTCCATTTTTTTATAAACATGAATCACACATGTCATGTCAAAACTAGTCTATTGCATGTACCATATGTAGATTGTTAGACTCATACCTCAGCTAATGTCCACTAATATCATACCTCAAATTATTTTCCGCTTACAATTCCCAAAGGTGCTAGTGTTGCAACCTTCAACGCTGATACCACTTGTAACATACTCCAATAACCTCACATGGAAATGCAGGGAGTTAGAAAAATTTTATACAAATTACCCACATGTAACTATCCAAATCACTATTCAAAATTCCTCATTAATCATTAGAGATAATGTTCATCAGTTCATACAATAACTTTAGTAGAGGAATAGTAAGTTTCATAACCATTAACAACCACTATTGTAGTATATTAACATAAACTGTATCATGTAACCTTGCATACATTTCATTATTCCTTTAGCCAGATTAATTAATCACACACTTCACATTATCAACATCACATCATTCAATGGATATACATCATGAACCTGAAACAATAAGCAATCACATAATTGAGCACCGTTATACCCTGGAAACCCTGCAGGGTGAAAACCAACAAATTTTTAATTTTATTATTAAACACTCGTAAGGATGTTCACCCCTCACTCAATGGCTTATAAGGGATATCATCCCTTAAACATTGTTATAATTCTTACAACGAAATGTCGTTCATCCCTTCTAATTCTTACAAGGGAGATCAACCCTCTGTAATATGATCTATAAGATCCTCTCCACTATTCTTGTTCATCGTCTGAAGCCAATCCTGTATCAAATCATCAGCCCGAAGCAATCCAGTTTTGTGGAGTGAAGGAAAATCCTTGATGGCATTGTGTCCACCTATGAAGTTATCCATTATCTTAGGATCAGTAAGCGACCTAGTATGCTAGTGAATTTGGACCTTTGAAAAGCCAACAATCACCTAAGTTGGCACATTATACTCTTGGTTTTGAAGGTGTTTGGCTTTGCAGATGATTGGATTCGCTAGATCCGTTCTATTATCTCCACTCCATTGTTTTCAGTTATTCTTAATGGTGGACCCTTGGCTACCTTTAGATCTTCGCGAGGCCTGTGGAAAGGAGAACAAATATCCCCATTCCTATTTATCATTTTCGCGGAAGGATTGGGGTGTTTAATTAGTTTTGTAGCACGAGGAAATGACTTGAAGGGACTTCACCTCCCGGGTATAGATCTAACCATGACTCATACAAAATTCATAGATGAGAATGTTTTGTATGGAGAGCCTATTTTCTGGGAAGCAGTTGCATTGGATGGGATCCTTGTGGTGAACCCTAGTATTGCACCAAGAGTCTTACAACTCCCAGAGGCTACTCAAATTTACTTTATCAACCCGGGGTTCACACAAACTTGGAGGTGATAGTGCTATATGCACAAGAGATGAGTTCTACTCATGCCATCCTCTTCTCAGTTCTACAATGAGGTGTTACTGCTAGGGTTACTTCTAGGAAAGGAAGTTTGTCAGAGTTCTGAATGAAATCTAGTACTGTAAATAAACCATGACCATTACTCTATCAACTGGAAAATAAACTACTCTATATCACAATGATTCATATATCTATCTGCAAGAAAGAGAAATCCACACTTATGTTAATGCAAGAAAGGAAATTAAACTAAGTAGCATTCATGATTTGAATTGTAGAATTTAAATTGCAGAAAAGGAAAATAATTTAGGCACACATGCTGAACCAAATGACTGATTGAGTTATATTTATCTTATGCTTAACTACTGTGCTTAACAATGCTTCTATCAATGATCTAATTACACTTCAAAATGACTTTGTGTTGCATAAAAAGGAGGAGTTGTTGAGATGACCTAATAGGGTCCCTGAATCAAGGTTTCAGAGCTGAAGGTGTTTTGGAGGTTTTTTTAGGCTGAGATGAGGTGAAAAAGTGATTTTGGGTTAAAGGAGTGAGTGATTTGCGCTACTACAGGATTTCCTATAGTGCTACAGGATGTCCTGAAATGCTACAGGAAACAGACCAAGCGTAATTTGAGGCCATAAATGATGAGGAAAGGAGTAGGAGAGGTGGAATGAAAGTGGGTCTAGGTGGATGAATGGTATCCAACCCCTTATTAAAGATTATAACTCCTCTAAAATCATTTCTTACACCTCCAAGGGGGCTCTCGATTTTGTGGTTGAGATTTCCAAAAAACGTGGCTGAAGGTGACTTGGTTGGAAGTTGGTTGATGAAGGGTGGAGACTGAAGCTAATGGTGCTCAGGAACTCTTCCTCTGTTTCTCTATTCAAATATGCAATAAAAAAACATGTTCATGCATTCATCATTTACAAATATATCATAACAATGGTAGAAAAGATGAGTTGAATTTAAATAAACCTACCTATGCACTTGAAACAACAATCTACCTCTACATCTACAACATGCCCATGATAAGCAAAAGAACCCATCTAACTTTTCCAAGAAACCATAAAATAAAAGAAATTTTGGGTATGTGGGGAATATCTACCCTACTCAAGCTCCAATGGAAGAGGTGAGAGGCGGAAGATTTCACACACAGTTTTGAGATTTTATATGCTACTGAACATGAAAAGGAAAGAGATTTAAATATTGCAAGATGAAATGGAAAGAGATTAACTACTACAACATGAAATGGAAGGAGATTAAATAATGCAACATGAAATGGAAACAAAATTACATGAGAGATAATGAGGCCAATGGATTGGTCCCTAACGCACAAGTTCATCTCCCTTAAACTAACTCAGTGGAGAAGAAACCAAATACTCACTTTATTTCATAACTAGACTTTACATAACATATGAAAGTAAAAAATGTCTAATACAAGAGCTAAGAGTACTCTAGCTACATCCAAAATTAAAATCCTAGTGAGCTCTTGCTCTACCCTATTTATCCTAAAGGGTAGCTACCAACAACTCCCTAAAAAGTAGGTTGTTTTTCCCCTTGGAACTCGAGAGAATTGGAGTTTGGCTCCCCTGTATCTTCCACTTGCTTGGCTTCCTATGATTTCAAGTTGTTGGAGGAGAATCTCGAGGACATATTGGTTGTCTTTAGGAGTTAAGGAGGTGTTCAACCCACCTACAATCAATCCTTGTTATCTACTCTGAGCCCTGATTGTGTTATCTTCCTAAAAAATGACATATTCTCCTGATTTTCCTATATTCAAACCACATTAGGCCTTCGAAGCATGGAAACACTTAACACACCATATACACTAAGAAAAATATGACAATAATACTATTAAATGTGAGAAAGATAGAATAATTAGGCTAAAAAGGTGACAATTAACCCCTTAAAATGTACCTAATTGTGGTGCACATCATCGCACCCCTACCAAATGGTTGCTCATCCTCTGAGCAACTTAGTCCTCTTTATTCATTTCTTTTAGTACCCTTGTGGCCTCTCTAACATCCCAAGGAATCATGGAAGGATTTCCATTTGGAAGGTAGAATCCTACATTCTTTTCTACTTCCTACCATTCTTTGTTCTCTTCAGCTTGATATTTTCCTTGACCTAGTCCCAACAATAAAGGTTGACTCATTTTTAATCCAAGCCATTGGATCTTCATTTTTTGCATGGCCCTCTTGTACAAAGGTTCCCTTTCTAGGGCAGCTCTCAATATCTCTAGAATATGATACTCCATGTTTCTTAGGCTAGGATGGAGGCCATTCCATCTTCTCTGACTTGCCATCACACACTCCTCTCCCAACAGTGTATAAATGTCATCAGAGTGTGAAATTTCTTGTGTTTGGGTGTTGAGGTATTTATCTACAAGGTTGGCATCATTTTTTTATCATTAATTGATCGTTTATGACCCCTACAGGGATGAATAGCTCCGCCCTAATATGGAGAGGCTCTTTTCCTTCTCTCCTCGTCACGTTTTTGACCTCCTCTGCCCTGGCTTCTTCGTTGGTCATCCAAGAGGCTAGGGCCTTCAGTTGCATATCCCCAACCTAGAGTTAGAGTTAGGGTCCCAAATATTTAGATTAATCATGACAATATTATGCATATAAAAATTTTCTAATTTTTCCTTATCCTCTATGTGGGATTGATTAAAGAAAGTAATAAATTTCCTATAATTCTAGAAAGGTAATGACCCATATGAGGATAGTTTTTTGATATAAAATTGGAGCCATTTTTCCTTTAAGTAGACGACATAAGAGTTGGAGGGATGACTGTGTTGTATTGCTTCCATGAACATGTTTTCCATGGTGGAAATATACTTGTCATTCTACTGCAATTGGCCATTTAATATTGCATTCTCAACTCCTGCCTCTTGTAGCTACTCCTTCAAAACTGCCTCCCTAAGTCTGACATCAGTAAAATACCTCCCCATCTCGGTGAGTTTCTCTTCCATGATCCCTACATCTTGCACATTTTTAGTTTTGGAAATTTTCATTCAGTGGTGTGTGTGTGCTCTCTCTTTTTCTAGCTGGTAGAACAAAAGAACTAAGAGCTTTTGAGGGATCATCCTTCCTCCTTCAAAGAATGTGTAATAGTAGCTCGGGTTTGGCTGTGGTCTAGGATGTGAAACTGTTGTAATGTATTTTGGGATAATTTTTGGAGAGGCAAGCTCCTCCTTTGGTTACAACTCTTTCTTTCCTTTGGCATCTTGCCCCTCACTTTCTGCCTCTTTTTCTTCATCTTGGGCCTCCTTCCCTTCCAAGGGTTCATTTTCCTCTTCCCCCATGACTTTCTGCTCTTCCTATGGTACATTTTAAGTTTCTTGTAGCACTACCTCAGTTTCCTATAGAAAACTCTATTTTTCCTATAGCAAACCCTCTTTTTCTTGTTGTCCCTCCTTTTCTTCCTTTTGAAGGTCTGTGGGGGTTGGTAATGGTTTGAGGGATGCTAGCCTTAAAGAGTGTCTTATTATATATGTCACAGGTGTCTTCTTAGGTGAAGTGACCTCTTGACTATTTCCCTCCTCTGGGCTTATTTCATCTTTCTTATTGGGTGATTATTCAATTGTGATTGGGCTCGTAGTTGGAGTTTGAGGTATCCCTTGTTTCACCTTGGCACTCTTCCTGGTATTGAAGTACATGGGGTTATGTATTTTTCTCCTTTCCTTCACAGGGGTACTTATAGTGGCTAAGGTGGAAGCCACTTCCTTTTTTGTGGTCCCTGATGAAAGGTTGGTTTGTTGAGGAGATATATAAATGCTCACTTTCGAGTCTAGTGTCTCCTCCTCTTCTGTCTTTCCTTCCTTCTCTTCTTCTTTCTCTTCTTCTTGTTCTTCTCCTTTTTCATATTTCTTTTCCTCCTCTTTTCCTTCATCTGCTGTTATATTGTCTATGGGTTATGCCTATGTATCTAATTCTACTTCTTCCTCTTCTAATAATTTGATCAAGACCCAATTTGAAGAGTTTGCCACTAATCCAAGTGAAAGGAGCGCTTTTCCTGATAATATTGCTCTTTTCTTTGGAAGAAAGGTTTGGAGTAAACCTCTCAACAAATAAGTAGTTAGCTATGTCAACAAACCAAGGAGAGAGTGTTGATATGGAAAATACATGTTCATCCGAAAGCTCATCATCCACCATTTCTTCCTCATCTACAGGTAGAGTTAGTCTAGATAAAAAATCTGCAACAACATTTTCCTTTCTTGGTTTATTCATTAAGTACTTTATCGTTGCATGGTAAATATGTACAAAGTTTTGATAACCAGTAATATAATGCCTGAATTTGTTTAAGGAGTGGACAATGTCTAAGAGCTCCTTTTCAGTGACAATATAGTTACGTTCAGATTTGGACAAATTCTTTCTAATGAACTAGATGGCATAGGGTAATTTGTCTTCTAACTCCCCCAAGGTTGCCCCCACCACTTTATCTGATGCATTTGTGTGGATTTGGAAGGGAAGAGCCCAATTGGGACCTCAAAGAATGGGGGTAGTGGTTAGATTTTCCTTGATGGGATCAAAAGCCTCCTGACAGAGAATAGAGTAGAAAAACTCAGAATCTTTGGCCAAAAATCTGAATAATAGCGAAGCCGATTTATTGAATTTCTTGATGAACCTCTTCTAGTAGTAATTCAAATCTAGGAAACTTTTCACATCTCTCTGCTTTTGAGGTGTTAGGGTCCTATAATAATAGGGTTCATAATTTTTGAATTGACTATGATTAGTCTTGTAAATATGTACATACCTTGTTTTATGCAACTTGTTTTCCCATATTTTAAAATAGTAATTAAAAAAAAAAATGAAAAGAGGGTAAAATTCGTAAAAAAAATATCAAAGGACTTGAAAAGAAGAGATAAAAAAGAATAAAAAATAGACCCCAAACACAAAAAAGACATTAGAATAAGACATGAAAGTGAGCAAGTCAAAATGCCACTACTATTTAATTTTATTGCAAAAATAATGATTATGTGCAGATTGTTCAAAATGCCATAATCCATGATCAGTGAAATAATTTAATCTTAACTTTTCATGCTTTGAATTTCTTGTTTTAGATAGAGAATAAAGATATGTCAAATTGTTCAAACTTGACAAATCAATAGATAGTTAGAGAATAAATGAGGAGCTCAACAGTTTAATCTAAGCCCTCAGATGAAATGAGGTTAGAATTAGATAGTTTATGTTTTAAAGGAAAAATGGATAAGGGTCTGCAAGCTTAAATGTACCCATGCAAATGAAGTAAAAAATGTTAGAATATTGATGGGTAGGTGGAAAACAATTGTGCAAGGCATGTAATAAAGCATCATCTAGCAAATTTACTAATTTCCCCTCCCCCACAATGATCCAATATTCAAAACCTTCAGTTAAAGAGGCTCAGAGCATTTCTCTGACTTATGTTGGGACCAGACCCAAGGCTTAATAATTGATTGGTAAAAGTACTGGATTCCCTTCATGAAAACCCATTTCTTCAGCATATTCACCCTTTTCCAAAAATATAATCCCTTTTCCTAAATTAAACACCTTTTTTCTTAGAAAAAGTAAAATCCCCTCTTAATTAATTTCATTTCATCCAAAAAACACTCAGAAAACCATAAAATATAATTTATCCTAAGTTTAAGTGTAAATGTTTAATGGTACAATCAATTGTGCTTAAAAAGGTTTATTTTTACACTTTATTTATTTTATTTTATGTATTCTTATTCATTACATTCATTTCATATTAATTTTTAACATAATGTATTAAAACCTTTAAAATATCCCTTCACGTATATATATTAAATCATTTTATTTAAATATCCCAAACCCACTTATTCAATTTTAACCTATGGTCTAAAAATACCCACGTGAAGTAATTCTGCCCATTCCCTATAGATATATATATATATATATATAACCCACCTGCCACAATACACCCCGCATATCATAATAAAACATTTGTTTTACGTTGAAAACTATGTTTTAAATGTTAAAACTAACCCCGCCGCATAACAAAAGATCCGAGCTCCACACCCCATTCACCGAGCAGCTCCCTCATTTACGATCTGGATTCCATATCGCATTTTAACTAGCGCGAATGGAAATAAATTTCATATTTGCGAAATGGGTAGTTTTGTGCCTTTATCTCTCCTCCACATGGCGATATATAATTGGATTGCATTCGATCCAAAAAAACCACTTACCGCCCTTAGCCCAATAACCACCAATGGTATTTCTGCCTCCGGTGCCAAAACCACTTATCCTATGATATGACCACCATTAAATTTTGAACTCGCTTTAAAACCTAAAATGTTATAAAATATCATATGCGCCAGTTAAAGCCCTTTTTAGCATTCTCTGTGCATGTTTATCCTACCGACTGAAGAAACAAAACCCTGTACACCATTTTTTCTCCCAAGGAACCTGAAAATCCATTAACGTTGCTATCAAGATCATTGGAACTATCCAGTTCGTTTCCAAAGACTTCCATAGCTATCAGAAACTTGTCCAACACCGCTAAAACTTGTTTAAAAGACTAAATGCATGCACAAACATGTATTCTTCATAGAAAAACAATTTATTTATCATTTGAAAAAGAATTTTTCTGAGAAATTGAAACTTTAGAAGCCCATTTACCCACAAGAAATACCTGTAGTTGCCTACAAAGAACGAGTTAGCTGTAAAAAATCTGATAAACCCTAGTTTTGATACTACAATCTGTTTTAAAAATCAAAATTGGATATATTTAGCCTTTGCAAACCTTGAAAAGACTCCTAATATATCCAGAAACCCTTTGAAAACGATCCCAATCTTTCTGTGCCCAATTTTAACCATTTTCAGTCCAGTTTATCGAAAAAACAGAGAAACCCTTGTTTTATCATTTGTTAAACCTATAAGACGTTGAAGATAAATTCCAAAGCCAAATTTAAAGGTTTAAAAACCAAAAGAAAGCCTATTTATACCTTCACTACTCCATAGACCTCTATTAAAGTAAAAAACTCTACTGTAAACAATTCAATCTTATAGAAAAGTTTTAAAAGCCAAAATATAGAGTTTCAAGCACCAAGAAGGTCTAAAAATGTCAAAATCAAACCCAGCAATGACTTACAAAACCACAATTGTTGTAAACCCTCTACAACCTCCTATTGTGGACATTGAAAATACACCCTTGGCTGATGTGGATTACAAAATAGTTGACCCAGTGATAGAATTTAATCTTTTAGACCTCCACTGCTGGAGTCTTCAAAAATCATTAGATCAAGTTGATGAAGTTCAGATTTGGGAGTCAAACCTACCCAAGTATGTAGGTCCACTCACTCATTAGTGTCCAGAAATCATCAGGCTATGTCAATCCTATTATTCACCTGAACAAAGAGCCATGGTTAATGCTAATAAAGAAATATTGTTTACCATTACTGCAGAATCCATTAACCTAATGCTTCAGCTCAAACCAAATCCCAATGCAGTTCCCTTATCCATAGAAGCACTCACAAATCTTTACATTGGTCTGGATTTTCCTAAAAGGTTTCAGTTTTCCAAAATTTCATGCTTGCCTATGTTGAAATACCAAAGCTAAACCCTCCTTATTTTACTTCAAAATTTCCTGAAGGGTCAAGGCATGTCATTTCCATGTTGTCATTTATCCTAGGATATTTCACAGATGAGCATACAGATGAGTAAATCCTAGGTTTTCTATCTACCTTTGTACTAGGATAGCCTCCTTCTATCATTTACAATTATGCTGAATACATAGCTGATAATATCCATGATCAACTTGTAAAATTTCCAACTGAAGGAGTATTAAGATATACTTCCTTTATTTTTCATATGTTCTTATACTTCCAATAAGACAATTTTCCAATAACACTTCAGAAGTTGGATGTAGAGGGAAATCCATTGTCAGTCATCTTTTGGACATCTTTGATCAGAAACGAGTCCACTGAGTTCAGTTATGTAGATTTTATAGACTCTTTTTTTATCCATTGGTTAATATTCTTAAAAATAAGGTACAACCAAGAATCAATGATGAGATAAAGAAAATATTACAGCTGTCAAAACAAAGTAAAACTGGATATTGGTACTTATATCAGAACCTGTTGTACTGTACAACAACCCTCCCTTTTTCTAAAAAATTAGAATAAAATTCATTTAGAAATAGGGTCCCTTTTTCTTTTAATATAGGGATAAAAGACTTAGAAATAAATATTCATTGTTTATCTTTGTTGCCAAGGGTGTACAAACAAATACAACATTCAAAAACTTCCGATCCGATGAAATATAAAAGACTTTATTATAGAAAATAAATCAATTGCAAAAGTCCCATGAATAGTAATCGGAAATCGGGAATCGGAAAAATCTTTGAGAGAAGCTTTACATACATGTTCAAAATCTCCGATGCGATTAGTCCAATCGCAAATCTCCAATCGCAAAAATATTTAAGTTATTCATTCACATATCTCCGATGCGATGTGATTAATCGCAATCGCGTGATCGGAGCACTTTTAATAAATTCTTTTTGGTCAATTGAAAATTCTCTGATTGCGATGCACTTTATTATAAAACACTTTTCAAAAGGAAATAAATGTTTGTTTCTCTTAAATAAGAAGAATCTCTATATGGTAGACCCCACCATATCGCAATCAGAAATCAGAGAAAACCATTGATAATTCTTTTTGATTCAAAATTTCCGATGAGATATACCACCATGTAATCGAAGACGTTTGCAATCGCAATCGGCAATCGGAGAAATATATATTGTGATATCTATGTATCATTTTGAATACTTCTGATGCGATTGACATTTAATACATTACACTCATCACATTGGTGGAATCCAAAAATGGTAATTTTATAATATTTCGCAAGCGCCAAATCTCCAATTGTACGTTCAGCATTCAATAAAAAATCAAATGATTATTGGTTTACGATTCTGTTTTGAATACATGAGTGTGACCCAAACAAAATATTTAAGTGTTACACGGATTTAATAAATAATGAATCATGAACCCATAATTTTTATAATCGTTCTTTTCAATTGCTTGTTTATCACGATTGAAGAGCTTATTGCTTTGTAGAATCAAAGAACGCCAAATCCTTTCATTCGCAGACCGAGGGAAACAATATCAGACATAGAAATGTCGAAGAGAACAAGGAGAATGAAGACTGTTGTTGCTGCTAAGTTTGTTGAGAGTCCTACAGTCTCGAAGGAGAAACCAGTAAAGCTGAAGTTAGTTACAGATACATCATGTCAAGGGCTTGGCAGAATGACATGGGAAGGAGTTTATAATCTGATTGAGAGTGAAAACCCTAAAGTCACAGTAGCAAAGGTATCTGTTCCAGATGAAGATAACTCAGATTTCGACTCTGAGATTACCGAGAGAACACTTGCGAATTCATTCCTACATCGAATTGCAGCCAGAGAAAACATCATTCCTTATTATGATGTGATTCAATGGGTCATCAACAGTGTAGAAATTAAGGACAAAATGTTTATTTCAGCTTCTGGAACATCTTTTGGATCATTCAAAGTAGAAGACCTCAAAGCAATGTATCATCTCCCTGATCCGCAGAAGGTCTATAATAAAGAATTTGTCAAAGAGTTTGCTAACAGTTATAAGGTTCAATCTGAACCTATCAAAGAATGGAGTAAAAATCCTGAAAAGCACAAAAATGAATCATTCGGTATGTATTCAGTAGATTCCCTTTCACCCCCATACTGCTATGTTGCTGCTATGATGTGTAGGTTATTTGGCAATGACAATTCTGCTAGGTTTTCTATACAAATGGTTCCTTTAATCTTAGCTGCTGTCAATTCCGAAATTATGGACTGGGCTGTTATTCTCTCTAATAGGATAGCTAACAGGATTCTCGAGTATAGAAAAGATAAAAACGTCGGAAATGCCACCCCCTTTTTCTTCTGTGCTTATATTCTAGATGCTCTTTGTTTTAATTATGAGTTTCCCTTGTTAGGATGGAAATGGACTGCTAAAGATCCCATTCCAATTCATATATACCATAAACTCCTTTGGAAATTTCATTTCAAAGATCATGTTTATAGGATATGTCATGGTTTCATTATCCCAGTCTTTCAAACCATTTTCAATCACTTTCCCCCTAGATTCTCCGACAAAGCTAAATCTGACTTATCCGCAATAGGAGATCGGTTTGGAGAAGAAAAGTTCACCTATGTCAGGATTTTCAGGAGTATTGTGGAACCCTACGTTCTCCCTCTTATTGTCCCAGATAAACTTCTAGCCCAGGAAATATCCTATCAATTGACAGTTAAAGGAATGTCCAGAGCTCTGAGCAATAGTAAGAAAAGAATGTGGCCTTCGTTTCCATTCAATTGTGGACATTTTACTTTGAATGAATTCAAGCATGCAGAAAGGGAAGTCGCCAAAATAAAGGGTTTTAAATTTGCAACAATCGCGGGGAGACAGTATGATCCGCAAAAGATAGCTTTTAATGTTACTTCTTCAGTTTCGATTTCTCGATTCGAGCACGAACCTGATGAATTTGATGATTTGTTTGTTTTATTAAATGACTTTTCTCAAGTTTATAATTTGGCCAAGTCCAAATTCCAGAAAGAAGAAATGAATAAATTTATGTTATTTAGAAGTCAAAGATTGTTGAAAGTTCCTCTACACGAACTGAGAATTCCTATACAAGGGTCAGAAACAGAGGATACATCTGGCAAAACACCATGAGAAACATCTACCAGTAAAGTCACTACACAATCGACTACTAACCAACCCACTGTACATACTGAAAAGGTGAGCATTGATGGCAAACCTGATGTTCAGAAAGGGAATACTGATGGCAAATCCGATGTAAATACTGATCAGCAGTCCACAGCTCAAACAGAGAAAGAATGCACAAGTACTGATACTAATGTGCATAATCAAAAGAGAGGATCAGATAGCAAAACCATTGAGCAGGAAACAAATACAGAGAAATCAGATACACAACTTGGAAGAAGAAAAACTGATGAAATTTTAGACTCTGTTGATCTTAATGTTTCATCTCAATTGTTGAAGCAATATGATCAATTTTCTCATCAATTAGGACTTCAGGATAATCCTGAAGAGAAAAATCCAGAAGATCAGGATGTTGAAATCATTCCTGAACACCCTACAGGACACAATTTTTGCTTCACAGGAATAATTCATGAGTATTGTTTATAAGAATGCCGAAGTGAATCCATATGAGGATCTCACTAAGTTATCCCAATATGCAGGAGCATACAGTGCTGCGACAATAGATAAAGCTGCAGAAGTTTCTCAGTTGATGACTCAGAAAGATCTAAATCTAGCTTTACTTGAAAAACAAGCTAATGAAAATCAGTAGAAGATTGCTCAATTTGAACAGCAATTTCAAAATCAAGAGCTCAGAATTAAAGAGCTAGAAGAGCAGCTTGTCACAGAAAAAAAGAAATTCAATGAACAAACTTTAAATAATCAGCAACAGTTGAATCAAAAGATTGCAAAGCTACAAAATTTGTTACAAGATGAAAGGAACACAAAGATTGTGCAAGAAAAAGAATTTCAAGCAGCCTTAGATAAATTCAAAGATTTTCCCAAATTGAATGAATTCAAAACATAAGCTATTGAAGCCAATAAACTGTTGTCTCAGTAGTTAGATATTTTTTGTACAAAATTAACTCAAGCAGAGCCATTTATTGATATAACATCATCTTTGATACAGGGCATAGTTACTTTCAGACAAGAAATTGATGATGTCGATGAAAATATTTTTGAATTTCTTACTTGGCAAGATACAGAGAAGGGAAAAGAAGCTAATCCACCTCGGATAGAAGAAAGACATAAGGAAATCCTATTTACAGAGTGGGAGCACCAGTTGATGAAAGCCGAAAGAGCTATATCAAGAGCTAGAAGTATGATGGGTAATATCACACAATTGATCAATGACAGCTTGTATGCATGTAATCTCATTTCATATTGTGTTCCAGGCGGTTTACTCAAATTCAAAGAAATCGATCGCAGATGGAAAGAAGACATGATGAATAAAAATCAACAGATCAATAAGCTTCAAACAATATCTTGGGATAATATGTGGACCTATTTGATTAAGCCACTCAATCAAAAATCAGCTATTAAATGCCTATCAAATGCTGTTGATTGTTTGATTCCATAATTCTCCGATGCCACATACGCTGGACAGTTACATTCCAAGATGAGTCATCCATCATAAGTACAGGAAATGTTGAAAATTTTCCACCTGGCTACATCGAGCGAGAAGGAAAAGCAATGAATCAGTTCCATTTTAAGATAGTATTTCTGTTTTTTGATAGATTGTAGCAGTAGTAGTAGGATTCTGTTTTCATGTAATTTCATATTTAAACCCTTCTCATGCATTTAGAGAAGGGTCCTGAATTGTAATATTTTTGACTTGGAGATTACATTTCTGTACTCCATTGCCTCTTATATTTTATAAAGGATCACATCTGGTGATTTTATGCGAAATTATCTTTAAAGTGTTGCATTTCTGTACCTTGGAATTGATTTTGCATCTGAATTACTGGATTAGAGTATCAGATTTCATTTGAAAGCTTTCAAGATGGATAAGGTATTTTTATCTATTCACTGTTGATTTCTTTTGTCATATGATATTCGCTTTAAAATTTGCTATCATTTATATATAGTTGGTTTTCACAACGTTTCTTTATATATCATTTTTTAGTATAATTGAAATGTTATCTTTCATAAGTGTATGTAGATAATATAGAATGATGAATACAATATGCTAATATAAATTTGTTTAATTTCTTAAACATAGTTATCTTTATTTGTTTCTGCACATTTCAATTAGATGATAATACATTTTTATGGTTATTGTTCAATTGGAACAATTTTAAGTTGTATTCACATATGATACCCGGGTTAACTTTAGAATATTTTTTGTATTTAGATTAAATTAGATAGTTTCATTTAGTTATTTAGTCCCATTTTCACTCATCCAAATCAACCCATCACCAACCCATTAGTTATAAGGAAACTGGTCCTTTCAATCCAGTCGGAGCCACCATACCAAACGGATAAGGAGTTGTCCTAAGGTCCCGACTAGGTGGTTTTCCCCAATGTTTGAAGTAGAGATTTTCTAGGCTTCAAAATTTTTGGTGCTAGAAGGAGGGCATGAGCTATGAATGGCAAGTAAATCTTTATCCACAAGCCATTCTGAGAGCAAAACACCCTCATTAACTTCTGCAATTTCTTCTGAATTACAAAATCCCGGAGAAGGAATTGAAAAGAGTATTCAGACACCCACTACCCAAATTTCAAAACAATCAGACAATCAAAATCTCGAGTCTCCTGAAGTATAAGATTTAATTCATAAATTGAAAGGATTCTCATTATCTCTAGATGAGTCTGAAATATCTGAAGGTAGTGTAAGCTCAAAATTTGTTCCTTCAAAACCTCTTACTAGGCTTCAAAGTGAAAAACTTGGTATTTCTCCGAAAGAATTCCCTTTACCTAGTAGAGTCAAGACAAGAAAAACTCAATCGGAATCGGAAAGTGATATAAGTTCTTCATCTCATATTCAATCACTTGTTTCCGAAACCCCAACTCAACAAAGTGCAGTTGTTTTCACATCATCTGCTCAATCATCATCTGCTCACACATCATCAATTTCAACATCATCTATTCCAACAACTTCTGTTCTGACACCACCAGTCTCTACTACTCCTTCAACAGTTATTACAACAATGGCACAGAGACCATGGGCAAGTCCAGGGGCTGTCAACATGCCTGCACCTTTACATGATTTACCTGACAATCCTGGAAAATGGCTTCCAAAATTCAGTCTAGAGCTTAACATTCCAGCCGAAGAACACATCAATAACTTTATGCTGGCTGTAAATTTGAATGGAGTCGTAGAAGAAGATGTTGTAGTCAGACTATTCCCTTATACTCTTCAAGGAGCAGCAGAATCCTGGTACTTTTCATTACCTTCAGGATCCATAAAAAGTTGGGCCATTTTTGCAGATCATTTTTTAACCAAATTTGGAAATGACAGATCAATAGCCACTTTAATCAATGATCTCTCAAATTTGAAGACAGAACCCAAGGAGCCCATTAAAGATTTCAACGCTAGATTCAACAAACTCTTGAACAAAATCCACATAGATTCAAGGCCTAGTGAACAAGTCAGAAGTGAATGGTACATAACTGCTTTGCCCTCAAACATAGAAATTTTTGTAGATAGAGCTGCAAAACCTACGTTAGCCGAGAATATGAAAGAGGTTATTGCAGTAGAAAAATGAATTATTTCTCTAGAAAAGAAAAATGCTATCGAGGAAAGGAAATCCAGGAAAGTCAGCTTCAAAGATGATTCGAGGAAAAAGGCCAAAGACCCATACGACATGGAAGGTTTACAGAAAGTTCTTAAAACCATGTCGAATGAAATGGTTGAAATAAAAAAACAAGTAGCTGAAACTTCTACCAAAAAACCGTTCCGAAATTTCAAAAGAAATCAAGTTGAATCTAAACATCCCAATTCAATCTCTAATGCAAAATCAGAAGAGGAAGAAGAAGAAGATACTCCTCTAGTATCAGAGGAGGAAGAAGAGAATGAAGAAATAGCCGAATTGCATGGAATGTGGGATTTTATTCTCCCTAATTCTGATAGTGAGGTAAATCAAGAAGCCATGCCTGTAAGTACTAGGAGTAAATCTACGTCGGAGTCTGTACAAACAGTTCCTAAAAAGAAAATTACAACTCCAAGTACCAAAGACAAATCCCCTGTAAAGAAAACTTCTCCGCTACCTACTCAAAATCAGTCATCTTCTTCTAATCCTCCTACATCGACAACAAAGACTTTAGTGGTGTCAGATCCTATGGAGTATAACATTGTTGAAGACATGAAAAAGATTAAAGCGAACATTTCCTTACATGAACTCAGCGAACTAAAACACCAGCAAAAGTTGTTATTAAAAGAATTAAATGCTACACCAATTGCTCCTTTACCAAGTGGTGTAGTTGCAAAAGCAGCTAAAGGAATTGGTAAGCCACCAGACAAAGTAGATGCTATTGATATTGTGCTCATTGGAGAAAGATCAAATTCTCAGACTCCTCCTTTTCTTTTGACTTATGAAATGTACAATAAGAATCTGCATAATTGTTTAATCGATTCTGGAGCATCCTCTAATATAGTGCCTACTTCTGTTTGTGCCAAATTGAATATTAAACCACAGAAATCGGTAGTCCATATTGTTCAATTGGATCGCTCTAAAGTTCAAGTTGTAGGAGAAATCAATTCAGTTACTATCAGATTAGCTTCCGATCCTAGGATTGTTCAAAGAACTGATATTTTGATTGTAGATATTCCTGAATTCTATGGATTAGTCTTAAGCAGGGATTGGTCTGCAAAACTTAATGGTTATATCGCAACTGATTATTCACATATGTGGCTTCCCTACAAAGGGAAACCAAATCAAATCAAAGTTGAACAAGAAAAACATATGATGCACACTGTCACTGAATTTGAACAATCTAATGAGCCTGTGGCATTCAACAACAATATTCTTGGAGGTTATTCTGCTGAGTCATTTCTTGGAAACTTCAAAGCACCACAATCACCCTTTTCTGTAAATACTTTTGTTTCTCAAATAGAAATTTTTTCACAATCTGATTCTTCCAGAATTGTAAATATTTATGATGTAATTGTAGATAAGCCAATAGATAAATCTTTATTTTGGTCATTATATTTTGATGGATCAAAATCTAGTGATGGAGCTGGAGCAGGATGCATCTTAATTGATCCAGATGGAGAGAAAACCATGCTATCATGTAGGTTAGAATTTGAGTGCACAAACAATACTGCAAAATATGAAGCCTTGATTCAATGACTTTATAAAGCTATAGGGTTAGATGTTAAATACTTGAAAGTCTTTGGTGATTCCGAAATTGTCATAAAACAAGTTAGGAATACTATCCATTGTCTTTCAGGACATCTTAAACACTATCAAACCCTAGTGCAAGATCTTACCACTCAATTTTTAGCATTCAATATTTCTTCTATTCCTAGGAATCAAAATACATCAGCTGATTTGTTAGCTAATGTTGCATCCAAACTCCTTCCTGCTGAAGATTGCAGTCCTGATAGATTTTCAGTAGAATTGATTTTTCGCCCATCCGTCCCAGATAATGTCACAAATTGGAGAGTATTCTATCATGATCAAGACATTTTGAATTTCATGACTTCATAGAAATCATATGATGAACAAATTATCGATGAGGATGATCATGATTTACAAATTGCCTCAAAAGGTAATGAAAATCTCATTCCAAAATCTGTTGTTAAATTAGAGGACTTATATTATATTAAAGACAGATTCAAGAAAGTTACCAATGCTAAACTTCAAAGTTCCACTTTGAAGTTTGAATTAGTAAATCTTGGCTCTGACTCTAATCCTCAAAATGTTAATTTAGGACTCAATTTAACTCCAGAGGAAAGAAACGCTTTCATTAAACTTCTGAAGAAATATAAAAATGTTTTTTCTTGGAATTATGATGATTTAAAAATGTATGATACTTTTGTTATTCAACACACAATTCCAATGCTTCCTGATATTAAACCTGTTCAACAGAAGTTAAGAAAGATTCATCCAAATCTCGAAGATCAAATCAAATCAGAACTTAATAAACTTTTAAAAGCCAAAATCATTTTTCCTGTAAGGCATTCCAATTGGGTTTCCAATATGGTACATGTAAGGAAGAAGAATGGTGATATAAGAATATGTATTGATTTTAGAAATTTAAACAAGGCATGTTTAAAAGACAATTTCCCATTACCAACCATGGAATAGATACTTCAAAAGGTAGCTGGTTCTGAACTCATGTCCTTTCTTGATGAATTTTCAGGCTATAATCAAGTTTTAGTTCATCTAGATGACAGATTGAAAACAACATTCAGAACAAAATGGGGAACCTATGCTTATCAGAAAATGCCTTTTGTTCTAATAAATGCAGGAGCAACTTTCCAAAGAGCCATGGACATAGCATTTAAAGGTATGATCAATAGATCAGTTGTTGTTTATCTTGATGACATAACAGTATTTTCAAAAAAGAGAGCCAATCATCTACATGATTTAAAACAAATATTTGAAAGATGTAGAAGGTTTGGTATTTCCTTAAATCCAAAGAAGTCTTTCTTTGCTCTTGATGAAGGAAAACTTTTAGGATTTATTGTGTCAAAAGATGGTATATACATTGATCCAGATAGAGTGAAAGAAATTTCTGATATTTCTTTACCTCATAACAAAAAATCCATGCGATCATTTCTTGGGCAAATCAATTTTGTTAAAAGATTCATTCCTGATTTTTCTCAAATTGTTTTACATATGCAAAATATGATCAAGAAGAATTCAGTATTCAAATGGGGGCATAAAGAAAAAGAAGCCTTTGAGGCAATCAAACAAGAGATTATTAATGCACCAGCATTAAATACCCCTGATTTTTCTAAAGATTTTACTTTGTATACTTTGGCCACCGAAACATCTTATGCGGCTGTTTTAACACAGCTCAATGATCAGAAAATTGAGGCACCAATTTCTTTCTTTAGCTCAAATCTACAAGGAGCCGAGCTTAATTATTCTGATGTTGAAAAACAAGCCTTTGCCGTGTTTAAGTCAATCAAACATTTCAGACCTTTTCTCTTGAAAACAAATACAAAAATCATTTTCCCATTCTCTGTAGTGAGGCAATTATTAATTCAAAGAGAAGTAGGAGAAAAGAGAGCTAACTGGGTAACAACCTTGCAATAATATGATATTGATATTAAACCAGCTAAGATTGTTAAAGGACAAGGTTTTTGCAGATTATTGGCAGGAGCTCATAACATACCAGAAAATCAAGATCCAAATAATGATATTCAAGTTAGCCAGATAAGTGTAACAGATTCTGAATCTCAGTATGTTGATCTTATTTATTACTTGAAAAATGGGTATGCTCCTTCTAATCTCAGCTATAAGAACAAACGTGCTTTAAGATTGAAGGCTATTAAATATGAGATCATTGATAATGTGTTATTCAGAAAGAATTATGATTCAATCCTATTAAGATGTCTTGAAAAGACTGAAGCTGAAAAGGTGTTGCAGGAATTGCATGATGGACCAGCAGGAGGTCATTTTGGAGGTGATACCATAGCTCACAAAATAATTCATGCTGGTTATTAATGGCCTACCCTTTTAAAAGATACGCATGATTATGTAAGGAAGTGCAAAGTTTGTCAAACTGCTAGTGGAAGACAAAAGAAACTAGCTTTTCCTTTGCAATCGGTAAATATTGAGCAACCATTTGAGCAATGGGGGCTTGACATTATTGGTGAGATAGTACCTCATTCTTCCAAAACAACACAAATAAATCCTTACAACAACTGATTACTTTACAAAATGGGTAGAAGCAATCCCTTTGAAGGTAGCCAATTCTGATACAATTATTGATTTCATAGATCAATTCATCATAACCAGGTTTGGTGTACCTAACGCTCTTGTCTTTGATAATGCATCTTATTTTTCTGGAAATAGTATAATGGAATTTGCAGTCAAAAGAGGTTTTAAATTGAAATATTCAACAAATTATTATCCACAAGGTAATGGTTTGGCTGAATCCACTAACAAAAATCTTATCAAAATCATTAAAAAGACCATTGATCAAAATCAAAAGAATTGGCACAAGTCTTTAATCTTTGCACTATGGGTTGATCGTATTACTGAAAAAGCTTCAATAGGAACTTCACCTTTCAATTTAGTTTATGGAAAAGAAGTTGTGATACCATCAAATTTAGCTCTTCCATCATTAGCCCTAGTGCAATTTATTGAAGAAAATCCTTCTTCATCCATTCAATTGAGATATGATCAAATCCTTAAATTAGAAGAAGATAGAAATAAAGAAAAAATTATTCATGAAAAACATCAACAACTTGTAAAATCTTCTTTTGATGCAAGTTCTATCGGCTCAAAGATTTTGTCAATTGGTGATCTTGTTCTGAAATGGGATAAAGCACATGAAGGTAAGCATACCAAGTTTCAGAAAATGTGGCTTGGACCATTTCAGATTGCTGAAAAGATAAGCTCAAATACATTCATACTCCAAGATTTAACAGGAAAGAGAGAATCTCTTCCTGTAAATGGGTTTGTCTTGAAGAAATTATTTTCATAAGGAGGTAACCCCTTCTTAATTGTACATATTCTTTTCTGCAAAGTTTTTAATTGTTTTTGCAAATAAAGGTTGTTAATAAGTCTCTAATTGACTGTTTACTATAAGAAAATTTCTTAGGAAGAATATTATAAATATTTATTTTGTGTAAATAAGAATTTTTAAAGAGATGATCATAGTCTTTGGATAGTTTTAAATAAGGTGTTAAACTTTGAAAGATTATTCCAATTATTTGCATGATCTTTTGAATACTTGAGGAGAATGTAAATCATTATAAACTTATTGAGCAGAGAAAGGTTATCTATAAAAGTAAAGATTTTTTTGAAGTCTTGGTACTCAAAAAACTCTGAAAATTGTCATCCATTGATTCTTAAGGATAAAACTAGTTCACCCCATCCATTTAAGTTGTGATTTTTTAGAATGTAATTCTAAGAAATTATACGAAAATTTTAAGGGATTAGAGGTCTCATCACGAGCCTGCTTACCATATTCATAAGAAGTAATAAAACTGACATTACCAATACTGCATATCAAAACAGGGTAATGGCTTATAAATGTAAGACAAGGGGTCTCATCACGAGCCAACTTGTTCAGTTTAATTACAACTAGTGAATGACATTGTTATTAACTGGCTACCAAACCAGAAAAATGGCTCTTAAAAAATTAAAAAATAAGTAAAAGACAAAAAACATGAGATAAAATGTCTTATGAATTTATCTTTTAAAAAGTCATAATTTTAGTTGGATGGGACAGTGAATAAGTTAATGGTTAAAAGGTAACCTTGTCGAGACTATGAACGTTTGCAGGCAGTAGAGGCAATACCTATGACAATAGAGTATATTATAAAAACCAAACTTGGAGAAATCCACCTACTTCATTATTAACACCAATCAGAGCTTGAGATAACCCAAAATGTTTTTATTCTCAAGAAATTAGAAAGAAATTGTAAGTAATTTTTATTCTTTTTCATAGTTAGATTTTATTTTTGATTATCTTAAGATAGTTTTCATTATCTTTAAAAATCTTTACTTACTAGAAATATAGTATTCATTTTATTTTTTCAGAGATAACTGTTTCTTTCAGTGAATCGCCAATTGTTGTACTGTACAACAACCCTCCCTTTTTCTAAAAAATTAGAATAAAATTCATTTAGAAATAGGGTCCCTTTTTCTTTTAATATAGGGATAAAAGACTTAGAAATAAAGATTCATTGTTTATCTTTGTTGCCAAGGGTGTAAAAACAAATACAACATTCAAAAACTTCCGATCCGATGAAATATAAAAGACTTTATTATAGAAAATAAATCAATTGCAAAAGTCCCATGAATAGTAATCGGAAATCGGGAATCGGAAAAATCTTTGAGAGAAGCTTTACATACATGTTCAAAATCTCCTATGTGATTAGTCCAATCGCAAATCTCCAATCGCAAAAAGATTTAAGTTATTCATTCACATATCTCCGATGCGATGCGATTAATCGCAATCACGTGATCGGAGCACTTTTAATAAATTCTTTTTGGTCAATTGAAAATTCTCCGATTGCAATGCGCTTTATTATAAAACACTTTTCAAAAGGAAATAAACGTTTGTTTCGCTTAAATAAGAAGAATCTCTATATGGTAGACCCCACCATATCGCAATCGGAAATCGGAGAAAAAGATTGATAATTCTTTTTGAGTCAAAATCTCCGATGAGATATACCACCATGTAATCGAAGACGTTTTCAATCGCAATCGGTAATCGGAGAAATCTGTATTGTGATATCTATGTATCATTTTGAATACTTCCGATGCGATTGACATTTAATACAATACACTCATCACATTGGCGGAATTCAAAAAAGGTAATTTTATAATATTTCACAAGCGTCAAATCTCCAATTAAACGTTCAGCATTCAACAAAAAATCAAATGATTATTGGTTTACGATTCTATTTTGAATACGTGAGTGCGACCCAAACAAAATATTTAAGTGTTACACGGATTTAATAAATAATGAATCATGAACCCATAATTTTTATAATCGTTCTTTTTAATTGCTTGTTTATCACGATTGAAGAGCTTATTGCTTTGCAGAATCAAAGAACGCCAAATCCTTTCATTCGCAGACCGAGGGAAACAATATCAGACACAGAAATGTCGAAGAGAACAAGGAGAATGAAGACTGTTGTTGCCGCTAAGTTTGTTGAGAGTCCTACAGTCTCGAAGGAGAAATCAGTAAAGCTGAAGTTAGTTACAGATACATCATGTCAAGGGCTCAGCAGAATGACATGGGAAGGAGTTTATAATCTGATTGAGAGTGAAAACCCTAAAGTCACAGTAGCAAAGGTATCAGTTCCAGATGAAGATAACTCAGATTTCGACTCTGAGATTACAGAGAGAACACTTGCGAATTCATTCCTACATCGAATTGCAGCCAGAGAAAACATCATTCCTTATTACGATGTGATTCGATGGGTCATCGACAGTGTAGAAATTAAGGATAGAATGTTTATTTCAGCTTTTGGAACATCTTTTGGATCATTCAAAGTAGAAGACCTCAAAGCAATGTATCATCTCCCTGATCTGTAGAAGGTCTATAATAAAGAATTTGTCAAAGAGTTTGCTGACAGTTATAAGGTTCAATCTGAACCTATCAAAGAATGGAGGAAAAATCCTGAAAAGCACAAAAATGAATCATCCGGTATGTATTCAGTAGATTCCCTTTCACCCCCATACTGCTATGTTGCTGCTATGATGTGTAGGTTATTTGGCAATGACAATTCTGCTAGGTTTTCTATACAAATGGTTCCTTTAATATTAGCTGTTGTCAATTCCGAAATTATGGACTGGGCTGTTATTCTCTCTGATAGGATAGCTAACAGGATTCTCGAGTATAGAAAAGATAAAAACGTCGGAAATGCCACCCCCTTTTTCTTCTGTGCTTATATTCTAGATGCTCTTTCTTTTAATTCCGAGTTTCCCTTGTTAGGATGGAAATGGACTGCTAAAGATCCCATTCCGATTAATATATACCATAAACTCCTTTGGAAAGTTCATTTCAAAGATCATGTTTATAGGATATGTCATGGTTTCATTATCCCAGTCTTTCAAACCATTTTCAATCGCTTTCCCCCTAGATTCTCTGACAAAGCTAAATCTGACTTATCCACAATAGGAGATTGGTTTGGAGAAGAAAAATTCACCTGTGTCAGGATTTTCGGGAGTATTTTGGAACCCCACGTTCTCCCTCTTATTGTCCCAGATAAACTTCTAGCCTAGGAAATATCCTATCAATTGACAGTTGAAGGAATGTCCAGAGCTCTGAGCAATAGTAAGAAAATAATGTGGCCTTCGTTTCCATTCAATTGTGGACATTTTACTTTGAATGACTTCAAGCATGCAGAAAGGGAAGTCGCCAAAATAAAGGGTTTTAAATTTGCAACAATCGCGGGGAGACAGTATGATCCGCAAAAGATAGCTTTTAATGTTACTTCTTCAGTTTCGATTGCTCTATTCGAGCATGAACCTGATGAATTTGATGATTTGTTTGTTTTATTAAATGACTTTTCTCAAGTTTATAATTTGGCCAAGTCCAAATTCCAGAAAGAAGAAATGAATAAATTTATGCTATTTAGAAGTCAAAGATTGTTGGAAGTTCCTCTAGACCAACTGAGAATTCCTATACAAGGGTCAGAAACAAAGGATACATCTGGAAAAACACCAGGAGAAACATCTACCAGTAAAGTCACTACACAATCGGCTACTAACCAGCCCACTGTACATACTGAAAAGGTGAGCACTGATGGCAAACCTGATGTTCAGAAAGGGAATACTGATGGAAAATCCGATGTAAATACTGATCAGCAGTCCACAGCTCAAACAGAGAAAGAATGCACAAGTACTGATACTAATGTGCATAATCAAAAGGGAGGATCAGATAGCAAAACCATTGAGTAGGAAACAAATACAGAGAAATCAGATACACAACTTGGAAGAAGCAAAACTGATGAAATTTTAGACTCTGTTGATCTTAATGTTTCATCTCAATTGTTGAAGCAATATGATCAATTTGCTCATCGATTAGGACTGCAGGATAATCCTGAAGAGAAAAATCCAGAAGATCAGGATGTTGAAATCATTCCTGAACACCCTACAGGACGCAATTTTTTCTTCACAGGAAGAATTCATGAGTATTTTTTATAAGAATGCTGAAGTGAATCCATATGAGGATCTCACTAAGTTATCCCAATATGCAGGAGAATACAGTGCTGCGACAATAGATAAAGCTGCTGAAGTTTCTCAGTTGATGACTCAGAAAGATCTACATCTAGATTTACTTGAAAAACAAGCTAATGAAAATCAGTAGAAGATTTCTCAATTTGAACAGCAATTTCAAAATCAAGAGCTCGGAATTAAAGAGCTAGAAGAGCAGCTTGTCACAATAAAAAAGAAAGTCAATGAACAAACTTTAAATAATCAGCGATAGTTGAATCAAGAGATTGCAAAGCTACAAAATTTGTTACAAGATGAAAGGAGCACAAAGATTGTGCAAGAAAAATAATTTCAAGCAGCCTTAGTTAAATTCAAAGATTTTCCCAAATTGAATGAATTCAAAACAGAAGCTCTTGAAGCCAATAAACTACTGTCTCAGCAGTTAGATATTTTTTATACAAAATTAACTCAAACAGAGCCATTTATTGATATAACATCATCTTTGATACAAGGCATAGTTACTCTCAGACAAGAAATTGATGATGCCGATGAAAAGATTTCTGAATTTCTTACTTGGCAAGATACAGAGAAGGGAAAAGAAGCTAATCTACCTCGGATAGAAGAAAGACATAAGGAAATCCTATTTACAGAGTGGGATCACTAGTTGATGAAAGCCAAGAGAGCTATATCAAGAGCTAGAAGTATGATGGGTAATATCACACAATTGATCAATGACAGCTTGTATGCTTGTAATCTCATTTCAGATTGTGTTCCAGGCGGTTTACTCAAAGTCAAAGAAATCGATCGCAGATGGAAAGAAGACATGATGAATAAAAATCAACAGATCAATAAGCTTCAAACAATATCTTGGGATAATATTGTAGAAATTTGAATAACTGATATGTTATCCACCGAGATTCTCCTGATCACACACTATTTTAGCTTCATGCATAATACAAAATCTCTTCTACCATTGATCATCACATGCGGAAATAAAATCAATTGCATGCACACATTAAAGCCATAAAAATTCACACATATGAACACGGTATTTCATGGGAAAGCTTAAAGCTGAAAACCCCCAACTATCTGTATATTATACATGTCATGGAGATCATGTAACAATCATAGTACAAAGCTCTTTGCAAGCTCTCATGCACTACCTCCCTTGCTACACACTATCAAGCTAGATCTAGCAAAACTCATGCTCCAACCTTTAGCCACTTGATAGCTAACCTGAATTGCTTGTTTCAATGCTATGGGATGGCCTCTTTATATAGATAAACCACCTAGATTGAACTGCTCAATCCTCATTGATTACTCCACCTATTTGTGTGTTGCAAATAGCAACAGTATAGTCACAACTGATAGTTAACTTGCTCTTTCACCTATTTCTGCACTGGTCTCCACTGAAACTGTCCATGCACTGAAGTTAACTGATGTATTCTTTAGTTGATTAATGAGTATTTAATTAGTGAATTAATTAATAATTAATTCACACCACTCTCACTAATTGTATCAATTAGTTAACTTGGATACAAAAAGCTCAACTATGTTTAGATTAGTTAAACTGAATACAACTCCACTAACTTCCTCAATCAACTCCACCAAACTCTGTCACATGAGTTCTAACTGAAGTGTCCATGCAATAGCTCCACTTAACCCTCAGGAATAGCGTAATTCATTCTGTCAGCTCCTGTGCCACATCTGTGCACTTAACTGAAGTGCTCCGAGAGAATAAGATAATGTTTAGAGTCCAAATATTATTAAGAGCTAATAATATTCGACATATCTATTTTTAGACTGGCAATCTAAAAATAGATTCCGCCCAATATGTCTAAAAATAGAAATCCATCTATTTTCCAACTTGACCAACCATCCACAAATAGCATCTCGCAACTTATAGAACATGATCCATAGTCTAAAAATAGACTTTTCGACAAAAATCACATGTGTGGTCCCCACCTAGTTTAGGTGATCACTTTCCAACTAGGATCAGGAAAGATGTTTCAGGAGGCCTCCTTCACTGTTTCTTGTTGCCATTTTCAACAAATATGTGGACCTATCTGATTAAGCCACTCAATCAACAATCAGCTATTAAATGCTTATCAAATGCCGTTGATTGTTTGATTCCAGAATTCTTCGATGCCACATACGCTGGACAGTTACATTCCAAGATGAGTCATCCATCAGAAGTACAGGAAATGTTGAAAATTTGCCACCTGGCTACATCGAGCGAGAAGGAAAAGCAATGAATCAGTTCCATTTTAAGAGAGTATTTCTGTTTTTTGATAGATTGTAGCAGTAGTAGTAGGATTCTGTTTTTATGTAATTTCATATTTAAACCCTTCTCATGCATTTAGAGAAGGGTCCTGAATTGTAATATTTTTGACTTGGAGATTACATTTCTGTACTCCATTGCCTCTTATATTTTATAAAGGATCACATCTGGTGATTTTATGTGAAATTATATTTAAAGTGTTGCATTTCTGTACCTTGGATTTGATTTTGCATCTGAATTACTGGATTAGAGTATCAGATTTCATTTGAAAGCTTTCAAGATGGATAAGGTATTTTTATCTATTCACTGTTGATTTCTTTTGTCATATGATATTCGCTTTAAAATTTGCTATCATTTATATATATTTGGTTTTCACACCGTTTCTTTATATATCATTTTTTAGTATAATTGAAATGTTATCTTTCATAAGTCTACGTAGATGATATAGAATGATGAATACAATATGCTAATATAACTCTGTTTAATTTCTTAAATAGAGTTATCTTTATTTGTTTCTGCACATTTCAATTAAATGATAATACATTTTTATGGTTATTGTTCAATTGGAACAATTTTAAGTTGTATTCACATATGATACCCGGGTTAACTTTAGAATATTTTTTGTATTTAGATTAAATTAGATAGTTTCATTTAGTTATTTAGTCTCATTTTCACTCATCCAAATCAACCCATCACCAACCCATTAGTTATAAGGAAACTGGTCCTTTCAATCCAGTTGGATCCACCATACCAAACGGATAAGGAGTTGTCCTAAGGTCCCGACCGGGTGGTTTTCCCCAATGTTTGAAGCAGAGATTTTCTAGGCTTCAACAGAACCATCCAGAGATCACAATTTTTGGGTGCAATATTTTACAGTATAAACTACCTAAGTATGTGTCAATGAGAGTTTTTGCCTTGGAGTACATTAGGCAAATTATCAATTCAGATTCAATCAACTTCTTGGCAGCCAAAAATAAGACTCAATTTAAGTTGAAAAATCCGATAGGACCCTTCATTTGCAATCACATAGATGCAGGAATAGAGGCAACAAAACAATTGCTAGAATACAAATTTGAATTTCGCTTCTTATGGAACTATGATCCTGAGAGAATTCTCAGTAAAATGAGGGTGAAGTGCAAATTGACACCTTATATCCATGATAAAAGGCTTGAGATTGAACATTTTTTTAATAAAAAAGAGTGGCTAGAAAATACCTTAATAGAAGTAGTTAAGCAGGGTGATACTAGTCACATCTTGCAAAATGTAAATGAAGAAGATAAAGCTACCAAAAGAGTCAGAGAAGAAGATAATTACACTGCTAAAACAACTACAGAGACTAGGTTTAAACTGAAATATAATAAAAAATCCTAATCTCAATCCAGTTGATAAAGAAAACGAGACCATAGAAGTGGAAGATACAAATGTTCCAGAGAAAAACACAGATGTTGCTACAGTCATTATAAATGAGCCAGCCATAGAGATTCTAAATAAAGAGCATCCTGATACTTCAAACACAAAGGTAATAGAGAAGTAGTAGAGTATGGAAGCATCCTCCTCACATCTAGCAGAGGACAAAGATATTGACATCATAGAGAATTACAAGCAGATAAAGGCCAAGAATGAAGAAATCAAGAATGAGATTTATTCTCAGTATTTAAAACAAACACCAGGGATCTAGAATAGACTTCTGTTAGCTTTTGATTATTCTAGAAAAAAATTTGATTATGTCAGTTCTTCAACCAACAGTCAAGACTCCCAAAACAATGGTAGATTACAAAGAAATTGACCTTGAAGTGCCTACAGAAAGTATCCATGCATTAGATCAAATTGAGTTCCACAGAAAAACTTTTGAGATGCTTTATTCTACCATTACTACAAAGGCAATGAGTGCCCAAAATCTCCAGAATACAATAATAAATATGAGAGATCAAATGAAGGTTGAAAAGGCTTCCTCATATGCTAAGGATCTTAGGATCAAGTCTAGAAGAATTGGTTATTCAGGTAGGATATGACCTACCAATTTCAAAGGTGCAAAAGAGTTGGTAAAGAAAAAGAATGCTGACATTGCAGCACTTAGGAAACAACTCAAGCTTCCACCAACAAAACATCCACAAGCCAAGGAAATTGTACAAGAGACAAGCTAGAAAGATGATATGATGAACTTAATTTTACAATTGACAACACAAATAAAAGAAATGGAAATCCAAATGGACAAGCTTGTCCAAGAAAGAGAAACTGAAAAAGCACAAGAAGTTCCTATAGTAATTCCTATGGTAACTACATTTGTGCCTTCAACTCTGGCTGAAGAGTTGGCACCAAAAGTACCACTGGCCACAGCAATACCAGTGACATCTTCTACTACCTCATCTACAGAGTCATCTACATCAACAGTGCAGCCAATAGATGAAGCCAACAATTTCATCAAAGCCATGGAGGAAATGTCACTTCAAACCAATGAAATCAATAGATTGAAGAAAGTGATTGAAAATTTTGAAGACACTAAAAAGCTAGCCCAAATTAATTCTAAAGCTTAGGAACAAAGGGCTAATAGGTTAAATGTTGAATTGAAGAATCTATAAAAGGATTTAACCTTGAAAGAGCCAATGTCTTATGTGAAGAATCAACTATGAAGTAGAATCATTGAATCCATCAATTATGTTTCTCCATCAATACAGGTAATTTATGAGCAAAAGGATTTACTAAAGGCAGCTCAAGAAGAAATTCAGAAAACAAAGGAGGAACTAAGTGCCAAACCTGAACATGCCCTAGAACTAATCAAGTTCCTCAACAACAAGAACAAGAAAGAATTAGAGAAGATAGAAATTACTGACAGAACAGAGACAATCCTTGAAATAAGGAAAGTAATTTTGAAGAAGAATTTGATGAAGAAACTAAAAGAAAAGTGTGAAAACATGAATATAGCCATAACTAAATTTATGGTTAAATTTGAGATCTTAAGGCAAAGACATTTGCCAAACATCTTGGTTATTAATGATAAACTCATGCCACAAGAGGATTACAACAAGAAGATAAGAGATCATGCAAAAGAGAAGGTAGACAAAACAGAAGGACAAGGAATTCCTACATGAAAGGTTTTACATAAAAGTTTTGAAGACTTGTTTTATCTACAACATGAGATAAAAACACCTATTTGTTATAAAACCAACATTTTCTAGGTACACTGAGGTGGATGAGAACTTTAGGAAGTAAAAAAAGATCAAAATTTCTGATGAAGAATCTTGGGAATAACTCGCTGGCTTACTGTAAAAGTCAAATTACAGAGAAGAGGATAAAAACAGTTTTATGATTTTACACTGTCAAAACAGAAATTACAGCAGTAAAGCAGTTTAAACAATGGTTAAAGTGTATCAGAGTTAAAGAGTATCATATGAAATAGTATCAGATAAGAAGATAGTATTTCAAAATAGATTTGAAATATCATTTGCCAGCTTTGGAGACAACAAGGCAGCCAACGACACCTAATCCAAAACAACATTTCTATTTTATTTGAATAAATAGGACAACTTGCTAAGTTGTCAAGCACTGTCACTATTTTGTTGTAAAAGATATTTTCTATTTCCTTAGAAAAATCCTATGATCATTCTAGGATATTTTGTAAACATTTTTGTATATATACTTCATCTTTTGAAATATTATTGTGGAATAAATTGTTGAAGATTTCTATAGTCAATATTTCTGTACTTAAAGGATTTCTGTAGCAAGTTCAAGTAGTAGACTAGATCAAATAATCTAGAATCATATTTCAAGATTCTTGTGATGAGCCATTGAGGTGAAGTACTTTCTTCTATCATTGTTTAATCTTCTTATGTTTTACATGCATCCATATATATGTTTTAAATTTGAATGATGAACTAGGAGTATTATTACATGATTTTTTAAAAGCACCCTTTCTTTAACTAGTTATCATTTCTATATTTTCTGCTAATTTCTAGAGTAGGGAAGCCTTAATTTCTCCCTATTTTGAATGACCTTTGTCTACTCCTTCCTTATCTGGATCAAAGAATCCTTGATTTCTCTTTATCCTGATCAAACCACTTCACCAATAAACCTTCCAAGATCTTCAATGACTTTTCTATCTTGCCCTGAAAATATTTGACCTTTTAACCTTGATCCTAGTCCTGTGTGCTTGACATTTGACTCCTTAACCCAATGGACAAACAAATCTATCACTATCCATCTCATTAAATGATTTTTTCTCACTAAACCAAACCAAACCAATTTGGACATCATAACTAGCCTAATATCATATAATTAAAACAAAGTTAAATCCTATAGAGAGAGCCCTCTTTGAAACCTGGGAAGGCTAGATCCTAGAGTTTAAAAGTTGGTCTGTAGTTACCTCTGATATTCTTTGACTAAAATAAAAAATCTCACAACTTAAGAATTATTAGAGTGATAACATGAGGAATAGGCACCCTTTTTAAGATGGTGATTTTGTTTGAGTCTACCTATATTCCTACTTGTGATATTGAGTGGCCTAGGACTATCCCTACCCTTTTTAGAAATTCACACTTTTACGGACTTAGGGAGAGATTCATTTCAATGCACCATCTCAACACATTTCCTAGATTGGAGAGAACCTCATGGAAATGATACCCATAAGGTGTGAAATTGTCCATGTAGATTTCTACAAAGTCATGGACTAGTTCAGAAAAAATGCTCAGGACTGCTCCCTGGAATGTAGGAGGGGCATTGTACAACACAAAGGGAAGGACTCTGTAAGTGAAAGTGCCCCAGGGACATGTGAAAGTGGACTTATCCTGGTCCTCAGGGCTAATTTGGATCTGGCTATACCTACTAAACCCATCTAGGAAAGAGAAAGACTTCTTCTCTATAAGACCATCTAGGACTTGATCTATGAAGGGCAAGGGGAAATGGTCCTTCTTAGTGCCTTTGTTTAATTATCATTAGTCAACACAGATTCAACACTTTCCATTTTTATTTGGGACTAGAACAAGAGGACACACCCACTCACTATCTGATATGGGGTAGATGAAACCCACATCCAACATCTTTTGCAGTTCATCCTTCACTATGTCTTTTAGAGTTGGTTTCATCCTTCTTTTGGGCTGGCGCACAAGCTTGCACCAATATTTAATATAATTATGATGTGTGCACATTGAGGGATGCACCCCTTTCATGTATTTTTAGTCCCAAGAAAATGCATTAATTTTTTCCTTCAAGAGGTCGCGTAGTTGCTCTTCTTCTTTCGCTGAGATGGATGAGTTAATCTTCAGGTATTTTGATAGGCTAAATTCCACAGCCTTGGTGGCTTCTGAGGTTGAATCAACCGAGTGTAGCTCAATCCAAGGTTGGCTTTCAGATTCTATTAGTAGGTCATCGAGTGGAATGGCAGTGGGGGGTTGGCCTTGAATGATGTGGTTGATGAAATCATCCTCATTAGGTTTCCCACCTCTAAGAACAGTATCGATGGCATAGATGGGGTAGGGTGTGGTATTCTATACTTCATCAACTTCTTCTTCATCCTTCAATCACAAGGGTAGTTCATGGTCAATGGAAGGATGGGAAGGAGGATATAATAACATCTGTTTAGACAAGGGAACATTCTTTATAGATATGTTTCTGGCCCTACAGCTAATATAAGCATCAACAATGGTCAACCAAGGTCTTCCTAAGATGAGAGGTGTTAGCTCCCTGTAATCAGCAAGATTGGCAAAGTCTGATCTCAGGGAGAAACATCGTTTCAACCAACTTTGGGATTCTAGGATCTAGCCCTCCTGAATCCGAAGAGGGATCTCTCTAATGAGTGCAAAGATGGATTTGTATTTGAAGTTTTGGGTAATGATATTAGGCTAGTTATGAAGGCCGAGGGTTTGTTTTGGTTTTGGATGGTTAAGCATGATTACTGTTTGAGGTGGAAAGTTCTAAATGCAAAGAGTTTCAAATGTGAGAAGTTGCAAGAAAATAGAACAAGCTTTGGCCAGGAAGATAAATAATTGCAGGTTTTAGTCCATTGGGCTATGGAGTCATAATAGGGTTTAATTGGAACAGCAAGAGGCAAGAGTGGTCCATGGGGCAAGTCATCTATGTCTAAGGATCCCTTTGAAGATTGATTTATGGAATGAAATGATACAACAAGAAGGAAAATTAAACAGATGCAGAACAAAGAGCAGCCCAGGATCTGGTAAGTACTTTTAAACTAGCCAGCCTTTGACAAACACTTAAGAAGAAAATGAAAGAAAACTAGGATCTGGTAATTACTTTTAAACTAGCCAGCCTTTGATACACTTTCAATAGAAAATATTATAAAACAAAGGGGAAACTTGAAGGCAACTTTTGGAGTAGAAACTAGCGGGTCGGGCTCACCACAAATCCTCTCCTAGCTCTGCTTTACTTGGTTACTTTCAAGACCAACACAAAGATAACACAGAATGGCCTAAGATCTGGTAAGTACTTCTAAACTAGTCAGCTTTTAACACATTCCAAGGGAAATATTCAAACAGCCTTTGGGGATAAAACTAGGACCAGGGCACACCATATCTTCCATAGTTCATCTCTACTTAACTAATACTGAACATAACATTCAAGAATAATATTTAGCTAAGGAAATAAGATGAGGGAACGCCAGCATTCCTATGCTTAAACTGAATTAAATCATTCCCAAATAACACAGTTTGGAAGAAAACATATAAATAAAGATTTTAAGTCAGAGAAGGTTACTGATATACAGTAGGTCCTAAGTGGATAGGCACCCGACTGTGGGGCCTTTAGTCATATGGAACGTGATGGGCCCGGGCATATATATTCAAAAGAGCAAATCACAATCGGAGCCTTGGGCTTGGCCTTTTTAATCTACCCATTAAACTTTCCCGATGCGATAAGCGCCTTGGGATCTTTAACACTTGGTCCCAGGTGAAAGTCATATGTAATAAAGAGGCGGGGGGTGGAGTTTATATGTATAAGCCCTAATCGCATCGGAAAGTTTGATGCGGCCTTTTCAATCAACCCATTTGTATTTCTCCGATGCGATTGCGCAATCGGGTCTTTTTAATCTACCCATTTATATTAACACGTGACTTTGGCTTTTTAGATCAAAACTTTGGATAGATGGGTTTTTGTATTTACAAAGGAAAAATGGATCGGGAATGGATTTTTCAAGGTTTTAAGTGCGGAAGGCAGGCCCACGGTTTATATGGAAATGATAATACGATCGGGGTCTATAAGCACGGGCTAATCGCATCGAAACTTTTGAAACATGGCAAAAGACTTGCACACTTGAATATTTCCGATGTGATAAGCACCGAACAGGGTTAGTGCTTGGTTCCAGGGTGTGGGCATATGGAGGGGAAGTGATTTAAAACTTAGCCCAAGGGGGCTTAAGTCCTTTAGTAAAAAACTTTTTTTTTTATGAATTTTTTTCAGAGTTTTTCAATGGATTTGGGGGTTTCGGTATAGTTTTAAAAATGAGTTTTAAACTATGTAAAGGTGATTTTCATGAATGGAAAAAGAGGAATCATGAAAATAGAGGAGTTTTATGGAGAAATAAGGGGAGCAAATGAAGGTTATTTTTGAGTGGGAGAGGGGGGGAAATGATGGCTTTTCAGCAGTCTTCCTCTTGGAATCAGCAGAATTTTCCGAGTATAAAAGGCAACAACAATGAAGATTTCGAACAGAGGTATGAGGCCTTCAAGAGTCTTCAAGAGCCAACAATTTTTAGCAATAAAATTTGTTCCTTGAAGGCTCAAAAAAGTCTTAGCCACCTTTTTCTATAACAAATTTTATAGGTGGCTAACAAGAGGGTATCCATTAAACTTCGTTTTTGAACAGCAGATATTTGTTTAAGCGGTTCACCCCTCTCTTGGGCTACCTCCGCTGGTCCAAAAGCCTCTAATTAGGCTCAGTCCTCTTTTGATTAAATGGTGCAAATGAGATTACATCTGTATTTGATCTCCAAGATTGTAAAGAGGAGAAATGATGAAGTGTTTCATCTTTGTAAAAGCCTTTTCATTTGGGAGGCAGTTCTTCTTCTGAATGGAGGTGCCTTGGATGGGCATCGTGACAGTTGGCAAGTCCACTTATTCAGGGGAATATTTCAGCTCATATATCAGCAAGTTTCATTGCTGGTTTCTGCAATTTCAGAATTGTCTGTCGAAAGAACTTGGTTGGGATTCGACAAGTACTTGGCGTATGCAGCAAAAAGTCGCCATGATGATATTTAGCAAGGCAGGACATTTTTGACATTAGTATGCTCTTTTGGCTGACTGGAAGAGGATATTTCTGTTCCTCAATTGCTGTAAAGTTCAGATCAGAAGGTATCAGAGCAAAGGTTTGCTTGACTGAAGAGCATGTTGCAAAGTTGGTTTGCTTGACTGACATCACTAGCTTGATTGTGTAGCTTGAAAGGTGTCTTAAGCAGTGTTGAAGATTGACTGCTTTATTATTCTGCAAACTACTTGTTGTTTGAGTTTGTTGAAGCTCTTTTGTTCATTTTTATAATGACAACTTCCATAAGTGAGCTATCAAAATCGTCCTCCTTCACAAGATTTTTTGATGAAGGTTTGAAGCAAGAATTTTTCATCATGATGAATATGGTGAAAGAAATGTATGAGGATGAAAGAAAGAGCTCTAGACTTCAAGAGCAATTGAATTCCATGAGGGAAGAGAAGCAGTTGCTTTCTGACCATTTGCAGGAAATGGAAGGCCAACTTCGTATGGCAAACATGAAGCTGGAAAAGATGCATGAGTTGGAGACACAACTCCTGGTTTCCAAAGAAGCCTTAGCCAAGTATCAGCTTGAAGAAGAGGTAAACAACTCTAGTTTGTCTTCAAATTCCTATAAGAATTTTTATGAACTTGGTTCTTTTGAGAAACATACCAAAGGCATAGGGTCCAGGTTGATGTCCAAAATGGGATATGAAGGAAAAGGACTGGAAAAAAATGCACAGGGTATAGTTGAGCCAATAATGGTTGAGGTAAGGCCTAAGAATTTGGGTCTTGGTTATGGACAATCTTATGGAGAAAGTTCCAAAGCAGCCATGAAGGAAGAAGATGTGCATCAGCATGCACTTGAACACGAGAGTGGTGAAAGCTCTAAAACCATTGATGGGATTGATAGTGTTCCAAAGGGAGCTTCTTCTTCTTTTGATTCACCTCCTCATGAAGGTAATGAAGGTGAAAGAGAAAGGTATAAATCTGATTTCAATCATATTTCCTTTGATCATGTAAAGCATGAAAAATTTCCACACAAGCATGGGAAAAGAATTGCATGTTCTTTTTGTGGTTTGTTTAACCATAGTGTTTCTAGATGTTGGAAAAGAATGGCAACATACAAGAAACTTTTGAAGGAAAGGAGGCAAGAAGCCAAAGTTCCATTGAACAATGCAAATCATGCGGTCAAGAAGATGAACATGTGTTGCACTTATTGCCATAAGCAAGGACATACTGTTGAAAGGTGTTGGACTTTGAATCCAACAATGCTTCCACAAAAGTTGAAGAAGTGGGAGAAAGAGTATGGCAAGAATGGGAAGGAAGTTTCCATCATTGATATGTGTCAGGATGATACACATGCTGATATCGATGTGCAGTTAAAGGAATCACCTTTGAAATGGATTGGTAAGAAATGGTTAGAATTCTTATCCAATTAAAGTTGCATGTCTTTTGATTGAATGCATTTTATTTGTTAAAGGAATGCAAGTTGCAGGATGGAAAAGTTGAGTATGAGACTCATTCTATCGTAGCAAAAGTTATATTGATTTCAGCTTTGGAAGTACATGTACATGTGATTGAGGATCTTGTACTTATGATTGTACTTAAGAGAAAGTTGAAGGATAAACTGCATGCATGAGAATGAGATGCATGAGCACAGGGATCATGATGATTTCCTTATATTTTAAACATGTATGTGTGATTAACTTGAAGGGTTGATTACTTTGTTTTTTAACCATGCATGTAATGTAATATTGACTTGGAAAATAAAAATAAAAAATTAAGTGCTCAGAATTGCTCCGAAACAGATCGACTGGATAGTTCTCGTCTTCCTGATTCCGGCGCCGTGAACGGTTCGAAAAATGGTCTCCGTATGCAGAAGTTATTCAGCTTCAAAGTTTTGTCAATTTCATTAAAAAAATGGCAAATTGGACTTTGGGAAAAATTTTATTAAAAAAAGAATATTCCACAGAATATTCTGGGAATATTCTGTGGAATATTCTGCAGAATATTCTGGGGAATATTCCGTGGCAGCCAATCAGAGGGTGCCACGTGGCTAGCCCGGAGGCCGCCACGTGGCCCCAAGGCCGAGTTGAAATGGTGTTAAAAGTTTTTGTTGTGGCGGACGGATTCGAACCCCCGACCACATATATATCAGCCATCCGACTTAACCAATGTACCAAGGGTTATTCGTTGATTAACGTGCCAGGCGGAGTTTTATTTAAAGCATATGTTATAGTGGGTGGGGCCCGAAGGGGGCCAGCCCCGAAGGGCCAGCCCCCTTTCCACAGAACCTCTCCGGCGGAACCATGGCCCAAGGGCTCGGCGCGCATATGGCGCATATGGCGGATTGATAAACATTGTGATTAATGTTATAAAGTGGGTTTGTAATATAATACGTTTTGTATTTATTTAAAACCGTTTTATAATATCAGCGCATATGAACGCGCATTAACCACAACACTTATTGCCCAGCCATCGCGCCATATTTGGCGGAGTCCGCCCAGCTTTGGCGCCACCTCCCCATGTGGCGGCCTTAACTGCACATCCTCCACATTTAGTGGAGTTTCCTAAGGAGTAAGAGGCAGTTCAGTAAATGTGCCATAACTTTTGATTGGGAAGGCCTTTGAAGACGAATTTTTTTTTGATTTGGAGTGTAGAGAGCATTCTGGAGCTGTTGGAGGTGTCTGCAGAGCCATCAGGGCATTCTATCTGTGAATTTTACAGCGCTTTTGACAGGGAAGCCATCAGGGCCAAGGGGAAAGATTGCTGCATTGGGCTACCTTCCTCCAATGGAGGTGAATTTGTAGTCTATTTCTACTGATTTGGATATTCTGAGTCTGTTTTAGCAGTCTATTTTCTCATCTGAGAAGTTTATACAGATGTAATTTCATTTGAAGCATTTAATCAAAAAAGGGTTGAGCCTAATTAGAGGCTTTTGGACCAGCGGAGGTAGCCCAGAAGAGGGGTGAACCGCTTAAACAAACATCTGCTGTTCATATGTGTATTATGGCTGTTTATTTCCAGATTTTGATAGTTTAAACAGTAAAATTTCATGAGCATGCTTTCCAAAAACAAGTTTATACAGTAATCAAAACTTGTTGTTTTAACTTCAAACCTCTACACACCAATTGCAGAACATATACTCTTGCTTATTCAAATTCAAAACAGAACAATGAACACTTTGAATTTAAAAATTAAATACTTTCATTGATTCTGTTATTAGTGTTTATATCTTATTTCCTTAGACAGAGTCTGTAGAGGGCCAGGTAGCCTCTGGAACTCATCCTCTCTTTAGAGGTGACATGTCCAGTGAATGCCCCTACAGTCCATCTCTGAAAAAGAAATAGTTTATTCTCACAATTTCAGATCAGGTTGGTATCAGAGCTCAAGGTTTTCCTTAAAAGATTGTGAGATTTGTGCAAGTTTGTTGTGTAGTTCTGCAAATCTTGATGCTTACTAGGCTGAAACTGCAAAGAGGGGAAGGGAAACTGGTTAGAGAACAGGTTAATCCTCAACCAAGGAGGGCTAGAGTGCCATTACATCCACCTTCCATTTCATCCTCCATAGCCTTAGAATCAGCCACAAGCATGTCATCTAGAGAGGGAGAAATCCATGAGGAAGTGGATCCCAAGGAAGAAGACAGAGTCTTTAGGAAAGCTTTCTTGGATTTGACTGAGATGGTTAGAATCCTATTCCAGGAGAGAAATGATAGGATTGATGGAGAAGGATCGAAGAACCAAAAGGAAGAAGGAGATTCCTCAGGAGGAAGGAAAGACAAAGATGAGTCTAAAAAAGGGAATGGAGGAAATGGTGATCCACCATCTCCATCATCATCCTCATCCTCCACATCATCCTCTTCTACATCTGTTAATCAGTCACATAAAACAAAAACCTCTTTTAAAAATCCTTTGTTGAAGCTTGATGTGAAGTTTGAGTTGCCAATGTTTAATGGTGATGTTAATGCAGAGAAGTTGGATAATTGGATAAGGCAGCTGGAGGTCTATCTTAGAATCCAGAATTTGCAAGATGATGAAACTAAAATCCAATTAGCCTCTTTGCGAATGGATGGAGCAGCTTTGGTTTGGTGGGAAGCCAAGACTAGAGAGGAGATTAAAAAAAATGGTAAGATAACTCTAACATGGAATGAGTTTATTACAGCCATTAAGAAACAATTTTATCCTCTTGCTCACATTCAAAAGGCTATCATGAATTGGCAGCATTTTAGACAACTCAAAGGTCAAAATGTGCAAGATTATACTCAAGAATTTAGAAGGAGAGCACTTCTACTTGGGGTGGACTTACAAAGTCAAGACACCTTATTGAAATACATAGGTGGTTTGCACAGTTACCTTAAACATACTATCCTAATGTTCAATCCTACAAGCTTAGATGAAGTCTGTGTACAGGCTACACATTTAGAAGCTAGAGGAAAGAATACTCTTGATGAGGGTAGAAACAAGTCCTTCAAAGGAAAGAACAAAGAGAAAAACAAAGGAAAAGGCAAGAAAAATGCATCTATCAAACAAGGGGGTGAAAAGGTCATTTGTAAACATTGTTCAAAGAGTGGTCATGAAGAGAAAAACTTTTGGAAACTTCATCCTGAAAAAAGAGACCAGTTTAACAAAAACAAGGGAAAGAAGAAAAATGCAGCTACTACATCTATGCCACAAGATTTAGGTGATGATTCAGGTGACGAAACAAAAATTACAGCCATGGGTTTGAAAAGTTTGAAAGGAAAGGAAATTGAAACTCAAGCAAGTGCTAGTTCTTCAAACTGTCATACACAAGCTCCTAATGAGGAAGAAAGAATTGAACTGTTTCATGTAAGGGTGATTGCAAAACATACTAAAATTGACACACTATTTGATAGTGGGTCACAAGCTAACCTCATATCTGAAGATTTGGTCAAGCAACTTAAACTTGAGACCATTCCACATCCGAAGCCTTATCCACTTGGATGGATATGCAAGGATGCTAACTTGCAAGTCTCAAGGAAGTGCATATTGCGCTTTGCAATAACTGCACACTATATTGACACAGTTGAACTTGATGTGGTTCCACTTGATATATCTCGTATTGTTTTGGGAAGTCCTTACTTGTTTGACAGGAAAGCGATTTTCTATCGCCATGAGAACAAATATCATCTCTTCAAAGATGGTAAGGAGTTTATTGTCAGAGCTCATCGCAAGAAGACAAATATTGCAATGGTAAATGCAGGATAGGTAAAAAGGCTAGTCAATTCAAGCAAGAGTTTTGTACTTCTTATGGTCAAGCCAAAGGTTGATGTGAATCATGAGTCATTTGAAAATTGTGATGCAAAGCTTAAATCTGATTTATATGATGTATTTGATGCACATCATGAGATGTTTCAGGAGCCAACAGGTTTTCCTCCTAAAAGGGAGATTCAGCATGAAATCCATTTACATCCAGATTGTCCTCTTCCTAACATTGGCATGTATCGCATGTCTGTTATGGAGAATGCTGAAATCAAGAAGCAGATTAAAGAGTTTTTGGACAAGGGTTTCATAAGGCCAAGCACTTCGCCATGTGGGTCACCTATAGTGTTGATTCCGAAGAAAGATGGAACTTGGCGTATGTGTGTTGACTTCAGAGCTTTGAACAAGATAACGGTAAAGAATCGTTACCCTCTTCCAAGAATAGATGATTTGTTAGATCAGCTGAAAGATGCAAGATATTTCACTAAGTTAGACTTAAGAAGTGGTTATCATCAAGTAAGAATTGAAGAAAGTGACATTTGGAAGACAGCTTTTAAAACCAAACAAGGACTCTTTGAGTGGTTTGTGATGCCGTTTGGTTTATGCAATGCACCTGCAACTTTCATGCGGGTAATGGATGATGTCTTACGTCCTTTTCTTCATGATTTTGTTATTGTCTACTTAGATGACATCTTGATCTTTAGCAAGACAAGAGAAGATCATGTCATGCATGTCAGTAAAGTACTTGATGTTTTGAAGAAAAATCAGTTATTTCTTAAGATGTCAAAGTGTGAATTTGGAAAGACTTCTTTGGTTTATTTGGGGCACATAGTAGGTGGAGGCGCTTTGAGAATTGATCCTTCCAAAGTAGAAGCTATTGTGAATTGGCCTACTCCCAAGTCCATTACAGAGGTAAGAAGTTTTTTGGGTGCAGCTCAGTATTGGAGAAAGTTTATTGCTAACTTTTCTGCCATAGCAGCTCCTATGCATGCAGTGACAAGTGTGAAGCGTGTTTTCCAATGGGGAAGTAAGCAACAAAAAGCTTTCGAATCTTTGAAAGAAAAGATCAGTTCAGCTCCGGTCCTTGCATTACCAGATTTGAGACAGCCATTCGAGATTCAGACAGATGCTAGTGATTATGCCATGGGTGCAGTTCTCTTACAGCATGGTAAGCCTATCGCTTTTCATTCTGAGACATTTAATGGTGCTGTTGTAAATTATCCTACATATGATAAGGAGTTGTATGCGTTGGTACAAAGTGTCAAAAAGTGGAAGCACTATTTGATGGGCAAAGAAACAGTTGTGCATACCGACCATCAGCCTTTACAGTATTTGCAGTCGCAAAGTAAATTGCAGCAGTCACGACATTTCAGATGGATGGGTTTCCTACAACAATTCCACTTGGTAATAAGGTACAAGAAAGGTATTAACAATGAAGTTGCTGATATGCTTTCAAGGCCTATTATTAGTGCTAGTATTTTGCTTAAGAATGATTCTATTGTGCATGAAAGCTACATAGAACAGTATGCATCAGATGAAGATTTTAAAGAGGTGTATGCTAACTTGAGTAAAGGGAATCATGTTGAGGAGAATGATTATCATTTGCATAACAATTTGCTGTTTCATTTGGGAAAGTTATGTATACCACATGGAGAGAGATTAAGCATGATGAGAGAAGCTCATTCTTCTCTTATTGCTGGTCATTTTGGTGTAAGCAAAACGGTGGCACATCTGCAGAGGTATTGTTATTGGCCTCGCATGGTAGATAGTGTTTCACGTTTCATTAGAGGTTGTTCATTATGTGCTACAAGCAAGCCTAGCAATAGGAAGCTTGGATTGTATACGCCATTGCCGGTACCTTCTAGACCATGGGAAAGTGTTTCTATGGATTTTGTTGGGGGATTACCAATATCTAGAAAGCAACATGATTATCTTTATGTAGTAGTTGATCGTTTCAGCAAGATGTGTATTCTTATGCCATGTAAGAAAACTATAACTACTGAACAAACTGCTGAATTATATTTTCAACATGTATGGGTTCATTATGGCTTGCCTACTTCTATTGTTAGTGACAGGGATTCCAGATTTGTTGGGAATTTTTGGTCCAATCTATGGAAGATGATGGACACCAAGTTGAAGAAGAGTACTGCTTTCCATCCGCAAACAGATGGCCAAAAAGAGGTAGTGAACAGAATCATTGTGCATCTTTTGAGAGGTTATTGCAGCAAGCATCCCAAGCTTTGGGATGAGCATTTGCATTACATTCAACATGCTTACAACCGGGCCAAACACTCTTCTACAAATACTTCGCCATTTGAAGCTTGTTTTGGATATTTGCCTAAGTCACCATTGGACTTCATTCTTGAGAAGGATATTGCCATTGATGGGCATAGTGATGTTGACAAAGCTCGCTTGTTCATTGAAAGAATTCAGCTCATTCATTAGCAAGTTCAAGAACAGCTTGAAAAGAGTCAAGGCAAGTACAAAGAAAGACATGACAAACATAGAGTTGATCACAAGTTTCAAGAAGGAGATGAGGTATGGTTGCATATAAGTAAAGATAGAATGCAAGGAGAAGGTAAAAAGCTGAAGCCTATTCGTTATGGTCCATTCAAAGTCCTTAAACAAGTTGGAAATAATGCCTTTCAACTAGATTTGCCTTCATACATGCAAATGTATTCCGTTGTTAATGTGGAAAATTTACGTTTGTATGAACCTCCTCTTATTTATGATTCTGAAAATCATGTTCAGCTTCCATCTATAGAATATTTCTCGCCAGAATTTTTAGATGAGTTGAAAGAAGATGCAATCCTTGACAGAAGGACACACACTTCAAGGAGGGGAGATGTTGAGTATTTAAGAGTTGGTTTAAAAGGCAGTAAACCAAGCAAAGCAAAGTGGATGGATTTGGAACAGGTGAGGAGGCTGTATCCTCACCTTCTTAACAGGTAATTGAAAGCTTTTGAGGGTCCAAAAGCTTCCCATTTGGGAGGTGTGATCAGGAGATCAAGTCTCTTGGTGAAAAATGCTTAAAAATGAAAGTGCTCAGAATAGCTCCGAAACAGATCGACTGGATAGTGCTCGTCTTCCTGATTCCGGCGCCGCGAACGGTTCGAAAAATGGTCTCCGTATGCAGAAGTTATTCAGCTTCAAAGTTTTGTCAATTTCATTAAAAAAATGGCAAATTGGACTTTGGGAAAATTTTTATTAAAAAAAGAATATTCCACAGAATATTCTGGGAATATTCTGTGGAATATTCCACAGAATATTCTGGGGAATATTTCGTGGCAGCCAATCAGAGGGTGCCACGTGGCTAGCCCGGAGGCCGCCACGTGGCCCCAAGGTCGAGTTGAAATGGCGTGTTAAAAGTTTTGTTATGGCTCGGACGGATTCGAACCCCCGACCACATATATATCAACCAAACGTTTTAACCAACGGGCCACAGTCTTGTTCGTTGAATATGTTCGCGGGCGGATTAATGTTATGGCATATGATTGTTTTGGGCGGGGCCCAAAGGGGGGCAGCCCCTAAGGGCCAGCCCCCTCCACGATATAACCTCCGGCTCGAAACCACCAGTCAGCAACTCGGCGCGCAAACGTTGGACGGTTCAAAACTTTGATTTAATGTTATAAGTGGGTTGTTTATTATTAAACATATGTTATATGGTGGCGGTTAATATAAAACGGTCATATTTATTACAACTCATTTGTTATAACCGCCGCCATATGAACGCGCATTAACCACAACACTTATTGCCATGCTAACCGCCGGATAAGATTGGCGGTTCCGCCCAGTTTTGGCACCTTCCACCTTATTTGGTGGAGTTAACTGCACTTCCTCCACAATTAGTGGAGTTTCCTAAGGAGAAACTGACTGATTCAGTAAATGAGCCATAACTTCTGCTAGGAGAGGCCTTTGAAGACGAATTTTTTTTTTATTTTGGGGGTAGAGAGCATTCTGGAGCTGTTGGAGGTGTCTACAGAGCCATCAGGGCATTGTATCTGCAAATTTTATAGCGCTTTTGACAGAGAAGCCATCAGGGCCAAGGGGAAAGATTGCTGCATTGGGCTACCTTCCTCCAATGGAGGTGAATTTGTAGTCTATTTCTACTGATTTGGATGTTCTGAGTCTGTTTTAGCAGTCTTTTTTCTCATTGGAAAACTTTATACAGATGTAATTTTATTTGAAGCATTTTATTAAAAAAGGACTGAGCCTAATTAGAGGCTTTTGGACCAGCGGAGGTAGCCCAGAAGAGGGGTGAACCGCTTAAACAAACATCTGCTGTTCATCTGTGTTTTATGGCTGTTTATTTCCAGATTTTGATAGTTTAAACAGTAAAATTTCATGAGCATGCTTTCCAAAAACAAGTTTATACAATAATCAAAACTTGTTGTTTTAACTTGAAACCTCTACACACCAATTGTAGAACATATACTCTTGCTTATTCACATTCAAAACAGAACAATGAACACTTTGAATTTAAAAATTAAATACTTTCATTGATTCTGTTATTAGTTTTTATATCTTATTTCCTTAGACAGAGTCTGTAGAGGGCCAGGTAGCCTCTGGAACTCATCCTCTCTTTAGAGGTGACATGTCCAGTGAATGCCCCTACAGTCCATCTCTGAAAAGGAAATAGTTTATTCTCACAATTTCAGATCAGGACCAGGAAATATGTAGGGTACTCCTAGGAATTGATTGACACAATTACATCCTCAACAATTCCTTCTGGAGATATTGTGGACCTGTCTATAAGTTGCAGAACAGTGGTGGTCTTTCTCAAGGCTCCTTGGAGGTTGAGTTTAAGCATATTTTCCTTGTTCATCACATTGATGGCAGCCTCGAGATCAATCAGACTATGGGGGACTGTGACACCATCGATGTGTACATCTACTACTGTACTTCCAGGGTCCAAGTACTTTGGGAAGATCACCCTTCCCAACATAAAGTCAGACAGTTGTCCCACAACATTGATGGTGGGGGTGTCTTTCTTATTTCTCCCAAGTTTCTTAAAGCACTTTTTTTTGTTGAGCCTATTGTAAATGGGAACATCCTTAATGTGCTAGAAAAGGGGTATTTTCACACAAAATTTTTAATTTCTCTCAGAAGTTCGATCTCTTCTCGGGTGTGTTGACTAGAGTGGATTAGGTGCTTAGGAAAAGGAGGTTGATTGATGATGGAGGATTCCTGCCTAGGAGTACTCTTCTAGACCCGAGGTTTGTCTCATGTATATCCACAACATAAATTGGATAGGATGTTTCCCCATTATAAACCTATTGTTCCTTCTTGTTTTTCGTGTTCATATTGGGCTAGGAAGTTATTTGAAGCAACTTAGGTGGAGCAGAGTGGGTGAGCTAAGGTTGAGGTTGGGGTGGAGCCAGTTAATCAGGTGGTCGATTGTGTTGGGGCCTCCACCCTTGTGATGGGTTGCTCCACTGAGGTGGTTGAGGAACATATTGATGTAATAATTGGTTCATAGGATGAGGGTGATATGGATGGGTGCAAGGCCAATTAGGATGTTTAGGCCATGATGGAAGAGTGGATGTGTACCAACTTCATAGGTGCATTATGGTTTGTATGATAGTAGGATTAAGGTGCACCTTTAATGCCCTGTTGATATGACCGAGGCCCTTGAGGCCTCCTCTGATTTAAGAAACATATTTTCTTAGGTCCTCCTTGCCCACCTTGATATACAACTTTGAGCTCAAGTAAGGATGGACACTTATTTGTGGCATAATTCTCTTCACAGAATAATCAAACCTCTATGACATTTAGTGGACATTCATTCCGAGATTGTTTTCTGGTACATATAGGTAAGAAGATGTGGAAGGCCCTCTCTGCTTCCTATTGCTTCCTCTTGATCTGAATTGTTTCCATTTGCAAAGCAAAGGTGTGCAACATCTAACTTTTGAAGTCCTTCAACATAATTACAATCTCATGTGTTGTGTCAATTTAATGTTGTAAACTAACGCAAGAATTTATTATCAATCCGGGTTAGTGGAACTTAGAAGCATCCCCAAAATATATGGGTTTCAGTTGTGATCAATTTTGAAGATTTTTTACTAATGATTAGGGAAATGCATATTACAAATATAAATCTAACTTAAACAATTTCTAAATTCAAATGTGTAATTAGAAGCAGAAGAATCTCCTAACTTAAGAGATTTGTTTGACCTTCTCTAACAATATTACCACATGAATTAGAAACAAAAACTACTTAACTAAACAATATATTAAGATACATGAAGTAATAATTGAGGAGGCTCTTCACTCAAGAGGTCCTGATTGTCTTCATCATATATTCATTTATCAGGAATGCTATTGTTAAAAGTAGGAATTCAGAAAAAGTAGGAAAGATGAATTCTAGTCTCTAGTCTCTTGATCATATAGAAGAAGTATTTAACTTAAATACTGGATTGACTCTTCATATGCAGAATAGAAACAAGATTAAGATCCATCAACAACCATGTAAAAGCATGTAAAAACACGTAAATATGAATTATAACTGAAGATCTTGATTAGATAGAAAGAATTTTTAACTTAAAAATTTGTTTTTCCTTTCATATGAAAGTTAAGAATCAGCATTAGATTCATCAATACTCATAAATAATCAGCATAACCAAATTAAACACAAGAAAAACTATTTCAGAAATTGTAGCTACAAAATAAACTAAGAAGTGTACTTAGCTCGGTGTGGGGGCCCTCCACCCTTGCTTCACACATTGAAGGTGAATTTAGCTACTTAAAACTTAAATCAATCAACCAGATTATAACAAAAACAAATATGATGGAATAGATCTTCAATTATATCTCCAAGTCTCAAAAATAATAATGTTAAGACATACAAGTTCTACATACTTCAATGGTTCACAAACTTCGTATAAATAGAGAAATAATAAACAAACTATGTTATTATGTCTCTAACATCCTTATCTTATCCTAATCCCATCCATATAGGTCAAACTCATCCAATTAGTTACACCAAATCTGGAAAAATCCCAAAATCTACTATTTCTGTGCTATTTTCTAGGGATTCCTGAAAAACAGGTTATGTTCGACCAGCGTTGACCGGGCCTGTTTTAGCTTGGTTTGACCAAACCAATAGGTGTACATCCAATATTACTTCCCAAAATTTCTAGAAATGTATCCAGATCGAGCCCAAGCATCCTGAAAATATGCAAACCATGAGGTCATTACGGGTATTTATGATCTAGTCCAAAAATCTACTTAAAACCCAATTTTTACTAAAATTTCTAAAAATTGAAAAACATAATTTATTTGGCTGAATATGAATAATAAGGTCAAAATAGGTCATATGTGGATGGTATAAAGTGGAAAATGATGGAAATTAGGTGGATTTTAATAAGAAAAATTTGATAAAAAAACGAGGGCCAACATCTCCCCCTTGCTTACTCTCAAGCATGTCCTCATGCTTGCCTCTGTCTCCTTGATCGTCTGCTTGTGTATGATGACTACCCTACTAATGTACCTGTGAATCTAGCTCATGATGTTGAAGCTTCCTGATGAGCTGCCTACAAATGGATGTTAAGACCCTCGTGTCTTTTTCTCTCTTCTTTGTACATGTGATCTAGGCTTTTGAATACTTTTGGATGAGAGAAGGGAAAAATATTCTGAGTTTGGCTTTGAAAATACCCTTTTTGGAAGATATTTTGTCAAAATTCCTTTTAGAACTGAGTTCTCGACACCGTCATGCTTGTTTTTAACCTTCTCCGCCTTTGATGAACACCATACTTGCAAATCAAATCTTATTCTGCCTTCAGAGATCCTCAAATTTTGAAATGAACAATCCTCTAAAAATAAATTTTGAAGATACTGATCTTTTTTCTTCAAGATCATTTTTAGAAAATGAATCTTTATTCTTCAAAAATATATTTTGGAAAAACAATTTATGTCCTAGGGAAATTGAAATTGGAAATACCCCGTATGCAACAAAACCATTCATTTACTTCCTTTGAGAAATTGATTCTTGGAAAATGAAAATCAACCTACAAGGCGATCATAATTATGCTCAGCTACATAATCTTGTAAAAATCATCCTTCTCTGCCTTAAATTTTGTGTCTTCTCCCTTCTGTTGTAAAAAGGAGTCTACTGCTCTTCAAAATTGATAATTTTTTTTCTCTTTGTGTACAAAGACCATAAAAACACTTTAAAAATGTTTTTACTATTCCATAACTCATATTTCAATCTTTGTTTTGCCATAATTTTCTCAAAAACTCCTTCTCTGTTTTTTAAATTCTCACTATGCAAATGTAAAATGAACAATTTTTCCATCATATGTATGACAATAGGCACAGTTCTGCTCTCTGTATGTATAAAAATCTCACTGGAAATATGAGAAATGAACGAATTTGCCACTGTGCATATGAGAATGAAAAGAAAATATACCTACTTGTATAAATAATGGAATAATTTCGTTCACCGTGTATAAAGATGGGAAATTTTTCACTCACTGTATATAAAAATTAGGCAAAAACATTGTTCTCTATTCAAAATTAACCATGCATGAGGAAACTCGTTTTTTTTTAATGATACATGAGCTGCAAAAAAATCAATTAAACCTTCTGTCTCTGTCTCCAACAATTAAGTACTCAGAATCTGAAATCGAATCCTAGAAAAACTCTGTGCTCTTTCAGAAATTGAAATCGATTTCTACTTTATCTTTTTAGAACTTAAAAATAAATTATGGGAACGATTAACTCTCTCTAAAATTGAAATCAAATTATTGAAATGAGAAATTTTCACAAATCTGAACAATTGTTTCCAAATTCACTTTCTCCGCCTTTCCAAAAATGGAATGCTGGAGATTGATTTTTTTTATATGAATTTCTTTTAATTTACCTTCTCTACCTTCTTAGAAATCGACTTCTTTACCATACACAGTCCATCCCCAGCAATCAAATCAACTTCTTCTGGAAAATGTCTCCTTAGAAATCGATTTTCTGGTAAATAACTCCTTAGAAATTGAATTCTCTACAATCTTCTGGCTTTTTTTATCACATTCGGGCAAACGGAATTCATCTCTTCTCTTAGCATTTCCATTCACTGCCTCTTCAGAAAATCAAATTCTGAAAATGAAATCGAATCTGGAAATTTCTGAAATGACTGCTTTCAATTTTTATTTATCACCACCATATATCTCTTTAGAATTGAATCCAAGGAGTTACATCATTCTACAGGTCTCGATATTTTTTTTTAAATGGCCTCTCACTACATATCAATTCTGGAAGTTAATGAGAAATTTCTTTCAAATTGACCCACTCTGAAATCAAAATCGAATTCTGGAAATGGTTGTTGTGATATTTCTGAGATAACTTGAGTGTCACTTCAATCATAGATCTCCTATGATATTTGCAAGGATTCGTTCATTAAATCAATGGCAAATACATGTTCACTAGTGGCAATCACTCAGGTTTTTTTTCTCAACTGAAGTTTAAACTCCTTTTTAACATGACACAATGCAACACTTATCATGAGTTCTTTTCCTTGAAATCCATTAACAGTTTATGGAAATCTTGGAGGCGATCTCTTGCCTTCTTTTATGGGACTTCTGGAGTCTATTGGAGTGCTCAACCAACCTAAACTCTGAGAAAATCTCTGTCATGTATCTTCCTGTGAACCGATGCCTTCTTGCTTTCACAAATGTTTATATATTTTCGTTTTATTCCTCTGTTCAAGGTTCTTGCTTTACGCAACTCTCCCTTCTTCCTTGTTTTCATTTTTCTACTTATTTCTCCTTCCACACAGGTTTTGTATGTGTGTGTATGAATGCACAATGGTTTGCACCTTTACCTGAGTGTGATTTGGCTACGATGGTGGAAGAAATGCTTAAAAAAAAAAAAACGTTTTGATGCTTCTGGGCGATGGCTCTGAGTTTTCACGACAAAAATCTCTTTGTTTGATTGTGTCCTCCTTCCATGGCATACAAGCTTGTCTTGTCACTGCTACATCGTATCATTTATCATGGCCGCGTCATTATATTACATGCCCTTCATTATACTTCATGCCCACTTTTTTTACGTCTTTTTTTCTTTTTGTATGTTCGATTTAATTCTTTGCATATATCTTAGGCATATACCTTAGGCATTTGATAATCATGCATAACACTCATACTTTAGACTTTGTCATTTTATCTCTTATGTCCTTAATTTGTTTTAAAATGATCATAGGATAGGTCATTTTAAAATCAAATTTTTATTATGACATTAAACTTTGTATGATGTTCTAGGAAAAAAAAAAATTCTTCATGGGAAAAATATTAAATCCTCAATCTTTGATCAAAATTATTATAGGGTAATGTAGGGATATATGGATTAAATGTAGGACTACGATAAAATTTGTAATGTAGAATGTATGGTAGAATAATGTATATGAATAGTATTATGATGAGGTTAGGATGAGGTTGGTGAAATATAGGTAGGATAAATGTAGGATGATAAATTCAAAATGGTAAGTGTAATGGTATGCATATCAAGCTAAATTAGTTTTAACAATTTCTAGAAAATTTTAAAAAAATCGAGATTTAAAGAGAATTTTTTTTTCACTTAGTATACTTTCCCTTTCGCAACATAGCTGGATGTTCATATTGATTTGATGATGAATTTTGCTAGTTCATTCAAATTTGACTCATGATGATGGTTATTCAATGATACATTCAGATGGAATATAGACAATTGTGACTGCTTACTTGAACCTCTTCATATTATGTTATTTCATGTTCTTCTTGACATCTGCTATTGATTCAGGTCCCTTCTGCAATGATATTAAATGTTGTTTCAGGTCCCTTCTACAATGATTTTTAAGTGATGTTTCAGGTCCCTTCTGCATGATATTTTCAACGATGTTCCAGGTCCCTTCTAACATGTTATTCAGGTACCTTCTGCAATACAACTGCTCAAACTATTTTCATAGTTTTATTATGAACTTCCCCCTTGTTTATGTTAAGACTTGTCCTCAAGTCTTGCATTTCTTGGAGGATTGTTTTTGAAAAATTAAACTGAAGTAAAAAAAAATAGAGAATTCATATTGATCAAACAAGTTGGTTTTCCAATATGAATTCAAGTTTGTATTGTGCCAGTTTCTTGGATTTTCACAACCAAACTCTTTTATTATTTTTTATCTTTTTCTATATATATATATATATATACAATTTAATTTTTATTTATTTATATTTTTATTTTTATTTTATGGATGGAAGTGGAGTGTAATGGTGTTGGGAAGTATGGAATGCTTATGAATGTAAGATAGGTTGAAGTCATCATCTAAGAGTAGATGGATAGATAGATAGAAAATAGGTCTGGACTTCAGCATGCATGATTGCGGAACTTAACATACAATATGGTAGATGAATGACATGATGAACAATATGGCTTATGAAAGGCTTCTTTGATAATGGATGTGTCTTTGCATGGTAAAACTTGACTTCTTCTTCTTATTATTAGCTTCATGTCTTTTGCCTCGATCTTGATCTTCTTGTAGGGTTGTTGGTGTTGTTGGTATGCAACTTAAAGCAAGGTTCACGAGTTTTGAGTTTCATTAGATGAAATCAACATCCTGTGAATTCCACTTTTCTTTGATTTGAGAATTTGTATTCATATTCTGAAATATGAATTTTTTTAAATTGAATTCAAAAATTCCTTTGTCCATGGAGTTCTCCTCTTAAATCTTCTTATGACCTGCAAAAAACATAACATTTGCCTGCAATACAATATTAGATGATGGAGTAAGAGAGATGTACAGTCACTCTTCTTCCAAGGATGTAAAATAATTACAAGCAATGCTTGAAAACAATTCCAAGTATGATATACAAAGAAAATTCACGTGTTTACCCCTTGAGGAATGGTGGCCAACCTAGACCTCCTAGTGGTATTTTGTTCACAAAATATTCGTTTTATGTCAAATTAAAGTGATTCCAAAGCCAATTTGAAGTGAATTCATATGGATATATATATTATAAATAGGTTTTGAAAATGGATTAAAATTATATGCTAAAAATGATGAGATGTACCATGTTTTATAGAGATTCTTGTGATTGTTTGACTAGACCAACAATCACTATTTGGAGTGTAACTTTTTAGTCAAAGGTTAGATCGATGTGATTCCACTTGGATATTAATTTAGATTCATTTTTGTCTCTCCAGTAGAAACAATGTTTTAAAAACAGTAGCTTTGATATCACAAAATTGGTGATGAACATACCTAAGAGGCATAGTTTGACTATGCTGATTTTAACACATGCAGTCACTAAATGTGGAATAACGTTTTCACCTGACCTTAAAATAGAATGGTTCAAATTTTTTCTTGAGATAGACTTCAATATATATCTCCATTAGAAACAGGTTTTGAAAATAATATTATTTGATGTGTGAAATATGCCAATGAACAATCAAGACCTAGAATTGTCACCATGCATATTTTTCGACAAGCAGTTAGTATTTTGAGCATACCTTTTTCATATGATGTAGGATTGAGATGATTCAAATTGACATGGAAACTAGATTCCAGGGGCTATCATCCCTATGCATTTCATGTAAAAAATTTTCCATTAGAACTCTCAAATTAATTCTGCACTAACTCTATCCTTAAAATGTTTCTTAAAATCTAGTGCTTATTTTGATAATTTTTATTTGTGATCCCAATTAAAATTTTCAAAATGGATTTAAAAAATGGATTTCAAGAGATACCTTGTTTCAAAATATGCTTTTAAAAATTATCCTATATGGTCCCCATAATAGGATTGTCCTTAGTGCATTTTGTCATGAAATCCTTTCAAATGAGTATTGAACAATGATGTGAAGAATTATTTATGAGAAAAAGTGTTATTGTGAACTCATTACACCCATTTATTTATTTTATTTTATTCTATACTACTCTATTGTATAAAAATAATTCATTCCCTCAAGTATAAGAGAATTTCCAATGCATCCATTTCCGTAACAAGATCGTAAGTAAACTCACATCCAAGTTTGAGAATATATACTTTAATGAATGCTTGGACATGAAAAATTAGTTGATCATGAAGATTTGATAATAAAGAATATTGAAAAATGGAGTGGTGTTGTGACCTACTGATCAATTGAAACCAATTTTTAAGATGATCTTTGTTTGCTTGGCTCTCCTTAGTTGTCATATCACACAATTCTTCATGTGTCACTTGTTCAAAATCCTGAATGCACAAGGGATCTTGTGATATACATGCTAGAAATTCTTCAATTTTAGGTTCTAATGTTTTATCTTCATCGCATGTGATCCATGTCTCATTCATATCCTTACTAGAAGAAGATTCTAAGTTTTCCTCTTGTGGAGCCTCTTCATGAATGTTTTTTCCCACTTCTAACTTCTGAAATGAAGATTCATCCCTAGTGATCACTCTAAATTGTGGACAAGGATTTAAGAAGATCATTGTAGTGGCATACCCTCCTTCACTAAATGACTTCTTTAACATCATCTTTTGGATCTTGTTGGACAAATGGATTTTGTTGTTATTGTTTTTATTTTTATTTTGTTGGGGGGTTTGTTTAATGAATCTACCCTTCTAATCTCTATCTCTAGGCATAAAGAAACATAACTAAAATAAAAACAAATTTTTTTGTTGTTTTTGATGTATTTTTGTTTTTTATCTTCCTAATTGACCACTTCGAAATATGCTTCCCTGGAAATGACGCCAAAATGTTGGGTCAATTTATTGATGTAAATTAACACAAGTATTTGTTATCAAACTAGATTAGTGGAACATAGAATCATCTCCGAAATATATGGGTTTCAGTTGTGATCTGTAGGAATTTACAAGGTAAGTTCCGTAGATCAAGAACCAAAGTTCATTGCTCACAAACAGATCACAAATCAATACAACAGTATAATCACGTGATTAAAACCCTCAAAGAGGGAAATAGTCCATGCCTTGAGCCAATGTGGCCACTTCAGGGAATTTATTGATATAAAAATAAAAGTTACATATGTTTCTCTCATAAATGGTTACTGGAAAAATGACCCTCCATGCTCTTTAAATAGAGATCATGGACCAAACGGGTGTTAAGCGACGGATCAAGTGCTGTTAATACCGAGGTGAGAGATAACTATCGGATCACTACAAATCGTAACCATCGGATTATAAGTTACAAATGTACATGGTAAAGAAACACACTTTACCTAACTCTACACTAGACTAAGTTATTCTTAACTATTTCATATGTGTCGGAATATCCGAACATCCCCCCTTAAGAACAACTTGGGATAGGATTGAAGGATTTACAAAGGTGACACAAAAGGAGCCTATTTCCTATGTGTCGAAATATCCTAACATCACCCCTTAAGAACAAATTGGGATAGGATTGAAGGATTTACAAAAGTGACACAATAGGAGAAGGAAGGAGGCATTAGAGCCTATCCCCCCTTAATGACAACTTTCCTGAACTCCAAGCATGGATCGAAGTTTGGTAAACTTCGCTTCTGTGAGAACCTTCGTAAAGATATCGGCTACTTGATTATTGGTCGGACAATACTGCACTTCAAGAACACGATCATGAATGAGCTTTCTGATGAAGTGTATGTGTATTTGAATGGCACTCTGATTATCACACCGAAGTGTAGTTGGATGTTGCTGATGAAGGCCAAATTTAGACAGGATCTGACGAAGCCACATGGCTTTCTTACTGGCTTCAACTGCACCATGATACTCTGCTTCTGTGGAAGAAAGAGAGATGGAAATTTTTTTCTTACAAGACCAAGTAATAGTCCTGAAGCAAGAGTGAATACATATCCTGCAGTAGACTTTTGATCATCAGGGTCACCAGCCCACTCAGAATCAGTGAAACCAATCAACAAGGGAGATTCTCCTGCACTGTAATGAATCTCGAACTGAACTGTACCTCAAATATATCAAAGTATTATTTTAGCTTCTTTCTAGTGACTTTCATGAGGTTGGTGCATAAACCGAGCAACAAGACCAACAACAAAGGAAAGGTTAGGATGGGTATGGGTTAGATACAAAAGTTTACCAACAAGTTGATGGTATAAGGTAGCATCAACTTTAGGGGTAGTACAAGTGACTGAAAGCTTGACTCCAGACTGAAAGGGAGAAGGGGCTAGCTTATAGTCTTCCATGTGAAAGTGGTGTAGAAGATCACAAGCATACTTGGACTGAGAGAGGGTAATGCCTTCCTTGGATTGCAAGACTTGAAGACCAAGGAAATAATGCAAGTGTCCTAAGTCTGTCATTTCAAACTTATTTTTGAGGCTAGACTTCACATGGTTTATATGGTTTGGATCACTACCAACAAGGATAATATCATCAACATAAAGAACAAGTATGGTGAAGGAATTACCGACTTTCTTGGTGGAGACAGTGTTGTCAGAATGACACCTGGAAAAGCCATTATCTAAGAGAAATCAATCCATTTTGGCATACCAAGCTCGAGGAGCTTGTTTGAGACCATAGAGAGACTTCCTAAGGCAACAAACAAGGCTGGAGTCTTTTTGGATAAAGCCAGGGGGTTGTTCCATGTATATTTCTTCATGCAAATCTCCATGTAAGAAGGCAGATTTAACATCCATCTGATGGACTTCCCATTTAAAGGAGGAAGCAAGGGAAAGGAAAAGGTGGATAGAATTCATTTTGGCAATAGAGGAGAATGTTTCAGTATAGTCAATGCCTTCAACTTGTGAAAAACATTTAGCGACAATACGAGTTTTATGTGTATCCAATTTTCCATTTGGTCCAAACTTTGTTTTGTAAACCCATCTACATCTGACAACTTTTCTTCCTTTTGGAAGATGAACAAGATCCCAAGTATTGTTTGCCAATAAGGAACGGTACTCTTCATTCATAGCTTCATCCCAATCTAGATGACTGGAGGCTTCTTCAAAGGTTTCTGGATCAATTTTTCTGGAACTTGAGCCAATAAGGAAGAGGCTCTTTCGAACTGAGAACGTGTACGTCGTCGATTGACAGGGTCACCTGGAAGAGAACTTGCCGCATCTCAAGTAGAGCAGACCCATCTTGGAAGCGGTGTAGTATAAGGAAAAATTTCTCGAGCTGGAGGAGGATTTTCATCCTCACTGTCATCATCTGAACTAGAAGGAATGCTATTAAAAATAGAAGAGAGAGAGAGGGGTGGCACATATGTCGAATCAATCTCGCAGGCCAAAGGTGACACATCCACCAAAATAGGCTCGCAGGCCAATATATTTTCATCAAACTTTACATCTCTTCTAATGATTATATTTTTGGATTTTGGTTGAAGAAGTCTATATCCTTTGACATCTTCAGAATATCCAAAAAAAATACATTTTTCACTCTTAGGTTCTAAGGCTATATGTTTCGCATTTTGAATATGGGCCCAAGCATCACTTCCAAAAACACGAAAGTGACTTACATCTGGTTCGATTGAGCTCCAAGCTTCTTCTGGAGTTATATTCTTTAAAACCTTAGTAGGAGTGTGATTTACTATGTAATTTGCATAGTTAATGGCTTTTACCGAAAAATTGAGACCAAGTCCTTTAGATTGAAGCATACAATTAGCCATTTCTTTTAAGGTGCGATTATTCCCTTCAGCTACACCATTTTTTTGTGGAGTATATGGAACAATATGTTGCAATTGAATGCCATGATCAGTGAAGAAGTTGATAAATTTGTTGTTAACATATTCTCTACCATTGTCTGATCTTAACTTAAGAATTTGATGTCCAGATTGTTTCTCAACAAAGGCCTTAAAGGCCAAGAACATGTTAAAAACTTCACTCTTGAGTTTTAAGAAATATACCCAAGTGCATCTGGAAAAATCATCAATTAAAGTTAAGAAGTACTTGCAACTAGAGAAAGAAACAACAGGAAGTGGATCACATAAATCACTGTGCACAAGCTGCAAAGGGGCTGAAGCGTGCAAAGACGCATGTTTGTCAAAACTATCCCAATGATATTTTCTAAGTACACATCCAGAGCAAACACCATCTCAGAAAGATACCATAGGAAGGCCCGTCAACATATTTTCCTTACATAGAGTTTGAAGAGAGCGATAGTTTAAGTGACCAAATTGCTCATGCCAAATTTTTCTCACATCATCATTATGAGCAACAAAAACAGAGGGAAGATATGATGACCCAATGTTGTCAAACTTCTACAACCTTGTGGAATCATCAGAAATGCCAGTAGCTAAAATATGTTTAGGATCTTTGAGGTCCTTGATTACAACATCATGAGGTGAGAATTCTACTATTTTCCCTTCACCTGAATGAGTTATCTGATAAACAGATAGAAGGTTGAATGACAAGTTAGGAACACATAGTACATCATTAAACTGACCATTATCTAGATGAATGGTTCCAGATCCTACAACACTAAGAGATCTATCATCGCCAACATAAATATGTTTGGTGCTACAATCATTTAAAGAAGAAAACATGGATTTATTTTTAGCCATGTGGTAAGAAGCTCCAGAATCAATGAGCCACTCATGAGAAGGAGAAGAAGAAGATACATTTAATGCATAACCAGATCTTGATTCTTGACAACCACAAGCAGAAAGTGCCATGCCTGAAGATGAAGGTGAAGAGTGCTCCAAATTGATGTTGTGCTTCTTTATTGCTGCTTCTAAGGCTTCTATCTTCTTAAAACATTTGGACTCTATATGGCCATCCTGATTGCAAAAGTTGCAATGTCTATCTGTCTTCTTCCCTTTGTTTAGATTTTCCTTATTATTTTGGTGATTTCATTTGTCAGTTTGCGGCTGAAATTGCTGAGTGCCCTTGTTTGGTTTAGGAGCATATTTTTTAGGATACTGCTTCTTGGGATTCTTTTGATATGCTTGTTGTTGGGCTGCTAAGTCTTTGTTAGAAGCGTTTCCAACAATGATAAGACCGAGGTGTAAAAGTTTTTCTTGTTCTCTTATCAAAGAATCACAAAAGGAATCAAAATAGGTATTCTTGTAAGTGGTTCCTGAAGAAATGATGGCATCTCTGGTGGAATGGAAGGCAGAAACAAATACAGAGTATGCAAGACCAAGCTTCGCAAGAATGCAATATATGAGGCTACCATCATCCTTTTTTATCTTAAAACCTTCTAAAATAATTCTAAGGGTCTTAAATTTGGACAAAAAATCTTCAATGGAGGAGAAATTATTGGGGTCCAAAGTAAGCAACTCATTTTCAAGCTGGTGGGCCTAGATTTGATTTTGACTGCCAAAATTTTTTTTTAGCTTTTCCAGGGCCTCATCAGGGGTGTCAATGTCAAGGATATGAAATCAAATATCTTGAGCAATGGACATTCCTATCAACCCTCATGCTTGATCTTGTTTATTTTCCCATTTAGTAGCTTTATCATCATCGGAAGGTTTAGTTTCTTGTCTTGTGGCTATTCGATAAAACCCTTTACTTCTAATTATATCTACCATGTGAGGTAGCCATTGGAAATAATTGGTGCTGTTAAGAATAAGCAGGCATGCACTTTCCATTAAAAAAAAAAAAGCTGAGAAAAGCTGAAACTGACTGCTCCAATGGAAAGATCTCAGAAAATTAGGCTGTTTCAAAAAACATGGCTCGAAAAATGGCCTTCGAATGAAGAAGTTATGCCTTTTGAAAAGTTTGAGTTGTAGACGCCGAATAGTTACGGGAGCGGGATGAAGTGGGACTTTGTTAAAAAAAAAAATTCCACCCCTTTGAACAATTTTTTTTTACAAAAGAAGCTTGAGAAGGAGACTTGAACTCAAGACCTCTATTCTCATAAACTAACCCCTCACCAAGTGAGATAGTAAAAGGATCACGTTATTGTATGAAAGGAGGAAGGGGATCTGTTTTTTTTTTTTTTTTTTACTCTTCGGTGTTCGTGCCTTTTCCTGCACAAAAAAACACAAAAACCGAGCCAAAAAAAATGAAATACAAAGCCTTACAGCAGAATGTTAGATTTTTGGTTAGCCTTACCGGCAACTATCACTTTTTTCACCATTTGTGATTTCCCGAGATCGCACAAAGACGTGGGGAAAAAGCATACGTATCAAAAAAAATCCCTTTTCCTGTTTCTGATTTGTCGAGATCACACGGAGTGCAGATCAAAGAGGATACACAGAGAAGAGGGTGTAGATCCGGCAAATAAATAAAACCTTAATACTGAAAATAAACAGAAAAAAACCGAAATAAGTAAACTATTAACAAATATAACTGCAAAATAGATGCTTTATACCTCTAGATCTAAACTATCATAACTTGGGCAGCCAAAAAACTTTTCGCATTAAACGAAAGGCATTCCTCATTGTAGCAGACGCTTTGGACACAACCGAGTAGTTCTCGAAGCCCAAAAAAGTTCAGAAATAGTAGATCTACAAAACAAAATTCGCATGCAGTCAAACCGGCTTCGGATTTTGATCAACAACGGACACGGTCCTCAAAATAGCTCTGATACCATGTAGGAATTTATAGGGTAAGTTCTGTAGATCAAGAACCAAAGGTCACCACTCAAAAACAGATCACAAATCAGTACACCAGTATAATCACGTGGTTAAAACCCTCAAAGAGGGAAATAGTCCATGCCCTGAGCCAACACGACCACTTAAGGGAATTTATTAATATAAAAAGAAAAGTTACATATGTTTCTCTCATAAACTGTTACCGTACAAATGACCCTCCATGCTCTTTAGATAGAGATCATGGACCAATCGGGTGCTAAGCCATGGATCAAGTTCCATGGATCATGACCGTCGAATTATAAGTTACAAATGTACATGGTAAAGACACACACTTTACCTAACTCTACACTAGACTAAGTTATTCTTAACTATTTCCTATGTATCAGAATATCCTAACATGATCAATTTAGAAGAAGGTTTATTAATGATTAGGGAAATGCATATTACAAATATAAATCTAACTTAAACAATTTCTAAATTCAAATGTGTAATTAGAAGCAGAAAAATCTCCTAACTTAAGAGATTTGTTTGACCTTCTCTAACAATATTACCACATGAATTAGAAATAAAAAACTACTTAACTAAATAATATATTAAGATACATGAAGTAATAATTGAAGAGGGTCTTCACAGAAGAGGTCATCATTGTCCTTCATCACATATTCATTTATCAGTAATGCTATTGTTAAAAACAAGAATTTAGAAAAAGTAGGAAAGATGAATTCTAGTCTCTAGTCTCTTGATCAGATAGAAGAAGCATTTAACTTAAATACTGGGTTGATTCTTCATATTCAGAATAGAAACAAGATTAAGATCCATCAGAAACCATGTAAAAGCATGTAAAAACATGTAAAGATGAATTCTAGCTGAAGATATTCATTAGATAGAAAGAATGTTTAACTTAAACATTTGTTTTCCATTTCATATGCAAGTTAAGAATGATCATTAGATTCATAAATACTTAGAAATAATCAGCATAAACAAATTAAACATAAGAAAAAATAATTCAGAAATTGGAGCTACAAAATAAACTAAGTGTACTTAGCTTGGTGTGAGGGCCCTCCACCCTTGCCTCACACACTGAAGGTGAATTCAACAACTTAAAACTTAAATCAATCAATCAGTATATAACAATAGAAAATATGATAGAACAGATCTTCAATTATTTCTCCAAGTCTCAGAAATAATAATGTTAAGTGATACAAGTTTAACATACTTCAATGGTTCACAAAATTGGTATAAATAGAGAAATAATAAACAAACAATGCTATTATGTCTCTAACATCCTTGTATTATCCTAATCCCATCCATCTAGGTCAAACTCATCCAATTAGTTACACTAAATTTGGGAAAATCCCAAAATCTACTATTTCTGCCCTATTTTCTAGGGATTCTTGAAAAAGAGGTCATGTTTGACCAACGTTGACCGGACCTGTTTTAGCTTGGTTTGACCGAACCAATAGGTGTACATCCAATTTTAGTTCCCAAGCTTTCTAGAAATGTATCCAGATGGAGCCCAAGTTTCATGCAAATATGCAAACCATGAGACCATTACAGGAATTTCTGATCTGGTCCAAAAGTGCACTTAAAACCCAATTTTTACTAAAATTTCTAAAAATTGAAAAACATAATTTATTTGCCTGAATATGCATAATAATGTCAAAATAGGTCATATGTGGATGGTATAAATTAGAAAATGATGTAAATTAGGTGGATTTGAATAAGCAAAAGTTGATAAAAAATGAGGGCCAACATCATGTTTGATGGAGTTGGGAGAGGAAGGGGTGTTGTTTAGGCTTTAGCTATTTCTACCTTTCTTCCTAGCTTCCCTAGAGTGATTTCTAAGGAAATTTTGGATGTACTCATAAGGAAGCTAGTAGATATCTCCTCCAGACAACATATTAAGGGTTTCTATCACCTATTCCGTGATCCCTCGGAGAAGTCCCAATTTGAGTGATCCGAGATCAAGGGTGCAGTTGGATATTTTATAGTTCAGTTGGAATCTCTTTTCATAATCCTCCAGGGATTTGTCAAATTCCAGTGTTATCCTAAATACCTCCTCTTTGGTTTCTTTGGATCTACAATAGTCTCTATATTTGTTACTGAATGAATCTTGCATCTGTGCCCAGGTAGTGATGTTGTTCCCAGGAAAACCCATGAACCAACGCAAGGCTGCATCCTTGAGGGTGGATGGGAATAGCTTTAGCTTCTGGTCATCGGAGGCATAGTCATAGGTCATGCAGACAACAACAAACTTGAACATGAACGTGTCAGGATCCTCAGAAGTAAGACTATGGAAATGTGGAAGGGTTGGGGGATGGATGTTCTTCATTCTAGTTTCTCCATTTATTTATCTAATGGGAAAGACTCCTTGGGTCCCAGTTTCAACCATGGCTTGAATTGATTGTTGGGAAAAATACTGAGAGGGGGGGGTGAATCAGTATTTAGGGAAAACTAAAACTTTTTCCTTTTTCATGCTCAAAACCCCATACGCTACTTTTCTGAAGTAAACTAGCGTATACACGCGACTATCCTTCATACAACTCGCGTATACCCAGTGATCTAATTATGCCATTAGTTCTTCACTTATATCATTCTATCATTCATTCATTAGATGTTCTACAAACAGTAAACATGTGCAGTCAGAACAGAATAAACCATCACACAAAGCATCACACATAAACACCAGGATTTTTAGGTGGAAACCCAAGTCGGGAGAAAACCACCACTGCAGTTGCTCAGCCTTCAATATTTTATTATAGAGAAAACATCTTACAACATGTGTGCTGGTGCAGACTCCTACCAGCACGCAGGCACCCACCTGCGCTCATTTACCAGCCTCTCCTGGAAGGGAGCTCCAACCCCCTGACTCGTTTACCAGCCTCTCCTGGAAGGGAGCTACGACCCCCTGATCTCGTTTACCAGCCTCACATGGAAGGGAGCTACAACCCCCTGACTGAAGGCTACAACCCTCAGCACCACCATGGACCACGTTTCATCAATTTTCACACTGGATCCAAAGCTTCCTTTAGAACACAACTTGCAGGCCACGTTTCATCATATTTTCAGACTGGACCCACTCCATACTTTTAAGCTCAAACATACAGCACCAACAGATACTTGTCAATTCAGATAACCCAGATAGATAGCAGTAACACAGCAGAACAGATCAGACATTTCATACTCATACTTCAGCAAACTCTAGTTTTGCATACGCGCTTTCCTTTCACTGATATCGCGTATACACGCGCTTCCGTTCACATCAACCAGCATATACATATGTTTATACTTCAGGGCAGATACGCGCTTTCGCTTTACCAAAACCGCGTATATACGCGCTTCCGCTGTTCCGAACTAGCGTATACATCTTTAGTCATTATAGAGCAGCATACTTCTTCAGATCAAATTTTCAGTTCATATTTAACCCTTTTTCTTCAGACAGATGTTCGCCTCATCTCAGATCTAATCATTCCATAAACAGATCTAGAAAATACAAATACATTCCAGATCTAGATTCCCTTCTTCATCATTTCTTCATTGGTGCATCATGCATTCAGATCTATCATTCAACTGTAACCCTTTCCATTCAGATATACTTTGGAGAGAAGTATTCATTCAAGCTCAGACATCTTGCACCCACACTCCTGATTTGCACAATGAATTTCTTCTCTTTATATAGGTTTACCCTTTTTCAATACCATGAGCCAAAACCACATTACTTCTGATGGTATTCATGAACGGGGTCACATAGACGAATCATTACTCAATACAATGGGTCAATACCATGGTGGTTACCCCTGGTTTTTCACTTTATGAGCGCTTTTTCCCATACCCGACTTGGCACGTTCTTTCCCATGTGCATACGCGACTTATCCTAGACAAATCCGCGTATGCCTTGAGACATACTCTTTTCATCATAGATCTAGCACATATTGAATTTCTTTCTTCATTACCTTCTGTACTCATTGTAGATACATCAGATTTACATCATTTAACAAGTTTATCACGACATATTCTATCAAGCACAACTTCATCAAGTAGGTTGCCATCATCTTCATCAAGTGGGTTGCCATTCAAGGACAACACTCTATCAAGTGGGTTGTTCATCAAGGGCAACACTCAGCATCATATTGCCAACAAACATCATATCACATCAGATTTACATCATTTACCAAGTCCATCAAGTCAAGAATAACTTCATCAGGTGGATTGCCATAAAGGAAAACACATGCCAACAATCTCATGTCTTCATCTTCATTCAGTGGGTTGCCATCAAGGACAACACTCTGCATCATATTGCCAACAATCTCCCCCTTTGGGCTTGATGCCAACCATGATGGTGTTTGATCACCACAACAGATAGGTACATTAAGAATACAATGACACCATGTCACTCTCCCCATTCTTTGACACCATTCTTTGACACCATTCTTTCTCTCCATTTCAAACACCATGTCACTCTCCCCCTTTGACATCAAGGGCAAAGGGTAGATCAAAATCAACACACTCTCCCCCTTTTCTCCTCATGTAGAAGAAGGGCGTTGTAGATCTGATGTGCACTGAAATTACCATGCTCCTCCTGAGTTCATGCTGAAAGTTCATCCATATGTTTCAATGAAGTACAGGACTCTATGACCTTCGTATCACCAAGGACTCATACTTACATCAAAGATCCAACCAAGTGGATTTACATATGAGACTCAAATACCCAACCAAGTGGGTTTACACATTTCAATTCAACTACCCAACCAAGTGGGTTTATAAATTTGACTCAGCCACCCAACCAAGTGGGTTTTCAAAATTTGACTCAGCTACCCAACCAAGTGGGTTTACAAATTTGTCAAGTCCTTACATGACTGAATATTACAATTTTACATCATGGGTCTCAACAAGACCTTTTCATTAAATTACAAATATGACTTTTTATGACCAACACCAGAAAGTCCTCAAGAAGGAGAACATATTTCAGAACCGTCATAATGCCAACAATGTATTATACTCAGCAAGGCTAATGCTCCCCCTGAATCTGTGCATCCAAGCATCCTTTCCATATGACCAAGGCTCCCCCTTAGTTTATGCATCCTGAACACTTTCAACCAATCATCAAGGCATCTTTATCAAAACATCAAAGATTGAAGCAGTATTATAAAAATTGGAACAACACCAGAGATACCAAAGATACCGAACAGTACTGCAGCTGTGCTGAAGAAAGCTGACCCTAAACAGAAATTTGTTAGCAATCAGACATACGCGGTTTTATGTGCATGAACTCGCGTATATACGCGACTGTGTTTCAGGAAATCCGCGTATCCAATACCATCTTCTATATTTTAACTAGATTTGATCCTCTGTGAGGCAAAGTCAGTGTTCAGCTTCTTTCTGAGATATTTGAATGCTTCCCTGGAATACAAATAGATAGAACAAGGTAGTTGTGTCTTCAAGTGTCATCCAATGGTTGTAGCATAAACACATTAGTAACCAAGCCTTCAGATTCTTTGCAGCATCAATACATTCTTTCCAAGAGAAATTATCATACCAGAACAGCATCTTCACATAAGTGTGAAGCAATCATCCATGTGGTCCAACATCACCATGATCTTTAAGATTTAACATGAAGTAACATATGTAGGGAAAAGATCTCAACCATAGTAACAAACTCTGCATGATCTATTCTTATCTCTGAATCATAATACTTCCAATCTCATCCAATAGTTAAACTTTAGTAAACAGTAAACAGGGCTCATTCAAAGTCTCATCATAATAAACCATGTATCAAGCCATCATCATTTGAGCATGAGTATCACAATAACCAAAGAATAAGCAGTCATAGTGCCAACAATGCAATCATTAGTATTCAACCTGCTACTTCCCTTGAACCAGTGCTCTTCCTTAACTTGTGCAACCTGAACACCTTCATCAGCAAGTCATCAGCAACAATCTCTGTATGATCTGTCCTTATCTCTGAATTATAAGACTTTCATCTCCGCAACGAATACTCTTCATCAAAAAGCAAATTGGACTCATCCATAATCTTCAACATAGGAAACCAAGTATCATATCATCATTATTTAGAACTGAGAAACTAAGCTGATACAGAGTCAATAATACATTTATTAACAGTCAGACTGATGCTCCCCCTGAACCTCTGCTCCTAATCTTCAGCTATCATATAAATTCTCTTATCATTAATGCATACGCGACTGTGTCTGCTGTAACTCGCGTGTATACGCGACTTTTGTTCATCTAACCCGCGTATGGAAAGTGAAGCATAGAAATTTTTCACATTCCTTCATCTCCCCCTGAATTTGTACCTCCTGTACCTGTCTTCTCCATATCAGATGCGCTGTCAGAAATAAACATAACTAGAATAATCAAATCAACCATGAGAGTCATCATACATTGCTCCCCATGTGATGATACATTACTAAATCTCATAATGTATCCTACATCATTCCTGCAGTCAATAAGAGAAGTAAGCTTCAGAAGCGGATGACTGCAGTAGGGTCAGTATTCCCTACGTTTCTGACTGGTCCTTCTTCTTTTTCCAAATTTGCTTGAACTTCCTATCTGTGTGCTGAAAATTGTCCACTTTCTCAGATCTGTTCAACCTGCATTCCTTTTCTACATGTCCATACTTTTTACAAGAATAACATCTCATGTGTCCAGAGAAATAAGCATAAGAATCATAATGAGTATTTCTAATCTTCCTCCTTTTACAATCAGCTGCTTTATGTCCATACTTGTTACATGAAAAACAATATCCCTTGAAGAAACAAGAGTACCTTTCTATGTAGGAACTGTTTGTTTGAGGCTGAAATGATCTGCTCCTGCAATTTGCTGCAACATGCCCATAATTATGACATTTAAAACATTCAACATTCTTGAATGATATCCTTTGAGAATTCATGATCGTTGGTTGACCTTTTGTTTCTTTCAACTCTTCAGGTTTTGCATTGACTTCCTTTGAATCTTTAGCACTTCCTTGTGAACTAGATTCTCCTTTAACAATTTCATGAAAACCAAGACCAAGTTTGATAGCGGGAGACCTTTGATTACTCAGAATATTGTCCAAAATCTTAGTACTATCTTGAAACCTCAAAATTTTAACCTTTTCTTCTAATTTACCTTTGAGAATGTTTACCTCAACCTCCAAGGCTTGACATTGCTTCGTCATGCTTTCTTCTTTCCTTCTTCCATCTTCTACTTGATCATTCAGATTTAGAATCTCTTCTTTCAACCCATTTCCTTGTTCTTCAAAAGTTTGTAAGAGTTCTTCATTCTTCTTCTTCGACGCTTCAAGATTTACTTTCAGAGATATGATTTCTTCTTCAAGTCTTGCATTCTTCTTATTTGTTTTATTTAGATCTTCTTTGAGGGAAATGATTTTTGCTTCAAGACCTTCCTTTTCAAATGATTGTAGAGGTTCCTCATTCTTCTTACTTGATGCTTCAAGATCTGCTTGTAGAGAGATGATTCCATCTTCAAGACCTTCATTCTTCCCTTTTGATATTTCGAGATCTGCTTTTAGAGAGATGATTTCTGCTTCAAGTTCTTCATTCTTCTTATTTGATTTTTCCAGATCTTCTTCAAGTCCTTTACTTCGATTGGATACATCATCGAACATCCTTTTCAGTCTAGAGATCAAATCTTTGTAGGCAGATTCCTTCTCATTAAATATCCTTTGTTGATCTTTGATAACTTCTTCTAGGTCCATAGCATAATTTTCACTATCTTCACCATTGTTTGCACATAGAAGATTATCATCACAAGAGCCCCAATCACTTCCTGATTCATCTTCTTCAATTTCTGCTATACAGGTTTTCTGAGACATCTCCTTGCTTCGAGTAGCCTTCTTCTTTTGCTTCTTTCCCATTGCGACGGATCTCCTTCAAGCGATCAAGCTTCTGCAAAAGGACCTGCTCTGATACCAATTGTTGGGAAAAATACTGAGAGGGGGGGGTGAATCAGTATTTGCTGCATACTCAAAACTTTTTACTTTTTCATTCCTTAAAACCCATACGCTATTTTCCTTAAGTAAACTCGCGTATACACGCGGATATATTTCATACAACTCGCGTATACACATAGATCTAATTATGTCATTAATTCTTCACTTATATCATTCCATCATTCATTCATCAGATGTTCAATAAACAGTAAACATGTGCAGTAAGAACATAATAAACCATCACACAAAGCATCACACATGAACACGCGGATTTTAGGTGGAAACCCAGAGTCGGGGAGAAAACCACCACTTGCAGTTGCTCAGCCTTCAATATTTTATTATAGAGAAAACATCTTACAACATATGTGCTGGTGCAGACTCCTATCAGCACGCAGGCACCCACCTGCGCTCGTTTACCAGCCTCTCCTGGAAGGGAGCTCCAACCCCCTGACTCATTTACCAGCCTCTCCTGGAAGGGAGCTACGACCCCCTGATCTCGTTTACCGGCCTCACCTGGAAGGGAGCTACAACCCCCTGACTGAAGGCTACAACCCTCAGCACCACCTTGGACCACGTTTCATCAATTTTCACACTGGATCCAACAACTTCAATAGAACAACACTTGCAGGCCACATTTCATCAAATTTTCATACTGGACCCTTTCCATAATTTTAAGCTCAAACATAGGCACCAACGGATAACGTCGATTCGGATAACCCGGACAGAATGGCAGGTAACACGGCGGAAACCGAATGGACATTTCATACTCATACTTCAGCAAACTCTAGTTTTGCATATGCGCTTTCCTTTCATTGATATCGCGTATACACGCGCTTCCGTTCACATCAACCATCGTATACATCTATTTATACTTCAGGGCAGATACACACTTTCGCTTTACCAAACCCGCGTATATACGCGCTTCCGCTGTTCCGAACTAGCATATACATCTTCAGTCATTATAGAGAAGCATACTTCTTCAGATCAGATTTTCAGTTCAGATTTAACCCTTTTACTTCAGACAGATGTTTGCCTCATCTCAGATCTAATCATTCCATAAACAGATCTAGCAAATACAAATACATTCCAGATCTAGATTTCCTTCTTCATCATTTCTTCATTGGTGCATCATGCATTAGATCTATCATTCAGCGCAACCCTTTCCATTCGGATATGCTTCAGAGATTCATTCAAGCTCAGACATCTTGCACCCACACTCCTGATTTGCACAATGAATTTCTTCTCTTTATATAGGTTTACCCTTTTTCAATACCATGAGCCAAAACCACATTACTTCCGATGGTATTCCTGAACGGGGTCACATAGATGAATCATTACTCAATACAATGGGTCAATACCATGGTGGTTACCCCTGGTTTTTCACTTTATGAGCGCTTTTGCCCATACGCGACTTGGCACGTTCTTTCCCGCGTGCATACGCGACTTATCCTAGACAAATCCACGTATGCCTTGAGACATACTCTTTTCATCATAGATCTAGCACATACTGAATTTCTTTCTTCATTACCTTCTGTACTCACTGTAGATACATCAGATTTACATCATTTAACAAGTTTATCAAGACATATTCTATCAAGCATAACTTCATCAAGTAGGTTTCCATCATCTTCATCAAGTGGGTTGCCATTCAAGGACAACACTCTATCAAGTGGGTTGTCATCAAGGACAACACTCAGCATCATATTGCCAACAAACATCATATCCCATCAGATTTACATCATTTACCAAGTCCATCAAGTCAAGAATAACTTCATCAGGTGGATTGCCATCAAGGACAACACATGCCAACAATCTCATGTCTTCATCTTCATTCAGTGGGTTGCCATCAAGGACAACACTCTGCATCATATTGCCAACACCCAGTGCTTGGTATGTTTACAGTACCAGTGAATACCAGTTAAAATGCACCAGTGTGTTCACACATGATGCGCGCACCGATGAGAAAAACATCTATAATAACCTCTGGTTGTCCAATTGTTTTTATTTGTGTTGAAGTTCTGTTAGAAGCTCTGTCAAAACCTCCGTTACCAAAAATGGATGTTGTAGAAAATGTTTTTTTAACAATTTTGGCCAATTTTATAACACTAAAAACCTCCTTTATAACCTCAGCTAGAGGGTCTTTTCCTTGTAGTGTAAAAAGTATTTTTGGCACGTTTATCTATGAAAATAAAGGAAATTAGGAGAAAAAGGAGGTGAAAGGTCACAGGTTTGCATGTGAGGAGGAAAATGAAGGAAAACAATGGAAAATGAAGAAAATAGAGGCCTCATTGATAAAAAAAGGCTTTTGAGGATCAGTTCGTACTTTTTTTCAGTGTAACCTTTTGTCAGTTCAGCTTTGGAGATCTCCCATTATTCTCTCTCTCTCTCATACTCTTGGATACTTATAGTTTTCTTCGAGAAAATCAGCATTGAGACAAGAAGGAGGAAAGAAAGCAAAGGAAGTACAAGGAAAGCAAAGCAAAGCAAAGATCAAGCAAGGAATAGCAGGATCTAGAAGCTTCAACAAGAATACTTACATGTAACATATTGCATGTATGATTTCCTAGCTAGTTTGGACATGCATGGATTATGCATGTTGGTATTTGGTTCTCTTGTTATCGGTGGCATGGTTTTCGTAGGTTTTGACAGTAGTTTTTAGCCTTTACTTACTTTTTCCATATGTCATGGTGTGTTGGGACTTTGATCTCAGTTTTGAGCTTTGGAATTTTTGGATGGATTTTTGAATCTGGGGCAGAGGTGGTCTCAGGTTCATTCCCAAAGGCATAGGAATCCCTTGACCGGTTTTGGAGGGATACACTATAAAGCTTGAGGGAGGTGTCTTGGTTTAGGGCCTAGTGATTCAGGACTAGATTGCGGTAAATCCTGAGAGATGGGGAGATAGAAATTGCTCAATGATAGTGATGGATTTCAGATGGCATTCCAAGTTCAGTTCAGTTTTGTGATCAGAGCACTGGTTTTGGTGTGATCATGGTATGGTGAGGGTGGAGGTGGTTTAGCCTCTGGACCCCCTTTATTGTGTCTTTGGATTGGTTTATCCATCATAAGCCACATTCATGCTTGGAATATGGCACGGGGTGACTAGTTGAAGAGATATTTGGCTCAACCATGTCTATGGTCGGGTGGTACGTGGAAGTCCTAAACCTGGTTGGTTATTGCCTATGTTTAATGAAAGCTAATTTATCTTGATTTTGTACTTATTAAAGTGGGGATTTAATGGTTTTTGTCTCACTTTTATTTCCATGGTTTTATGTTGGTTATAAGCATGTTTAAATGACTAGTTCATGTCATGGTTCTTTCATGTATTTACTTGTAATTGTTAAAATAATGGATGCAAGACGTAATTGATATCATATATGTTCAAGGAAGCGGGTGGTGATCCTTCTTGTAACGTCTCTCAAGAGTTTTCAGTCATTCACGATTTGTCTTGCATCCTAGACCTATAGATTTCATTCATGCCCAGTGTTTGAAAGAATGATAGTCTCGGTTGGGGATGGTCAGGCCTAGTCCTGGAGTTAGTTTTTGGTTATTTGGCATTGTTTTCATGTGTTTAATGATCTCTGAAAGATACAATAATTTATGGGCAGTGTTTTGGATTATGGGCTTAAAAAGTTACTTAAATCTCGCGGACGCAGGCATGGTTCTGGGCAATGGAGTCTCTAGACGCACGCATGCCCATGTTGTGGGTGCATCCAGAGCCTCCCAGACGCACCCTTGCCCACATCAAGGGAGAGTTCAAGGGTTTTATTCAGTAAAAGTCAGTGGGACCCAGGGACAAGTCAGCTTGATGGTCGGGATAGCCTTTGGGGGTCTTGTAGCAACTGCAGGGAGTCTGTGTTATGGTTTTCCTCATCGATTCTACTTCCTTAAATTCACCAAGGAGGTTGAGTTTGCTCTTAACTGCCCTCAGCTCATGTTTACCCCGGTTGGCCTGTTACTTGGGTAGATGTGAGGGGAGGTGTACGTTACAGGTGGTATCAGAGCATGGTTGCACTCTCCTTGGGAAAATTATGATGTTTTCAAGCTTATTGTCATCATGCATTCGTGTTGATCATGCATGTGTTTCTCATGCTTGTGGTCTATGTAATGGTTGCATATGCATGGTATTGGTCATGGTGGAAGTGATGTCACCATGGAAGGGTTGATGATGTTGTTGTACATGTGTTTTAATGAGCATATTACTAGTTATACATGTCATATGGGTGCATGTGGTCAAGTTTGCAGTGGTATGGTTGAGGTTGTCTTGCATGAGGCCATGGTGTGTAGTTGGTATGGTCATGAATTGATGAATGGAATCTAACTAGAATGGTGTTTATGCATTGATATACCATGTTTTATAAGACTATATGTTGTTATGATTATGTTTATACATATATCGCATTGATTGGTTGATCTTGCATATGAGATATCCTCTCTGAATTATGATAAGGTATGTTATTTTATGGTGATTTGGTTTAAGCTGACATGAGATGCCTTGTAGGAAGAAATCAAATATGGCTTGCAAGATAGTAGACTGCAAGGATTCTCCTTATGAATCCAATGGGAAGAATGGTGTTGGGCACTCATCTAATTTAGCAGATACACTGAGAAGTTTGAAGGAAGAGATAAGGAGTTGTAAGGTGAAAAATGACATAATCATACAGGCACAAGAAAAAAAAGCAAAAGTAAACATGGAAATCCTTCATAGTCTGTTAGATTTGCAGCAGCAAGGGGCACTTTGGACCAGTTATGGACAGGAGGATGGAACTAATGGGGAATATGACAGTAGTTCTCCTGGTGGTTACAAGTCGAATAGAGATGACACGATTAGAGATGTCAGATTCTTGGACACTCCGAATAGGAGAGGTAACACATACAAGTACTACTATAGTTCTGGTTTTGATAGGCATCATGATCATCATCGTTATCATCCTTACAGGAGGAGTGACATGGGAAATTTGTCAAATGAGTTTAAGAAAGCAAAGCCACCTAATTTTAATGGAGAGATGAAGAAACCATAGGATGTAGAGGCATGGTTTCTTGGTATGAGGAATTTCTTCAGGTTGCATGAATATTCAAAAAACATGAAAGCCAGAATAGCTACATTTAGTCTCAACGGTAAAGTAGGCATTTGGTGGGAAGATGTGAAGAACGTTAGGGGTATTTATGAGGAGGAAATCACTTGGAGTGATTTCGAAAGGTTATTTAGAAAGAAGTATCTGTCAGAGAGGTACTATGATGCTAGAGCTAAGGAGTTTTATGAGTTGCATATGGGTTCCATGATATATGAAGAGTATACTAGCAGGTTTTTGGAGTTTTTGATATATGTGCCTTACCTCAAGGAGGAGAAGGCCAAGGTTTAGAGATTCATGAGTGGGTTTCCAGTAACATACAGAGACTGGATTGAGTTCAATGAGCCTAGATCATTGGAGGAGGCCATTCGAAAGTTGAAACATCGTTATGAGCAGTCAAAACGTAAAGTTGAGCCTAAATGTGATTTGAAAGGAAATGAGAAAGCTAAGGGAAGATGGCCACCAAAGAAGGAAATACCACAATATGCAAGTGAGAAATAAAATAATTTCAATACAACTAGGAAGGGACCTGGAGAGCAGCAGACTAGAGGTTATTGTAGAGCATCGTTACAATGTTTGATATGTGGCAAGGATCATCGTAAGAGGGACTATCCGCAGTATCAGGGTGGTAGACCCTAGATCTATAGTGCATAGGAGGCGCAGACAGTTGGGGATGTTGGGCATAGCATTCATTGGATTTACTGTGGACAAAAGGCAGGCAGATCGCCAGGCTTTTATCATTGAGATGGATGGTAAGCTTTGTGATCAAGTTGTTTCTATTTTGATTGATCCTAGATCTAATTATAGTTATATTAGTCCTAACCTGGTGGATAAGTGTGGTTTGAGAAAAGAAATTCATGCAAAGTCTTGGTTAGTGCAATTGGTTATAGGTACAAATAAAATATTTCACCATTAGGTAAGAGCTTGTACATTTCAGTTAAATGGTATGCCTACGGTAGCGCACTTGAACATATTTCCATTGGGATCATATATAATACTATTGGGTATGGATTGGATATACCTTCATAGGACCAAGGTGTATTGTTATGAAAAATCCATTGAGTGCTTGGATGACAATGGGGAACCAATAGTCTTATAGGGAAAGAATAAAGCCACATCATTTAGGATGGTGACAGCTATGCGGGCCAAGCGCAGTAGCAGGAAAGGGTGTGTGTTATTTACATTACACATATCTAGCAAAAAAGGTAAGGAAGTTGAGGATGTAGATATTTTTATCAGGTATCCAGTTCTACAGCAGTTCGAGGATGTATTTCCTATAGAGATTTTAGATTTTCCACCTCATACGGAAGTATACATTTCTATTGAGTTGGTACTAGGGCAGCACCAGCATCAAAATCGCCTTACAAGATGAGTACACCTCAGTTGGTAGAGTTAAAGTTGCAACTGAAAGAGATGCTTGATAAGGGATACATTAGGCCAACTGTATCGCCTTGGGTTACACCATTGTTTTTCGTGAAGAAGAAGAATGGCACTCTCAGATTGTGCATTGATTATATGCAGTTGAAAAAAATGACCATCAAGAACAGGTACCCATTACCAAGTATTGATGATTTGTTTGATCAGTTGAAGGGAGCAGCAGTGATCTCTAAGATCAACTTGAGATCAAGATATCATCAGGTACACATCAAAGAAGAGGAAATCTACAAGATTTAATTCAGGACCAAGTATTGGAATTATGAGTTTCTTGTATTTCCATCTGGTTTGACTAATGCTCTAGCTACATTTATGTGTTTGATGAATAGTGTGTTGCATCCTTATCTGGACAAGTTTTTTATTGTACTAATTGATGACATCTTGGTATATTCTAAAAATGAAGAATAATGTGTCGAGCATTCAGCAGCAGTGTTGAGATTGTTGAGAGAGCACCAGTTGTATGCTAAGCTCAACAAGTGCAGTTTATTTCAGACTAAGGTACATTACTTGTGACATTTTTTCTCCAAGGAGGGCATAGCGGTGGATCTAGAAAAGATAAGGGCCATCATGGAGTGGGCACTGGGAAGCTCCTAGAAATGTATAACGGGTGAGATATTTCATGGTATTGGCAGGCTACTATAGGAGGTTCATCAGGAAATTCTCACAGATTGCTTATATGATTATATCGTTGCAGAGGAAAGGCAATAAGTTTGATTGGATGGAGTGTGAGGCCATTTTTGAATAGCTTAAGTAGTTGTTAACACATGCTCTAGTGTTAAAGAATTCAGATCTGGACAAAGAGTTTATAGTATATACATATGCTTGCAAAAGAGGGCTTCATGGAGTCCTTATACAGGATGGACAAGTAGTATGTTATGACTCACGGAAACTGAATGAGCACGAACAGAACTATCCAATGCATGATCTTGAGCTAGCAGCGATCATACATGCATTGAAGATGTGGAGGAATTATATTCTTCGAAAGAGGTTTGTACTGATGAGTGATCGCAGTGGATTGAGTTACTTTTTTGACCAGTCGAATCTGAATGTTAGGCAAGCTAGATGGTTGGCCATGATCAATGAATTTGATTTTGAGATCAAGTACATCAAAGGTAAATAGAACAGGGTCGCAGATGCTCTTAGTAGGCGGATACAGGTAAATCACATTGCAGTTATGATCTCCAATGGGACAGATTTACAGGATAGGATCTTGCAGGTAAGTCAGCAGGATTTCAAGTATATGGAGATTAGGCATAGATTGCAACAAAGTACATGTAGTAGTACAGGTACAGGTGCAGGTGTACAGAATATGGACTATTGTCTCATGGAAGGTGGATTGGTCAGATTTAGGGACATGATATATGTGTCGGACAGTAGTGATATCAAGAAGTTGATATTGAGGGAGTTTCATGTGAAACCATATTCAGGTCACCCATGCTATAAGAAGAGGTTGACTGCAGTGAAGATATTCTATTATTCGACGAATCTAAGGAGGAATGTAGCAGAGTTCGTGGCTAATTGTTTGGATTGTCAACAAGTGAAGGAATAATGTAGGCATCCAGGTGGTCTACTACAACCTATTGTGATTCCAAAATGGAAATATGAGGTCATTGTTGGGAAAAATACTGAGAGGGGGGGGTGAATCAGTATTTAGTACAGACAATAAAAAAATTTACTTTTTCCTTTCTAAAACCCATACGCTACTTTCCTGAAGCCAACTCGCGTATACACGCGGATATCCTTAATAAAACTTGTGTATGTCCAGGGATCTTATTATGCAGATAATTCTTCACTTATCTCATTGTATCATTCATTCATTAGATGTTCTTCACTTATCTCATTGTATCATTCATTCATTAGATGTTCAATAAATAGTAAACATGTGCAGTAAGAACAGAATAAATCATCACACATCATCAACACACATGAACACCAGGATTTAAGGTGGAAACCCAAGTCGGGAGAAAACCACCGCTGTCGCCGTCTCAGTCTTCAATATTTATTATATAAAGAAAACATGTTACAACCATGTACTGGCACAGACTCATACCAGCACGCATGCACTCACCTACAGAAGGCTACAACCTTCTCTCGTTTACCAGCCTCTCCTGGAAGGGAGCTACAACCCTCTGGAAGGAGGCCCTCTCCTGGAAGGAAGGCTACGACCCCCACCTAACTCTCGTTTGCAGCCTCTCCACGGAAGGGAGCTACGACCCACCGCTCTCGTTTACCAGCCCTCACCGGAAGAGAGCTCGACCCCTGACCCGAAAGCTACAACCCTCGGCCTGCCACCATGGACCACGTTACATCCAATTTTGACTGGATCCAACAAGAAATCTCATACCTTGGCAAGCCCGCCAAATTTTACTTATTTTTCTTCGAGAGGTGCATCCTTAATTGTGTCTGTGCCCACATTTCCCAGCAGATATACTTCGGAAGTGAAGTATTCATTCACAACCATATGTTCTTCATGATTGAACCAGGAATTAATCATCATCTGATCTAAAGATCTTGATCAATCATCATATTCACAGGTGCGCCATAGATTCAGATATATTAGAGTTTATTCATACAGATATCTCTAAAAGAGATTCATTTATTATCGATCCTTTCGTACGCACACCATTCTTCATAATTCTCATCACCTTATATAGTTTTTGCTTTTAATAAAACCTTGGGTCAAAACCACGAACTGCTAATGGTATTACTGGATGGGGTCAAAATAGATGATCGAGTCCAACAATCTACTATAGTCATGACCTCCCCAAAACATACAAAATTGCTTTTACAACACGGAACGACCCAAAAAGGAACTTTATCTCCGCCATATAAATTTATGATTAATAAATCATTTACAATGGATTGGCATGGTCATAATCTTTAAAAACTTAGCTCCGGCCCCCCACCTATATGGTTAACAAGCCAATAAAATTCCCTCTCCATACGCTGGATAATCCTTCGTGCATCTTCATCAAGCGAACACCGTCCGATGACCCCTTCCCAGATCAACGGTGCTCATTAATTTCGCTGGACATCCGTGGTCGAACAATAACGCGCGATGGCGTGTAGTGACAGGCGGTTTTGTAGAGTCATACAGGGACGCGTGTTACCCGATCAATGGAATCGCCACCCAACCGAAAATTACCGCTTATCCCAAAAAGGCGGTGCGAAATGGGCAAACCGGCTTCATAAAACCCGCACGTGATTCCTTTCCTTCGCTGAGTGCCGCTGACTCAGCAATAAAATATATTCATATAACCTTTTGGTTATTTTAAAACTTTACACTGCCTCTGTAACATTACTTTTAATCAAATTTCAATGAACTTTTAACCCGGACTTCAATCTTCAAACAAACGGGATTTCATTCTTTGACCCCGGGCCCACATCGTAGTCGGAACACTTGAATGTGCGATATTGCGATCGTGCGATGGTGCGATGATTGCACGTCACAAACAACGGAACTTGCGATGGCAGAAATAACAAATGTGCGATATTGCGATAATCGCATATCGCAACAATCAACAAACTCTGGCTTGGGCGGAGGGTGATTTTGCGACATTGCGATGTTGCGATGGTGCGATGGCACGACGATCGCACATCGCAAATATCCACATCAACAAGACATTTAAACTTAAAAACTTGCGATCTTGCGATTTGCGCTAAGGTGGTGGGGACCACTTGATCTTTCCTTTTCAGAAACATAAAGGACCTCTGTTGTTTTAATCAATTTCCTTCATACTTGGTTGTTGAGGGCTTAAACGCTCGAAATGACTGTTTTTAAATAAACTTTGCTCCTCCGTAGTCTGGAACTACGAATGTCTTCATTCCACTGTAAAACGGCGCTGCCCATCGCCATAATGACAATTCATTCATCCTTACATTTTTCCATCCTTCTTGAATACGTGTTGTTGTTCACCAAAACTCTGTTGTGCCTTTGTATTCTTTTCTCCCATTCTGTCGTTGCTCCTTCTGTTCTTCTTCTCTTTTTCTCTGTTGACCTTTGCCAATTCCTTTGCCATCAATGACAATATTTCCAACAATCTCCCCCTTTGGCATTGATGGCAATACTCTTCCTCTGTAATACTCTTCAATATTCTTTCTTTGTAATACTCTTCCTCTATTTGTCTTATAGAAGCCCTTCTTTGCTTTTCCTCCCCCTTTGACATCAATGGCAAAGGGTTGATGAAGACCATGCTCCCCCAGAAATCATGCTGCATCTTCATAATATAACTTATAAATGCCAATAATGCATCTTTTTCATATAACCAATGCTCCCCCTTAGCCTGTGCATTCAGAGATGCCCAACAGCACCTCACAACAAATTTAATCTTCTGTAATTAAGTAGACATGATCCTCTACATGGCAGAGACTACTCCCAGTTTCTGTCTGAGATATTCGAATGATTCCCTGGGTAGAGGTTTGGTAAATATGTCAGCAACTTGTTCTTTGGAGGAAACATACTCCAATTTCACCTTTTGTTCAAGCACTTGTTCACATAAGAAATGATATTTGATGGGAATGTGCTTGGTCTTGGAATGCATAACAGGATTCTTTGAGATACTAATGGCACTTGTATTATCACACATAATGGAGATAGGAGGTGAACATTTGATTTGAAAGTCTTGCGAGGTTTGCATCATCCAGAGAAGTTGAGTGCAGCATGATGCTGCAGCCACATATTCTGCTTCTGCTGTAGATAAGGCAATGGAGTTTTGATTCTTGTTGAACCAAGATACTAACCGGGGCCCCATATAGAATGCACCACCACTAGTGCTTTTCCGATCATCAACACTTCCAGCCCAATCTGCACCAGTGTATGCATGAAGAGTAAGATCAGCATTCTTTGGATACCATAGTCCAAAGTCTTGAGTTCCTTGTAGATATTTGAATATTCTTTTCACAGCCTGAAGGTGGGACTCTTTTGGATTAGCTTGGAATCGTCCAACAATCCCGACTGCATGCATGATGTCTGGTCTTGTCCCAGTGAGATAAAGTAGACTTCCTATCATAGATCTATATTCTGGTTGATTTACGGTGGGGGAATCATCATTAGAACTGAGATTGCATCCGGTTATCATTGATGTACTTACAGGTTTGCAATCTTCCATGCCATACTTCTTCAGGATTTTCTTGAGGTACTTTGCTTGTGATAAGAATATACCATCTGTTGCTTGTTGCACTTGCAAGCCAAGAAAGAATGTTAGTTCCCCAAGTAAATACATTTCAAATTCTTGCTGCATATCAAAATCAAATTTCTGACTCATAGACTCTTCATTACTTCCAAAAATGATATCATCAACATATATAACCACAATAAAAAATTTGTCATTTTCAGTTTTTGTGTATAAGTTGCTATCAACAGACCCCTTTGAAAATCCTTGTTGATGAAGATATTTGTCAAGACGATAGTACCATGCCCTTGGAGCTTGTTTGAGACCATATAGAGCCTTTTTAAGTCTACAAACAAGTTTTTCATCATTTCCCAAAATGAATCCTTCCGGTTGTTCTATATAAACTTCTTCTTCTAGATCACCATTGAGAAAAGCAGATTTAACATCCATTTGATAAACTTTGATTTGTTGGAAGCTTGAAAAAGCAAGAAACATTCTTATGGCTTCAAGTCTAGCTATGGGAGCAAAAGTTTCTTCAAATTCTATACCTTCTTGTTGAGCATACCCCTTGCAAACAAGTCTAGATTTATTTCTTATAACATCCCCATTCTCATTTAACTTTTTTTTGAATATCCATTTAGTTCCAATGACATTTTTTTCATGAGGTCTTGGTACTAATTCCCAAGTGTGATTCTTTTCAATTTGATCAAGCTCTTCATTCATGGCTTGAATCCAACAGTCATCTTTGCTAGCTTGACTAACACTGTGAGGTTCAATAGTGGACAGAAATTCCAGATTGCTAGAAGATCCCATAAGAGTTCTTCTTGTTTGTACACCTGATCCCTTTTCTCCCAAAATTTGAGATTTTGGATGATTCTTTTGAACATATCTGAAGGAAGCCTTTTCAGGCAAACCATCTTCAGGTTCTTCACTGGGTTCACTGTTTGTATCATTACTATTTGATGTAGAAGGATATGTGTCATCATCATCTTCATCTGTAGTTTGCTTTTCTTCTTTTGGAGCTGCAAAAGACTCATCAATAACAACATCAATACATTCAAAAATCTTCCGAAGTCTTTTATTGTAACATTTATAGGCCCTACTCCTAGAGGAGTAACCAAGAAATATCCCTTCATCTGCTCTGGGTTCAAACTTGCCAAGTTTTTCATCATTATTCTTAATGAAGCATTTGCTTCCAAAAATTCTAAAATGCTTTATAGTGGGAGGATTACCATATCAGAGTTCATATGGAGTTTTATCACTATTTACGCGAACATGTGCCTTGTTGAGAATGTTTACTGCTGTATGTGTTGCTTCTCCCCAAAATGTGTCAGGTGTTCCAGAATCAGCATAGCTCTAGCCATTTGTTGAACTGTTCTATTCATTCTTTCTGCAACACCATTTTGTTGTGGAGTGCCAGCTACAGAAAATTGTCTTTTTATGCCATGTTGTTCACAAAATTCAAGAAATTCATCTAATGTATATTCTCCTCCTCAATCAGATCTGAGACACTTGATTTTTAGATCTAATTCATTCTCAACTAGTTCTTTGAAGATCTGAAACTTCTCAAATGCTTCATCTTTGTGTTTAAGCAGCCCAATCCAACACATTCTAGAGAAATCATCAATAAATAAGATATAGTATTCTTCACCACGTGGTGACTTTTTCCTCATAGGTCCACATATGTTAGTATGGATGAGTTCAAGAGGCTTACTTGATGATCCTTCCTTGGCATTAAATTTTACTCTGGTTTGCTTACCGAATTGGCAAGATTTACATATGATATTTTCGGGTAGAGAAATATTGAGAAGATCACGAACAGCTTTAAGTCTGCTTGATTTGTTGATTTGCGAGAAGCTCAGATGACCCAACCTTCTATGCCATAGCCAATTTTCTGAAGATTTACTCAAATAACATTGTTCTTTGCAGTTCTTCAATATATACAGGTTGTTTGGAGTTCTTTTGTCCTTTTATGATTGCTTTACCTGTATCAAGATCACGTACCACACATTCTTTTGAACTAAAGACCACTTCAGTTCCTTGATCACACATTTGACTTACACTTAACAAGTTATGCCTTAATCCATCCACATGCATGACTTCATTAGCTTTCACATTTTCCTTTATAAAAACAAACCCTTTTCCTTTAATGACCGCAGGAGTATCATTTCCAAATGTAACCTTCTTTTCCTTTTCTAGAGCACTATATGCAAGAAGTTTGTCTTTATCACCTGTCATGTGTCTTGAGCATCCACTATCAATGTACCATTGGTTCTCTTCATCTTCTGCAAATAACGCTATGCCACAATTTTCAACCTGTAACTCCTTCTTTTTCCATACTTTGGATCTTGAAGGAACATGTTCTTTTGGCTGAACTTTGCTCCTGCATTCAGATTCTTCATGGCCAAAGTTATTGCAATAAGAGCATTCAACTTCATTTTGAAGACAAGAAAAGTTGTTATAAGTATTCTTCTTTGCTTCAATATCAGTCCTTTTCTTTCTTGCTTCTCTTGTCATAATAGTTTTATATGCTACACACTGAATAGCTTTATGACCAAAATTGTGACATGAGAAGCATTGTCCATTGAAGAAGAATTTTTTGCGATCATAAAATCTTCTATATGAATTTACTTGTTGATTGGTGTTTCCATGAAAGACATTCCTGTTAGTGTTCTTTGAATTGAGATGATCATGCTTTACTTGTAAAGATTCTTTATTCCCTTGCTGAGTGGCAGCATATTGTAAACCAGCTGTAACTGCTTTTAGATAATTTGGTGCTAAAGGCTGAGAAGATTCTCTGACATATCCAAGTCCTGTCTTTATAAGAGGAGAATGTTGTACCTTGATAATTTCATCTAAGGTTTCAGATCCTTTAGCAAATCTAAGATTCAGAGTCTTTACTTTCTCAATTTCTTTTCTCAGACTTACTACTTCACACTCTAATTTCTCATTGTGCTTCTCCTTTTCTTCAAGCTGATTTTTTAAAGTTTTTATGATTATTTTACTCTCTTCTAGGCAGATTTTGAGTTTATTGTTTTCATCAAAAAAATCACTATCTTCTAGAGCATCCACAAAAGTATCCTTTTCTTCTCTAGATTCTTTTTCAAATGCCATGAGAAGTCTAAGATCTTGTTCACATTCTTCCTCACTATCAGATAATCCATCACTATCTTCATGAGTATAGAAACTCTTTCTAGAGCTAAAATGATTTTTATTTCTTCTTGCTACTTCCTTCCCCTTTTTATGTGTTTCTTTATAAGGACACCTAGCAGCATAATGACCAACTCTTCCACAATCAAAACATTTGAAAGGAAGCTTACCTCTGAACCGTCCTGTGCCAAGTTGAAGTTTCTTTACGAAGTTTATCTCATCTTCCTCTGAGATATATCCTGATCCTTTTATTATTTGTACTTCCTTCCCTTTTGTAGAAGTTCTAAAGACTGCTTCTTTGACTTCAGATGGTCCTTCTCTTCTCATTTCATATGCAGTTAGTATGCCATGAAGTTGTACCACAGTAAGATTTTGAAGATCCTGCTTTTCTTCAAGAGCTGAAACTTTTGACTCAAATTTTGTTGTTAGAGATCTTAAAATTTTCTCAACCAAAGTAGATTCAGTTATTGTTTCTCCCAGATTTCTCATGTGATTTACAACATCATCAAGACGTAGAAAGAAATTTGCAATGCTTTCTTCATTAAGCATTTTTAGATTCTCATATTGAATTCTGAGAGTTTGAAGTTTAGCACTTTTTACCTTTGCATCACCTTCATAGCTTAGAATGATTTTGTCCCATATTTCCTTTGCTGTATTTAGCTGCATGACTTTGACAAATTCTGCTTCAGTTAGACTTCCCAATAGAGCATTGACCACCTTTGCATTTGTTTCATAGTTCTTTCTTTCAGTCGGATTCGTTGGCACTGCAGCTAGATATTGATATCCTTGTTCAACAATTGCCCATACATCTGCTCCCAAAGACTGAAGATAGGATCTCATCCTTGTTTTCCAAAAGATTAAATTGTTTTTGTTAAAAAGTGGAGGCCTGATAGATGCTGTTCCATCTTGATTGCTCATCTTGGTTGATCTTCCTTCTAGCGGCTAAGCTTTTTCAGAAGGACCTACTCCGATTCCAATTGTTGGGAAAAATATTGAGAGGGGCGGGTGAATCAGTATTTAGTACAGACAATAAAAATTTTTACTTTTTCCTTTCTAAAACCCATACGCTACTTTCCTGAAGCCAACTCGCGTATACATGCGGATATCCTTAATAAAACTTACGTATGTCCAGGGATCTTATTATGCAGATAATTCTCCACTTATGTCATTGTATCATTCATTCATTAGATGTTCAATAAACAGTAAACATGTGCAGTAAGAACGGAATAGATCATCACACATCATCAAAACACATGAACACCAGGATTTAAGGTGGAAACCCAAGTCGGGAGAATACCACCGCTGCCGTCGTCTCAGTCTTCAATATTTAGTATATAAAAAAAACATGTTACAACCATGTACTGGCGTAGACTCATACCAGCACGCAGGCACCCACCTGAAGAAGGCTACAACCTTCTCTTGTTTACCAACCTCTCCTGGAAGGGAGCTACAACCCCCTACTCTCGTTTACCAGCCTCTCCTGGAAGGGAGCTACGACCCCCTGACTGAAGGCTACAACCCTCAGCACCACCATGGACCACGTTACATCAATTTTCAGACTGGATCCAATAGCTTCCACACAACATACCTTGTAGGCCACCAAATTTACTTATTTTCTTCAGAGGTGCATTCTTAATTTAGCAATCTGTTACCCATTCCAAACAGATATACTTCAGAGTGAAGTATTCATTCACAACCCTAGGGTTTTTATTCTTGTTTCAGGGCTTGACATGAGGAGTAAAGGTTGTAAGACTTGCAGAGGAGGTATGTATGAGTGTTAATGAGCTCATACAGTCAGCAGAATGTCAAGGTGACAATTTTTAGTGTAACAGGCACCCACCTGCAGAAGGCTACAACCTTCTCTCGTTTACCAGGCTCTCCTGGAAGGGAGCTACTACCCCCTGCTCTCATTTACCAGCTACCACTGGAAGGGAGCTACAACCCCCTCTCTGAAGGCTTTGACTGTTAGCACCACTGCGGAACACGTTTCATCAATTTTCATACTGTATCCACCAGTTTCCATATGACATACCTTGCAGGCCACCAGATTTATTCATTCTGTACACTCACACCAGTTCTTTATGATTTCGTCCGTCATTCAAAACCAAAGATTCATCATCATCAGATCATTCTATCCATGGGTGCATCATAGTTTCAGATTTATCAGTTAAGAATAGAGCTCACCCATACAGATATTCCTTGGAGAAATTTTTTCGTTCACCACCCTTACGATGCGCACATCGTTCTTTATTTTTCTTCTCCTTATATAGTTTTGCCTTTATTAAAACCATGAGTCAAAACCACTAACCACTAATGGTGTTCCTCTGTCAGTATTTATCCCACGAGGCTTTTTGATCTCTTTTTTTTTAAATTTTATTTATCAATTTTAAAGAAATTGATAAATAAATATATTTACAACATTTGACTTCCCAAACCTTATGTCTAAAGTTTAACCCTTCGGACTTTATAGAAATATCCAATGCTTCCAAATAAATTAATCTTACGATAAACCTTTGACCCCGAGCCCACATACATAGTCAATAGCCAATCCAATAAACCCATCGTACCACAGTAAACTTCACGCAAGTCCAGCGTCCGATCACCGTTAGATTAGCAAGCTTCCAGATTAACGGTGTATATGCATATCGCTCGACCTCCAATGACGAACGTTAACGTGCGATGGTCCGCCGTACCTGTGTTAATCTTCGTGCATCTTCAAAAAATGACAACCATCCGATGACCCCTTCCCAGATCAACGATGCTCAACGATATTGCTGGGCGTCCTGGGTCGAACTATAACGTGCGATGGCACATAGTGAAAAGTGGTTTTGTAGAATCGTACAGGGACGCATGTCGCCCGTTCTATGGAATCGTTCCCCACCTCTTGAATACCGCTTGCCCGTGGAAAGCGGTGCGATGAAAACCATAAACCGCCTTCACTGTTCCTCCTTTGTGGTTCCACCCTTCGCTCAAGGTTCTGTTCATGATTCCAAAGGGTTAGTCTGGGTTTGCGCTATAACTCTGGTCTATCTTTGGCAGGATTTCCAATAACCAACGAACAAAAGTAGTTCTCTTCCGAAGGGATTTCCTTACCAAAATTGACTCGTGACAATTCAATGTCATTCCTCAATTCTGCTATGATATATATAACATGTCAACCTTCAAAAAAATCATATCTCTGCCACCATTAAGTTCTTTAATGGATACATTGAATGCCTCGAGAGCCCCCTATATATTCAACCAAGTAATTCCACGACTGCAAATATCAAACTAAGCCAGATCTTCATTACAAGAAGGTCTCATCTTGGAATTTGAATCCTACCACCATGATTCCTCAACAGGGTTTCACTTTTAACTCCATTCGCAGAGAGATTCAGGGGATTCCACACAAGAATTACATCAGTCAATACACATATAATACACATATCCTTAACAATGATTTCATTCTTCTTCGGGCACCGTAGGTATCTTCTGAAATTGATCACACAGGTCATATATATTCCATATTTAATCATACTTAACACAATTCCACAGTTCTTCATTAACATATACAAATCTTAGCCAGATATTCAATTTGTCCTTCAATCTATTACCTTGTCTCTTCCTATCAGCTCTCCCTTTTGTCATCACCTTTGCAAACTGTATTAAACCCCTAATTCAACTCTACTGCTCTGTCTCATCTGCTGCCTCTGCTACCTTTCTGTCTCTTTTGCCTTATGGATAGTTTAGGTGCTGCTCCTGTCTTTGCCAATTCCTTTGGCATCAATGAAAATATTTCCAACAAAAACCCCATAATTATAGTGTGTATTTTCCAAACAATAGAATGACTATGGTGTGACATGATATAAAATTCAATGAGGATAAAGCCATGAAGTTGTCGCTTGAGAGGGAGCTAGAATTACATGCGGAGGAGGAACTTTTGTTTCCCAAATATGAGTCTCTAGATGTGGATCAGCCATAGGAGGAGTTTCATGGAATGGAGGAGTCCACTCACGCAGAGCCAAAAATCAGAACTGGCAGAAGGCGTACCATAGAAGCTGAGAGGCTGAAACTTGATGCTGCACAGAATGTAGGTGTCCCTAATTCACAGTGTAGACAGAGACAGTCTCTTGACTGATTCATTGGATACATGGCTCTCATGAGAAAATGTATCATGACTGAGCCATCTTCCTTTCAGGAAGCAATGCAGGAGCCCACATGTGTAGATGAAATCGTGGAGGAGTATGACTCCATTGTCAGAAACAATGCTTAGGAAATTGTTCCAAGGCCGGCTGATAAATCAATGGTAGGTTCAAGATGGATCTACAAGGTAATGAAAGTTTCTGATGGGAGTGTTGAGAAATACAAGGCCAGATTTTTGGCCCAGGGATTCTCATAGATTGAGGGGTTTAATTATGAAGAAAAATTTGCACCTGTCACAATGTATTATTCCATAAGGACCATCCTTGCTCTCTCAGTGCAGATGGGTTGGCACATTCATCAGATGGATGTGAAGAATGTGTTCCTTAATGGGATCATTTAGGAAGAAGTGTACATTGAGCAGCCTGAAGGATTTGAGATCTTCAGCAGTGAGTCACATGTGTGTAGACTCAAAAGAGTGTTGTATGGGATGAAGCAAGCACCCCGTGCTTGGTACACTCAGATCGACAACTATTTCACTGGACTTGGCTTCACCAAGACTGAGGTGGTTGCAAACCTATATCAAATTGTGGTGGAGGGTAAGCTTTTAATCAATGTTCTTTATGTTGATGATTTAATACTGACTGGTAATGAGCAACTGATACACTCATGCAAGGAGGACCTTTCAAAGGAGTTTCAGATGAAGGATATGGGCCTCCTTCATTATTTCCTTGGATTGGAAATATGGCAGCGAGAAGGAAAACTTTTTGTGTCTCAAGGAAAGTATGCAAGGGAGATATTGGGTAAGTTTCACATGGAGGGCTACAAACCCATGGATACTCCTCTTCTAGGAAACTGGAGGAAAGAGGACACTACATCTGGAGAGGTAGCGGATGCTACTGTCTATAGATAGTTAGTTTGTTCGCTAATGTATTTAGTAAATACAAGAACGAACATATGCTATGTGGTGAACCAACTTAGTCAAGTGATGGTTAAGACTACCAAGATCTTTTGGAAGGAGGACAAGCATGTCCTGAGATATCTCAGGGACACATCTGAGTATGGCTTATGGTACAAAAAGACGGATGAGGTGAAGTTTCATGGCTTCACAGATGCAGATTGGAAAGGTAGCCCAATGGAAATAAAGAGCACATTAGGAGGGGTCTTCAATATCAGATCTCCAACTGTTTATTGGTACAAAAGGAAACAAAGATATGTGGCACTCAGTTCAGTGGAAGTGGAATACATGGAAGCATGTCAAGCTACATGTGAGGCTATCTTGATGAGAAATATCTTGGTGGTTTGTTTGGTTCTCATTTAGATCCTACAATTATTCACTGTGATAATCAGAGTTGCATTAAACTCTCGATTAATCCTGTGTTTCATGATAGATATAAGCATATAGATATCCGGTATCATCATATCAGAGATTGTCTGTAGCGGAAGATCATGTTGCTTCAGGACATTCCTACAGAATATCAGGAGGTAGATATTCTGACGAAGGCGGTCACTAGGAGAAAATTTGAATACCATAGAGACAGGATCAGGGTGAATGATAATCCCTTTCTTGTTGAGAGGGATTGTTGAGATTCAACAAGATGATGATCCTAGTGAAAATAAAGCACCTACACTAGGTGGGGCCCGCAGGCTATTTTAGGTGTATGTCTATGTTTAGAATGGTGAGAAAATTCTATTTATAGATGAGGTTCTATTTTTAGATGCATGGGAAAAGTCTATTTATAGATCGCATGTCTAAAAATATAATGCATGTCAATTATTATTATCTCTTAATAATAATTAGAAAGTAAATAATAATCTATTCTCTTGAAGCACTTGATTTTAGTTAACTGATGTGGCAAACTAGTTAGCTAAAGGAATTTTGAGTTCTAAGGTTGGTTGGTGGGACATGCAAGTGCACTTAGTTGTAAATGAGTGATTCGAAGTTGTAATAGAGTTGGATGTGTAGTTATGTGAGTTGTAAAGTAGTTTAGCTCAGTTGTGCTAGTTTTAACTAGTTGTAACTGAAGATACACTAGTGAGAGATCAGTGAATTAAATATTAAATTAATTCACATGGAGTGATATCACATGCAACTGAAGATTTAATATTGTTAACTACATGCATGTCAGATCCAGTGGAGACCTAGTTGGGAGATAGGTGAAAGGGACAACTTGACTATCAGTTGTGACATTAGTGGGTGCACTCTTGCAACCACACACACATTGGAGATGCCAATGAGGATTGTGCAGTCAAGGCAAGGTAGGATCAAATTCATTCAGGGATTGTGATCAGCAGGGATTGCGCAGTGGAGGTAGGCTGTCAGGAGGCAGTAAATTGTCACATGTATTTGCCAATTTTTGTATGACAGTGTGAGACGATTGTATATTGTACTGAGAGCTTGTGGATTAGAGTTTTGTATGAGATTGTTTCATGATCCATGATATATCATAATATATGATAGTGGGGTTTTTAGCTTTATGATTTCCCGGTAAAAACATCTGTGTTATGTGTGATTGATATCATGTGTTTGCAATTGGAGATTAAATTTTGACAAAGATTTTAGTAGAAGGATTATGTATTTAATAGTGGCATATAATTTTTAGATCAAGAGAATCCATGCAATACATAATTTCATTAAAATTTCTACACTTAAATCCTGTACTCATAAAAGAAAAGGAAATTGGGGTGATAAGGAGGTCTTTCAATCCTTGACTATCTACTATTTAGATAAATTGTAATATCTATTTCTAAATTTGCAGAGATTGAGTTTAAAAAATTTGAGGAATGGCTGCTCATATGCAACATGTTATGCAAACACTATAAATAGGGGTGTTTGGGAGCTTTTTCTAGCCCTGATTGTTAAGACAAAATTTGCACTAGGTATCTGAATTTGAAGAGTTTGGCTTTAACTGCTTTGGATTATGGCTATTTAGATTAAATATGGTATAAAAAAATAATAAAATTGTGGTGATTGGGAGATTTTTTTAGCCCTGTATGTTGTGAAAAAAGCTCCAAAAATAGAAGAAAAGAGATATCAACGCCTTAGAAATAAGCCACTTCGAGTGGGAAACCTCCAATACATTACATGAATGAAAAATTCTTGGATGATACAAATGAAAAAACCTCCTTACTATATATAGGAATCCATGGGGCCACAATGTAATCCTAGTGGGGCCACAATGTAATCCTAGCCGACCTAAAAATAATAATGTAAGGGCACAATAATAACAATAAGGGGGTTACAGGGGTACAACAATAATAATAAAGGGGGATACACTAAGAAGATTCCACATGGGGATACAACAGTGCATAAAATAGAAGCACTCAAGCCAAAGGAATAGCCTAAAATGACCCTCAACTCATGCCAAAGCAAGCACTGCATAGCTGAAGCTGCTGGAAGCTGTATATTGTGTTGTCTCTTCAGCTCATGATGATCTTAAAGCTACTGGCTGAAATGAAAACATAGATTTGTGGTGCTCTGGAGCTCTGATGATGCCAAGATTGAAAATCCGGGCACTGTGATGCAAACCCAAGATAACCCTGAAAGGAAATCCAGATCTAAGAAGATTAGAAATTCACCCTCCTAGGGTTTGATCCCGTGACAGCTGGGTCATGCAGATATGAAGCATAAAATTATGTAAGATGGCTACAATGTGTTACATATCAGATATATGCTTTGAGTCCTGACCCCTCCTTCAGATCTCCAACTTAGAAGCTTGAGATCTAGCTTCTTCTTCCTCCTCTCAAGATGACAATTGTTGGATACACAACAGTTGGAAAAATTGCATTGTATTGGAGGGAGAGGCTGATGCTTTATGCAAGATATGTCTGATCAGCTCAAGAATGATGGAAAAAATAAGTAAAGGTGAGGCAAAGATCCCTTAAAGGATTTCCAGCTGAAATACTGGAAACTTCCCTCCTCCTTTGAATCTAGAGGACTAGACTGCACAATCCTTGATGGGACTACTGCTGCATGGAGGTATGATATGTTTTGCTTGATGCTTGATATGGATATGGAGCACTGGAGGGCTGATCTTGAAACTCAAGGTGAAAGTATGAACCCTCCACTGGTTCCTCAGCTAAAATACTGAAGGACAACCTCCTCCTCTCAAACTCTAATGCAGGAATGCATAATTACTAAAGATGTATGGGCTACATAGAGTAGGAACAATGTGGTGCCAATTCCTAATGATGAATGGTAGCTCAGAGTAACCTTCCCATAGTAGGAACTCAAAGTCCCTCGTGGGTAAAGGTGGGATTCCGGCTCGGGAACACCCTATTCTAAACAACACTGTAGACTAAGCTAAACAACTTAAGCGTGATTTGGAATGTCAAATGAAAATTATGGATCTAAATAAATATAAAATCAAACACCTTGTTCTAAAAAACACTGTAGACTAAGCTAAAAAACTTAAGCATGCTTTGGAATGTCAAATGAAAATTATGGATCTAAATAGATCTAAAATCAATAATACAAAAACCTTCTTTTCAATGATGCTTCATATTCCTTATATGATTTGTGAGCCTTCCCATGCCTTGGCCCACCTCATAACTGCGTTGCATATGTGGTCATATGTCTCCATGTTGACTGTGTTGTCTCTCCATGATCTCTATAATCTATGAATTTAATGTTCACCCTCTCCATCATGTGTGCACTAATGCACCATTTCCTCCATCATCTCATAATTTATTTCTCTATGATATTACTTTGTTTTCTCCTTGATATTATTTGTCTCATTCATCTCTCCATGTTCTTTCTTATTAATGATGTTTGATCCGCACTCTTAATTCATTAATAAGCTTCTCCACTATTCCATGATGTAGCTTTATTAACTAATTAACCATGTTCATAGTCTTAGGAGTCAATTTATTCATCTTAAGGGGTTATGGGTCCCTCCACCCACTTATTTACTTAGCTAATTAAGATAATTAAGAGCTCTAATATTCCAATAAACAGATGAAAAATTTGGAATATTACAGTCCTCCCTGCCAAAATGTTGCTTGTCCTCAAGAAAATACAAAAGTAGATGCTCCAACCATTTATCCCCCTCCAAATGGCATCCACATAAGGAAGGCCTCCCCATATGCTACAATATGTTATGCATGCCCATGTCCAAGGTTGCTTTTCTAGAATGTCTAGAGTGGCCTCCAACTGCATAGTTAGATGTCCCTCATCTCCAATGAAGTTCCAAGTGACAAACCACATGTTGTCCAACATCATCATCAATACATGAGATACATGAAATGAAGTGGTTCCTCCCACAAAAGGAAAGCCCCAATTCATCAAAAATTTCTCCATCCCATGCTTCATGAAGTAGAATATGTCTCTCCATGCTTTCATCTTTAGCTCTGTTGGCCTTGCTGGATCCAAGCATCACCCCAACATTGTGCAAAATAATAAGTAGAGACATGTGGGTAGACATGAAAGATGTCAAACCATATTCTCCCAATAGAAGCCACTGCAAAAAATCTTCTTGCTACCACACAATACCATCATCATACCAAGTGGGTTGGCCATGCTGTCTCAAGAGAAGCCACTGCAACAATGCATCTTGCTGCCCCACCACCTCATCACCATACCAAGTATGGTGTCCATACTTTCCCAATAAGAGAGATTGAAGGAATGCCTCTTGCTGCCATCCTCCAATATTACCATGCAAAGTAGGGGAGTATGTCAAGCCAAAATCTCCCGAGAGTAACCATACCACCAATATCTCTTGTTTCCTCTTCACATCATCATGTGAATCATGGAGAAAAAACATACTGATTGACATGTGGAATGTCATATCAACCCAATACAAATAAACTCCATCATTACAAATTATGAGAGTGCTATGCCATGTTCCAAACAATACAAAACACATAGACATGGGAGATGTCATGTGATGGAAAAAATCTCTCAACAACAACCAAAGTAAGCATGCCTTCTTCTGCTGCATTCTGCCATTGATATGTAAGGCATGGGTAAAAGAAATATGAGCCATTGGGTAGTAACCATACTCACCCAAGAGCAGCCAACGTAGCCATGCCTCTTCCTTGATCCGGATTTATGTAGGAATGAAAAATAATACACATATAACCATAAATATAAAAATTCAGTGGAAATAACACTTCATTTCATTAATATGACACAACTAAAATGTGTTTACAAACAGAATGGAAATAAACTAGCTACGACGCAGGAAGCTTATCTCTGAGAAGAGATGTGGTGGCTACAGGCCTCTGAACTATGTGCTACAATGAGGCTCGAAGGCCTATATATATTGAGAAACAATGGAAAACCACAAACATCCAAAAACCTAACCCTAGGAGTTGAAACACCAGAATATGGGCCCCGTCGGGGTAAATTGGTACATCAATTTCTGGGGTTGTAACTTTGGCATACTATCTTCGTTTGACGCACATGATACATCGTTAGAAAGATCTATTTGAGGACTAAAAATTCTGAACGTGAATGTAGATTCTGGAACAAAATAATATTTTCAATGAAGCGATGCCCAAAAAATGTTGTTTAGGGCCTCAAAATGACTCCGGAAGTTCAAGACCCAAAAAAATGCTAAAAATAGTAAACTATGCTATTATTAAGGAAACTGAGAAATTGACAGATAAAATGGTGGGGCACCAAGTGGAATAGGCGGGTGGCCACCAATATATTCGTCCCCCCCTTAGGAAGCAATGGTCTCCATTGTGTTGAGTTCCTCCATCAGATGAGGAAACTTCTGCTAACTTGGTCCCTGGTGAACCACTTGCCTTGGTGCATGAGTTGGCCAACTTTGACCACCCAATAAAGTTGGATATTCTACTGGTGAGTGTTCTTTATTTTCATGTCCATGATACAATATGTGGTGGTCTATTCTATATAGTTTGGTTTTAAATTTGTTGGTGTGAGTTGTTCTGCAATGTCAGAGGTGTCGAGTAGAGGTGGGAAATTGGGCCAAAGGTGGTCCACATTGAATACTAGGTGCAGACCAAGGAATGGTGGAATAATTAGCTGAAAGGAATTGTTCCCTATAGCCTTGGTGATGGTTTATGGTCCATATCAGAGCGGGCGAATCTTGCGGTGGGGTCAAACGAGGCTCTCCTTCTAAAAATATAGCAACACTTTGTCGCCCACCTGGAAGTGGCATGGAACGTGATGTCGATCATGTCGTTGCTTCTACTTAGCATTGAATTTGTCCAATATGTCATGAACCTATTGAAATATGTGATGAATGTGCTCAATGAAGTTGTTTGCTTTTTCAGCTTCAGACTGGACATGAGCGGAATCGGCCTGAGTAGCCACAAATGGCATGTCTATGTCAATGGGACATAGTGGCTGGAACCCCAAGCCCACTTGAAAGGGGCTATGGCTGGTTGATTTGTGGAGAGCCTGGTTATAACTGTGTTGTACAAAGGGAAGGCTCTGTTCCCATGTGCGTGGATGATTTGAATTGTACATGCATAGAATGTGTACAAGCATCATGTTCACGACCTCTGTTTGTGTAATATTCAAAAATGGGGAAGCGTCAATACATGAACACAATAATGGAAAGAACAGTGAATAAATCAACACACCATGATATGATACAAATGTACAACCATATTCTTAAACATATAAGGCAATAATAGGTACAAGATCTTGAGGATCGAGTCACTCAAGAAATACAAAACAAGCCTCTACAAGAAAAATATGCCATCACATATGAAATAGCTTCCATACAAATTCCATGAGATAAGACATCGCAGTTTTAGGGCATAAAATGTTGTATAAAGATAAATAAATGTAGATATGATGTTATACAGCTCAAATAAGGTTAGGAGTGAAGATATAGCCTCCTAGACACCTTTCCAAGAGAACTTGGGAAGGGTTTCCGAAAATACACCCAAATACAGATGGTGATCTACAGCCCTAGGACTGAAGAATCACTGAAAACTGAAGCTCATGAAATAGAAGGCTGAAATAATATGGATCTTATGTGGATGTCGTCAAGGGTCTCCTCTAATGAAAGGCTAAATCCTTCACCAACATGAACACTCTCTAAAAGAGCCAATAGATCCTCCTGTAAGACTTCCCTCCAAAATAATGCAATTACCAGATAAAAATGTGCTGTGAATGATGGGGATATATTAGCCTAGTGCCAAAGGTCTGAAATGTGCCCAAGAACCCTCCTTGCTGATCTCCCAAGAGAAGGAATCTTTCCTCCTATGAAAAACTAGCTCTGAAAGTGGGTTTCTCAACCCTTCCACTGCAACACCCTGCAACACAACAAAAATATGAACAGAAACTGCACTGTAACTAAAGACGGAAGCTTGGACAGAATGCCAGATGTGTGAAATGATAGGTCAATGCTCTCCCAAGATGCCTCTCAAGGGAAAAGGTGGAATCCCCACTCGGGAACACCCTGTGCTAAACAACACCAACAATCTTAGCTAAACAACTGAAGAGAGAAAAAGTCTAAATAGACATATCAAAATGATAATCATAAGATAACCCCGTATGGCTACCATCCTCTTCCTTATAAACAATGTGATCCTTATCACCTTGGGTCCCACTCATTAGGGTTTTCATCATCATGCAATAAATCTCCCTCCAAAACTGCACTATCTCATCATTAATGCCACTCCTCTGTAACAACGCTATTTGATTTGGTCAAATTTGACCTATTCAACAAGCTCCAACCCCTTTTCACACCTAAGGGTATTCAATCCAACTTTTATATGACCTCCATTCACACTAGGAGTGTCTTTTATTCCTTTTAAGGAGATTTATGGGTCTCCATACCCTCTTATTCTTCTATCTAAGAGAAAAATTAAAATTTAATATTCCAATTAGCAGTGTGCTAATTTGGGAATATTACAATCCTCCCTTCCCAAATGTTGTTTTTCCTCAAGAAAATGTAAGGATAGAACAGAAGATCATCTCCTCTTGCTCCTGTAGAATCTCCATGTGATAAGATCCTCCAATGAACAAGATGTTTTTTTTATCAATAAGTTTCCAAGTTGCTTCTCCCAAGTGTATGAGGATGCCTTTGGTGAAAAATCCAAATGGCTCTCATCATTAACAAGTAGAATATCCATGGAAGCAACTATGTGTGGTCTAGAGGCCTTATTGAGGCATGGAATCTGAAATATATTGGGAACTATCATTCCCATGTGAAGCCTCCATCCCCAAGCTATCATCCACGAGAAGTGAGTCACCCTCCAACATGGAAACTCATGAAAAATATCCTCCACCTTAGGCTCCTGCAAAGAAGATGGGCTGCATAACTGAACATGAGGGATCAAATTTTCCATCCCACACTGTCTCTCTCTCCACTTGCTACTAAATATGGGCTGCAATAATTTTGCCTTTATGAAGCAAAAAGGAAATAAGATCCTCAAATATCTCTTCTTTGGTTCTTGCCCAAATCATCCCATATAGAATGAATATAAAATTAGCATCATATGGAATCCAAATGAGAGAAATACTGAAGGTTTTACATAGTGCTGGAAGGTACCAATAGTTTCTCAAGTAGTCATAGTGCAGTTTTACCAACTGCAGTTTCAAAACATGATGTGGCAAGTTGTCTCCCAATAAATTTCTAGTTGTGCATGTCATTGCACTTACTAGTGAATATTAAATGAAATTGTATATCAACTGAACATACATGAAATATTACAACACTTTCCCAAATCCATACAAAAAATGGCTATCTCCATCATAGATGTTGGTCCCAAAATGACCATGAAGCCCAAATAGAGGCTTTCCCTCTTATGGAGCAATGCACTATATAGAGATGGTAAGAGAATGGAAATACTATGTTAGATAATCAATAAGTGAAAAAACACAATTATTACCATGTAATAAGAGTAATCTAATAATAATATCCATGAATGAGTCCTCCATAGTGGTGTGACATATCTCCATGGAAAGGAATGAACCATGTGTTGCATGCAAATCATTCTCCTTATAATTGGGACTCCAAGTCAAGAACATCATATCATAGTAATAGATGTCTCCATCACTCTCATCTCTTTCTTGTTCATCAAGTGCATCATATGTGAAGTGATCCTGGGAAAACTCCATCAACAAACCCAAGCTCCCAAATGATAGCGTTGTTGGCCTTTGTAATAAGGCTCCTGTCATCTCATAGCTCCCTTCTTGGACATCCCACATGTCAAATCAATCAATCATAATGCTGCTATATATGGGATATTCCTTCCAAAGTAGAAGTACCTCCTGATCCTCCAAGGCTAAGCAGTATCCCGCTTGCACCATGATAGTGCCATCACCTACTCTTGCAACATTATGAAAAGTATGGAAGGAAATCAATTCATATCCTCCCAAGAACAACCAAAGCAACAACAACTCTTGTTGCCTCCCCACACCCTCACCATATGAACTATGGAGAAATAACATGATGGTTGACATGAAAGATACCACATCACCCCAATACATCAAAAATCCTTGCTGCCATATGATGCAAGTGTCATGCCAATGTCCATCCACCAACCTACTCTTTGAAATAGAATGTGTCATATGATGAACAAACTCTTTCAAGAGTAACCAACGCAGTATTGCCTCCTACTGCCCGGTGTCATAAATATGCAAGTGGATTCCCAACCTATTTCTCATCAACATCACCCATCTAACTAGTGGTGAGTGTATATCATCATGTCCAAAAGTGGCATCCCTCCAATGGACAATACCATCCTCCCCAATCAAATTTCTATCTTTGAATTTCGTGGGGTGTTGAAATGCAATCTCCTGGAGATCTCCAAATTAAGACCACTCCTCAATGAACAAGTTGATCCCATAAGGATCCAAATATACTGAAAGAAAAATCTTCTCATTGAACAATGAAGTGCTCATCAAGAAAGATAAATCATAACAATGGAAGATAAGATGTCTCTCACCAACCATATGCCTATCCTCTGCTATGCATGTAGAAATGTCATTGAAATTCCCCAATAATTATTGGGCCCCCAAATCATCACTGTTGCTCAATGACAACACTGCTGATCTCCATAATGGTGCATATGTTGTCTCAAGATCATGCTCAGTGCTGAACACATAGTTCTGCAATGCATGGTTCAGGACAATGCTCATCCCATCCTCCAAGAATCTACACTCCAACCCCAAGAGTTGTGTGCAACTCAACAATGATACACTCATGATGACTATATATCTCCTCCTTGAACAAATCAATTTTGGTTAGTGCAGTGATAGTCTGCTGCTCCAAATCAACAATGTACCTTGACCCTAGGTCATGCAATGGTACAGTCCCACAATGCTCCATATGATGTGCTGAAATAACAGAAAGTGGAAACATATACATACCTTGGTAAAGCTTAAGAACATATTGTACTACTTCCCCAACTACTGATGAGGATGGCTGCCCTTCTATGGTTGCATCAACGTTGGTACAAGTCTCCTCCTCCTCATGCATCTCCAAAATAGTGCATGGCACTCTAACTGTCAAGAGATCAAGACTACTTTGCAAAGGTGCAAGTGCTCCTGCAACAAATGGGGGTGAAGGTCTCTTCTCCTCTGTTTTATTCCTGTGAAACTTCTTGATCAACCTTTGGCTAAAATCTGCATATGCAGTCAATCTTGCATGACTCAAATGGCTGAACCACCAAATTTTTGCTTCACCCTCAAGGTGAAACACTAAAATCTCAACAACTTCTTCCTCTACTACCGGATGTAGCAGGAAAAATGCATCCAACCTCATTCCCCAAGCCCTTGCTATGCATGTGGATGACCCATCAAATGTAGACTATAGAAATATGTTGCCCCTTTTTCTTCTATTGCTGCAAGGTCTCCTTTCTTCTTTGAGCTGAATGAATTGTGGGAGAGTTAGATTCTCCTTGAAAGCTTAGGGTTGAGATTTATATTCTGCAAGATACTCACTTTGAATCTCATTATCTAAGTGTTATACATCTTCATGCCTCTTATCTTCATTTTTAAAAGGAAAAATCATAGCATGTTTCTTTGGAGCTCTATGTAATACAGGATCTTTCTTCTGCTGATAGGAAGTACATGGACCTTCCTCATCTTGAAACCCTAGTGTGGTTTCATGGCTTTGCTCCACTTTTATTTGCTTGACCTACTTGGTGAGGTCCCTCTTAGATCTGAAAAGAGATGAGATAAAAATCATTCTTTCTATTATTATGATCTCTTTCTCCTTCTTCTTAATCTCCTAATAGCATAATGGCTGAAATCCACAGGCCGAGCCAGGATTATGCTCTGATACCACTATAATATTCCCAAATGGGGAAGCAACAATACATGAAAACAATAGTGGAAATAAAAATGAATAAATCAAAACACCATGATATGAGACAAATGTAAAACCATCTTATTAAACATATCAGCCAATAATAGGCACAAGATCTTGAGGATCAAGTCACTCAAGCAATACAAAACAACCCTGTACAAGAAAAATATGCCATCACATATGAAATAGCTTCCATAAAAATGCCCTGAGCTAATACAACGCAGTTTTAGGGCATAAAATATGCATAAATATAAATCAATGTAGATCTGTTGTTATACAACTCAAATAAGGCCAAGAGTGAAGATCTAGCCTCCTAGACACCTTTCCAAGAGAACCCGGGAAGGGTTTCTGGAAATACACCCAAATACAAATGGTGATCTACAGCCCTAGGACTAAAGAATCATTGCAAACTGAAGTTCATGAAATAGAAGGCTGAAATAATATGGATCTTATGTGGATCTCCTCAAGGGTCTCCTCTAATGAAAGGATGAACCCTTCACCTACATGAAAACTCTCTAAAAGAGCCAATAGATCCTCCTCTAAGACTACCCTAAAAAATAATACAATTCCTAGATGAAAATGTGTTTTGAATTATGGGGATAGGTTAGCCTAGTGCCAAATATCTGAAATGTGCCCAAGAAACCTCCTTGCTGATCTCCCAAGAGAAGGAATCTTTCCTCCTATGAAAAACTAGCTTAGAAAGTGGGTTTCTCAACCCTTCCACTGCAACACCTTGCAACACAACACAAATATGAACAGAAAATGCACTGTAGCTAAATACTGAAGCTTGGGTAGAATGTTAGATGTGTGGAAATGATAGATCAATGCTCTCCCAAGAGGCCTCTCAATGGAAGTGGTGGGATCCCTGCTCGAGAACACCCTGTGTTAAACAACACCAACAATATTAGCTAAACAACTGAAGAGAGAAAAAGTCTAAACAGACATATCAAAATAATAATCATAAGCTAACCCCATATGGATGCCATCCTCTTCCTTATAAATAATGTGAGCCTTATCACCTTGGGTCTCACTCATTAGGGTTTCCATCATCATGCAATCAATCTCCCTCCAAAACTGCACTGTCCCATCATTAATGCCACTCCTCCATAACAACGTTGTTTGATTTGGTAAAATTTGACCTATTCAACATGCTCCAACCCCTTTTCACACCTAAGGGTCTTCAATCTAGCTTTTATATGACCTCCATTCACACTATGAGTGTCTTTTATTCCTTCTAAGGACATTTATGGGTCTCTATACCCTCTTATTATTCTATCTAAGAGAAAAGTTAAAATTTAATATTCCAATTAGATGTGTGCTAATTTAGGAATATTACAGTCTGTCCATCAGTTTGGGGATGGAAAGATGTGGACTTGGTGAGCTTGGTGTCCAGCATTGACTAGAGGCTGGACCAAAATGTGTTGAGGAACCTGCTATCTCGACCTGAGATGATAGACTGTGGGATCCCAAAGTGCACCCAGACTCGTTCAAAGAAGAGTTTAGTAGTGGATTCCGTTGTGATATTCTTCTTGTAGGTTGACATAATGGCCATCTTCGAGAATCTGTCGATGACCACAAAAGCATAGTCATTTCCATGATTAGTAGAAGGAAGGCCCTGACATGTAATCCATGGGGATGGATTCCCAAGGTCGACTAGGGGTGGGTAGTGGAGTATAGAGGCATTTCTTCTTGATGGCCAGTTTGGAAATGGAGAAAGCAATGCAGGTTCTGATGTACTTCCCAACATCCTGTTAAAGGTTTGGCCAATATAAATACTTCTGCAGTACTGCCACTGTTTTCTCGACCCCAAAATTCCCAATGAGTAGACTGTAGTGTCCTTCCCAAATCATCTTGGCACACTCGCTTGAAGGAACACAAAGGTGTCCCAGGTGACATAGCAGTGCATCTTGGAGGTTAAAATTTGGAACTTGTGTACCCTCCAAGAGTGTCTTGTACATGTGGCCGAATTCCAGATCACCCTTGTAGAGAAGAAACCAATCAAAAGTATCGTGCCCACAAGATTTGAGAAAGGTGGTGATCTAGGAGGATCTTGATCAGTACAGATCGAAAAAGTTCCAAGTACAACCGACATCTGATTCTGTCTCCAATCTGCCAATTCTGTCAGTTTCACCAGTGAAAGGTTCTTCAATGTCATGGTCGACATGTTTCAAAGTTTGGATGTAAAAATGGTTAAAGTTGTTAACCTAGTGCTAAGACCTAATCATATTACTAAAGGTCTAAATCCCAGCACTATGCATCTAAATCTTATGTAGAATGATAAGCCTAAGTCTAAATCCTAAAAACATTAAATCTAAAACCTAAAGCGCAAAGTTTTAAAAAAACCATATTATAAAACCTTTAATTCAAAAGTTTCGGTTGCTGGGTTTATATATATAAAACTTTATATTATAATATAAAACCTACCACAGTGCTAAGTGTTAAACCGTTAAGTCTTAAACCATGATGGAGTTGTAAACACTGTGTGACAGGTCTGTTTGAAAACCGCAACGGAGAACGTTGACCGAAGTTCAGTTATATATGCCGTGTCAGGAGTTGCATGTGACAGGACACAACAAGACTACCGCGATAGACCGTGACCGCCGGGAAAGACCATGAGCGGCGGTCGAAGCCGTAACCGCGGGACAGACCTTTGTTCACATATCCAAACTTTAAATACTCTGCCTGGTTAGTTAGTTGCTCGGCTAAGGATTATATTATAATTTTTAATTTGGGTTTATGTATTTAAATCAACACCATAGGTTAAAGGATATTATCCCAAGGTTCATGAATAATGAAGAAATTCGAACCCTTATCGCTCCAATTTTGAAACCAACTCCTAAATGAGGATAATGGAGGTTCGAGTTCAGCTTATAAAAACCATGACAAAGTTTTTATTGAGGACATGGATGTTTTGAACTTCAGTTTTCAGAAAGATAGAGGCAGTTTTGTTTGCAACATTGCTCAACCATCGGGTGTTGGAATTGAGCTCAGAGACAGGTGTAGGAAAGGCAAGAGAGAGTAATCTATGTTTACAGAGTCCAGAAGTGCCTGCGAGCACAGTCATTCCAATTCATTTCTATGTAAAGAAATTCCTCACAATCAATCCTAATAAAATGGATGCCCATTTGAAAGCGGACCCAGAGATGTAGTCCACCAGGGACGAACTCTGTAATCAATTGTTTGCTTCTTCTTCTCTCTATTCTATGCTATGATTTAATCATTTATTTCCTACTAGTTTATATCGTCTTTCACTTAAAGTTTTCTTCAGTTAACAGTCAATCTTAAGGACAAACTAATAAAACCACCTAATCATTTTATTCGATCACATTCAGATCATATTTGGTATCAGAGCATGTTGTGCTTTGTAGTTTTTTTGTCAGTTGATGTTAACCAGGTTAGGAGTGCAACTTGGAAAAGTCGAACTTGAGGAATTCGATCCAGAGACCGGAAAGCGGAAAGTCGTTCATCAATCAACGATGACAGGGACTGAGACTGTTGAGACTCCTGAAGCAACTGAAAATAAACCCATGAATGAGAATAAAATCCATCAAATATTTCTAAACATGCAGCAGATGTTGGCAGAATTATATGAAGACAAGAAGACGAGAGATGCAGCCTCATCATCAAAGGCATCAAATAAGGAAAAGGGTAAAGGCAAGGCAGATAAATATCCTTCTCCTCCATCATCTCCATCATCTTCTTCTTCCTCTTCTACTTCTAGTTCTGAATCAGAAAAATAAAAGAAACCTAAGAGTCCAATTTTTAAACTTGATGTTAAGTTAGAGTTACCTGTGTATGATGGTGAAATGAACCCTGAGAAACTAGATAATTGGGTAAAACAGATAGAAGTCTATTTTCATATTCAAAATATTACCGATGATAAGACAAAGATCCAATTAGATACTCTTAGAATGGGGGGTATTGCATTAATATGGTGGGAAAGTAAGACATAGATAGATTTAAAGCGTAAAGGAAAAGTTATCACCTCATGGAATAAGTTTATAAAAGCTCTAAAGATATAATTCTATCTGTTGGGTCACATACAACAAGCTGTAATTGATTGGCAGTGCTTGCGACAAGGTAAGGGACAAAATGTTAAAGAGTTCACATAGGAATTCAGAAAGAAAGCGTTAGCACTTCGTATTTCTTTGGACACAAAAGAAACTTTGTTGAAGTATATTGGCAGTTTTCATTCATATCTGCAGCATACATTATTAATGTTCAATCCTAATGATTTTGATGAAGTTTGTGTTCAAGGTATTCATGTCGAATTAGGTGGTAGACCATTCAAGTTTACACCAAAGAAATTCATGCAGATGGAAACTAAGGACAACAGAAAGAAGGGCAAGTCAAAGGGAAAGAAGACTACCACAACTCAGAAGGAAGATGAAAGACCTACGTGTACACATTTCCAAAGGATCAGCCATAATGAAGCTAGGTGTTGGAAACTTCATCCGAAACTAAAGCCAAAAAAGTTCCAAATGAAGAAGGGTGAAAAGAAGGCTGAAACAAAAATCCAACAAGGCTTGGACTTGGGATCTGATTCAGTTGATGAAGGAAAAATCACTGCTATGGTTACAACAGGTAACATTTTTGAAGCTAGTACTTCTGCTTCTTCAAATATCACACAGTTAAATGAAGGAAAAAGAATTGAGTTATTTCATATAAGGGTAACTTCAAAGCATACTAAGATAGATACACTGTTCGATACGAGATCACAATAAAATTTGATTTCTGAGTCATTGGTTAAACAATTGGGTTTGAAAGCACATAATCATCCAAAACCATATCCTTCAGGATGGTTAAAGAAACAATCTCAAATTCATGTTACCAAACAGTGTCAGTTAAAATTTTCTATCAAATCTAACTATATAGATGAAGTGGATCTAGATGTGATACCGTTAAACATATGTGAAATTGTCTTAGGCATCCCTTATCTCTATGACCGTGATGCAGTATTTTATAGGATGGAACATATGTATCATCTCAAAAAAGATGGGATTAAGTACATCAATTGGGCACATAAAACTAAAAATCACTTGAATTTAATCAATGCTAATCATATGAAGCGCTTAATTAGTTCAAGTAAGAGATGCATACTCATTTCGACAAATGAGACACATAAGGATCTTAATGATACTTGTTCAGGTTGTGAATTTCAGTATGAAGGTAATTTGGTTAAAAGGTAGATTCATTTCAAGATCTAGTTAAAGAACCAAAACATCTACTTAATAAAAAGGAAATATCACATGAGATGCAGTTGATGTCTGATGCCCCTAATAATGGAATGTGTCACAAGTCAGTTATAGAGTGTACAGAAATAAAGCAACAAATTTCAGGGATGAAATTCATGCGACCCAGTTCATCTCCATACAATTCACCCATAATTTTGGCTCATACGCAAAATGGGACATGGGGAATAAGTGTCGATTTTAAAGTTGTTGATTCATTTAAGCAGAAAAACTTCACAACATTATTACATCATCAAAAACCATTTGAAGTTAAAACATATGCTAGTAATAATGCAATGGAAACAATGATTCACATTGATTATTAGCTACTTCAATACTTTTAGTCATATACTAAGTTGAAACATTCTCACTACAGTTAGGTGGGATTTCTTCAGAAAATTCACTTAGTAATTAAGGACAAGAAAGGTGTAAGTAAAGTAGTTGATATGATGTCTAGACTGTCTTTGAATGCTTCAGTAGTACTACATAATAGTTCATTGGTTCATGAAAGTTATGTAGAACAATATAGTACTGATGATGATTTCGAAAATAATTATGAATCATTAACTCATGATGCTCAGATAGAAGAAATCAATTATCATATTTATGACAGGTTGTTATATCATCTCGGTAAGTTATGTGAGTTATCCTCCTGTATTCTATAGATTTCACTAGATGACTGTGATTGTTCTACAAGCACCTAAAGATAGCATAATTTGTCTATCAGCTATCTTTAGAGGCCTCATTGCCTTCATCATCCTAAAAATGACTATTTTTCACTAAGTTTTCCTATCTTCATGCCCCATTGAAAGATTACCCTGATGTCTCAAAAAGGCTCATTTCAGGTTGTTTCCCTCATTTCACCCCCTCATTTATACTCTCATCCATTTCCCCTTTTCCTCCATAAAAACCATTTCATTTCATCATTCTCCCTAAAGAGGGCTTTAAAAACCATGTAAAATACTTTTACTTGGTTTAAATTAAATTTTTAACCTATCGGAACCTTCAAATTCCCATAAAAACTCTGTTTTTAGGCTCAGTCCGCCCCTTTTGCAAAATCAGGACTCAAGCCCCCTTTTCCGGCTTAAGCCTCAACCCCTTCTGCTCATATGACCTAGGGTTCGACCATCCACTATCCCAAAATCTCCCCTCATCTTAAGCTCCCGGTCCTATCCACTTCTCACAGGACCATGCCTCCGCCCTTTCCTTAAGCTCCTTCTCACCTCGCTCCGCTTCTCCCTCGATTCATCTCAACCGTTGATCATGCCCGATCCGACAATCATCATACCTCCCCACCTTTCAACCTCACATCTAATACATTCCGCTACCTGATAAGATAGCTGATGTCACTCCTGCTGGCCCACCTTCCACTACTCTCCCGCCGGCCAATCTCCGCCTAACACCTGTCTTCCACTACCGCACTCGACCGATTAGTTTCTCCCATCAGGAGTAACCTGCACTGTTGATCTGACTCCTTCAGATCCAACGACCCTTATGCCATATCACATGCGATTTTGTTTTTGGGTTTAATGCCCCATTTCTGCACAAAATGGGCAGTTTTACCTTGGACACGCATCAAGCAACGTGTGGTATCACGTCTATTTACCCCGAAACCGCTTACTAGCCATTGTCAACGCGATAAAAATGCCAATTTCCACAAAAACACCTTGCCTCCTCTTTCGTTCCATTATTCAAATCTTCCACTCCTCCTCCCGGTTTCGCCTATGGAACCCTTCCCTCTACTTATTCTCCTTCCTCTGCAATCACCCCCGATGCCTCATAAAACCCTGAAAGCAATTTTAACCCAAAAACACAGGTTTTAAATTAGTTTTGGTTTGTATTTGTTGCAGGTTTAATGGCAGCCCATGGCCTAAAAGCCATCCCATATTCAATTAAGAGGCGGAAGTCTCTAGATGACGATCCTAGAGACAAAATAACATGAAGAAAAAGGGACCCAGGGTAAATCTAAAGGCTAAATCAATGATTCATGACCATCGATCTGATCAAGAAACCCTTCGATACACAAAAAGATCCCTCAACACAGACATTCAAAGAAAAATAGTTAGATTAGTGATGAAAGAATGAAGAATAGAGGATAAAGGATTAATCTAAGGATTAAAGAATAAGAAGAAGATTAGCCTAAGAAACAATAATTAAAAGATAAAATTCAAAGGTTTAAAGATGAAGACAGATGGACAAAACAGTTATAAAACAGAGCAAAGGATAAAAGGCAGTAAGGCGGTTTATCAGAAATAAATCAAGGTTAAAGTCCTAATACAGAAGATTGATGGATAAATCGAGGAAAATTACCCTAAGACACCTTTAAACTACTCAACAAAGGAGCAATTACTTCTCCAAAGACAAAATTTCCACCTACAACACTATTTCCTTCCATAAAAACTTCAAACAGTTATTTCTCAATTAGATATATTTTGAAGCAGCTCAATAGTTATTACAGAGCCTCAAAATTCAATAAATTCAACTTAATAACTTAATAAAATTAAGACAAAAGTTATTATTCAGAGTAACACTTTCAGATATTTTTTACCTTGGGCCTTGCATGGTCTCAAAGGTCAAAAATCATTAACTTTGTAATAAATAACATTTATACACCCTAGCACAACAACACCTCCTCATTTTGCATATAAATAGTGCATATGAGCCTCATTATAAATGTTGGTTACTTGATGGTTTTTGGACTGATTTCTGCTGGTGAGCTAATTGACGAATGTTAGACTAAAGTGAAGAAAGCTCTGAGTTGCATAGAGTTGTTGTACATGGAGTATTATAACTGGTTTGATCATCAATAATACAAGCATGTTCATTGGATCCTTGAGCTATATCAATGGTGAAGTTTTCCTAATTGTTACTATTTCTTCTTATGTTTTCCATTATGTTCATCTTTCTCTGATAAAGAACTAGAAGTTTTAGATTAGGATTTTCTATTTCAGCACCCTATTTCTGTCTGTATTCTTTATATTCATGTTTTCCTCTGCATGGGTTTGATTAGAAGATTCTTAATTGCCTTCTAATTTTATCTAGCTTGTTGTCTTGGGAATGATTCAATAGAGTGAAACCAAGGAAATTATGGTGAACCCATGTTCCTTTGAGTAAGACTTGAGATATTGTTTTTTAAGACCTTTCTTCGAAGTGCACTTATTAAAGTCTAAACCAGTGAGGTTTAAGGTATGCACTGCCCTCTGGACTGTCTTGAAATGTTTCTTTGAAGAGTCTTTGAGAGTTGTAAAAAGAAAATTAGATTATTTCTGTTTGATCTTAGACCACTCTTGCTGTTATCTTATATGTTTTCTTTGTCTGAAAATAGTTCTTGAATTACTGGATTGTTGTCTTAAAAATTTTCTTATTAAATTTTGTCCAAAGAGGATTATGGTTTGTCCTGCCCTTTGACTTGCTCCAAACAATTACTTTGAAAGGATTTTCTTGTTTAAGTAGAGCTAGAAGATTCTTGACTGACGATAACTTTTTTTCCTTCACAACTTCTTATTGTTTCATATCACAAACTAATCTAAAGAATCCACTTAATATAGTTAGCTTGCCCTATGAAAGCCCTTGCAGAGTTGATCAAAAATTAAATCCTTTTATGACTTCATTTCCCAATGGATTGATGTTTCTTATAGTCTATTTTTTTCAGCTAAAACATTTCCTCAATCAGTCACACCATTAATCCTTCAATCTATCACTTAATCCAACCAAAACAAACAAGTTCCAAGAACTTCGTAACTAGCCTAATATCTTAAACAAAGAGCATAAAGATAAATCAATCAAAAACACCTAAATAGAGAGATCCCTCTCTGAATCCAGGAAGGCTAGGTCTTAGGATTCCAAAGCAGTTCTTATGTGGCCCCTGCAGTGTTTGTTCTTGCAAATCTAGCAAATCATAGGGAGCCAACGTAGTGGCGACCATAGTAGGGAATACTGAGTAATAAACATTTCAGATTCACTCAAAACTCAGAAAACCTCATTAGTTAAAATTAAACAAGTGCTAGCCAAGATTAGTTCCTGATTGTTGATGGTGGACAACAACCAATCATATAAGACAAGTAAAAATCCTCCACCTAGTGACTCCACTAATTTCCATTGACTCCACTGGGAAACTTACCCTATCATAAAAACATCCAACAATACCCAGTCAAGGATACTTGTGGATTAAGTATCTATTTTTTAGTTTGGTTTGTCTCTTGATATTGTTATACCTCTAAAAACCTTTCTGACTTGTTGGGACCAAAACCCTGTCTTCTAGAAGGATTCATACTAGATCCTATCCTAACCAAAATATTCCTCCAATAGTTGATAATCCTGAGAGCATCCTTAGGAAGTATCCTACACCTAAAAATCCAACTATTGTCAGACCCATCTTGAGAGCAAGTTTAGTCCCTGAAAATATTATAAAATTGCAAAATACCCAAGTTGACTTACCTTATATAAGGAGCTTATCAAGAAATAAGTCAAAAAGTGGTATAGACCAGATAAACCTTGAGCTTGTAGATTCACAACAAAGTAGCAGCAGGGAAGCCTCTCCTTCCACTCCTCCAGATCTCCATTTTCTCCATAACTTTGGCTTTTCTCATCCTAGATCTTCTCAACATCACTTAGCTAGTCCAAGTACTTCAACTACACCCATACATACACCCACTGTTCAAACCACTCCACTTCTTCACCTTCCTCCACTTGTTAATCCTCCACTGTTTCCACAAGTTCATATTATGGCAACATGGTATGCTACCTTAGTCCTTCCTTTACCTTTAGTTTCTCTACCACATGACTATCAATCCAAGATTCCATTATATGATGCTAGTAGTTCTACTACATCTCAACAACATGTGGATAGAATGAATGATTAATTTGACAGACAAGAAATAGATGATGAAACTATAAAACTTAGAATGTTTTCTCAAAGCTTAGGGGGTGAAGCAAGAAAATGGTTCAAAGGCTTAACCCTTAATAGTATTAATGATCTTCCTACTTTCCATTAATTATTCCTAAAAAAATGGGAAGTCAAGAGAAATCCTCTTCAATTCCTGTCAGAATACAATGACCTCAAAAGAAATAATGGAGAGAGTGTTCAAGATTATTGCACTAGATTCAATAGTGTTTCTAATGCACTCCCTCCACAAATGAAACCCCCACAAGGCTTAGCCTTAATAAAGTTTCCTGAAGGATTTTACCCAAACATGTGTTATCAATTAAGGGAGAGAGAACACCTCACATTAGAAGACATGCAGAAAGGGGCAGTAAGTGTAGAGGCTAACCTAAATTCCAGAAGGGCTAGATTGAAAGTAGAGAAAAAGGTTACCTACAAAGATGAAGCTGGACCTTCCACATCAGACTCAAAAATTGATAGTCTAGATAGAACCATGGAGATGATGATGGAAAGAATAAATATGAATGAGAGAGCTTATCCTAAATAAAACCAAACAACTCCTTAAAACAAAAATCAAAATCAGAACCAAAACTTTAGAAGGAATCCCCCTCAAATTAGACAAAGAGGCCATGATCAGCAAGTCATACCTCCTTTCCAACAGAATTATGCTGATGAAGATGAGGGAGTGATTGAAGAAACAGAGGGAAATCACATAAAATTATTGGGAGTGAACAATGAGGATATTGTTTTCCTCACTAAAGAAGAACGAGGCATATATACACCCTATCATGAAGAAAGCTCAGAATCTGAAGATTACAAACAAGGATTTGAAAATGATATATTGGAAGTGCATAAACAATATGAACTTAGAAGTAAAAAGAATTAAGAAACTCCCAAAAAGAAAACCTCTGAAATTTTTGCTAGGAACAATCCTGAAAACATTCCTAAAAAGACAGTAGAAAAAAATAAAAAAATGGCTGAAAGTTTTGATAAAAACAAAGGAAAAAACACCCTAAATTATGTCAAACCTTGTGGTGACCAAAGTAGCACTAGAAACTCAGCTAATGCTCCTACTAAAACCATTTTAACTACTGTCCATAATAAAAACCAGCAAGCTGATTTTGCTGAGAAAACAATGACTAAAAAGGCTGATTTAAACATATTAAAAACTCAGATACCTTTCAACATAGAGAGTGAAATTGCTAAAGTCAGGATCCCGGTTCCTCTCACTGAATTAGTCACCCAATATGTATATAAAACCCAAATTTTGAGAGCTTTAAACATAGGAGAACAAACTGATTCTGTCAATGTGACTGATGACAAACTTGAGCTTCTGATTGGACCAGAAGTAGAAGGAAAATTTCAAGAAGGAGGTATTCCTCCTTTCTATATCAGTCTAAACATCCATGATAATATTTTGCACAGTGCCATTCTTTACTTAGGAGCCTCTCATAACCTTATGGCTCAAGTAGTAATGGAAAGACTAGGCCTTGAAATAACTAGACCTTACAAATATTTATACTCCTTTGACTCTAGAAGAGTTAAATGTTTAGGCCTAATCAAAGAATTTTTTGTCAAATTAGCACAATACCAGCCAAGAGCTTAGTAATGGACATTGTAGTGGCTGATATACCTCCTAAGTATGGCATTCTCCTTTAAAGATCCTGGGGTGCTAACCTTCAAGGTACTCTGCAGATGGATATGACTTATGCAACCATCCCTGTCTTTAGTCAACCAAGAAGACTGTATAGGGAAACACACATGAAATATATGTTTAGTAGTCAAGAAAAACCAGACAACTCCCCACTTTATTCTATTATTACAGACCTTGACTCGTTCATTCTTTACAATGATTAAAATATTAATGAACAAGGAGAATTAAATGACAAACTAATAATAGGAAAAGAGGGGGGAAAGGAGAAAAGGCCAAAACATTTTGCTAATTCAGAAAATTACAGAAAACACAAGGAGGATCTCAAGAAAAAAATCAGTCACCAACATAGTACTTTCCATGAGAAACAAATAGAAAATCCTCAACAAAATGGAAACCATGAGGAACAAGACAAAACTCAAAATAGTGCATACCCTAAAGAACAACACAGTGGCAGCTATTACAAACAGAACAAAGAGGACAGAAATGGATTTAACAACAAATCTAAAATTGAACCTCTTTGGAGTATGAGTTTTGATGGGTCTTGTAGCAAAACTGGTTCAGGAGCAGGCATATGGGTACATAACACTAAAAATAATCATGCTGAGGGCCATTCATACAAGCTAAACTTTCAATGTACCAATAACATAGCTGAATATGAAGCTCTCCTCTTAGGACTACAATTATTGAGAAAATTAGGAGCCAAGAGGATAATTGTTCATGGAGACTCAGAGTTGATTATTAAACAAGTAAATGGAGAATACACTGCCAAGAATCCAAGACTAAGAGCTTATAGAGACGATTCTGTTGACCTTTTGAGAACATTCATAGCATATGAGCTTAATTTTGTCCCTAGAAACCAAAATATTCTTGCCGATGGTTTAGCCTTTGCTGCTAGTTCATGTCAAAAACCTTATGAGAGAAAACAATACATAGTCCAAGTTAAATATAGACTAGCAGTCCTTGATAATATCAAATATTGGCAAGTCTTTGAAGGAGATAAAGAAATTGAGGATTTCTTACTGTCCAGAAATGGGTTTGAGATGGCCAATTCAGACTCAGAGTATGAAGAAGACTGTCCTACTGAGGAAAAATCCTATGGATAATAAACTCCTAACATTGATGATATAAACATTGCTGATATAAATTAGTTAACTAAAGAACACCCACAAAAAACAAAACTGAGCACTAATTTAGAACAAGAAGATTTTGAAGTGTTGTAGTCTCACACTGATAACTTGCCAAAGGGATTGGTGCCTTTAAAAGAATTGTTTGACTTCAATGATGTTGCTAAAAAGCAAAAAAATGGAACCTACTGAAACTAAAGTAGAAGAGTGCAATATAGGCAGTAAAGAAAAACCCAAAATGATCAAATTATCCAAAATACTGCTAGCTCATATAAAACTGAAATATCTTGAGCTTTTTAGAGAATTTTATGATGTTCTTGCTTGGAGTTATGAGGAATTAAAGTCATATGATACAAAGATAATCCAACATAAGATACCCCTCAAAGAAAATCATAAACCTTTTAGACAAAAATTGCGTAGAATAAACCCTGTGCAATTACCCCTGGTTGAGAAAGAAATCAAGAAAATGTATGATGTTGGAATCATAGTCCCAGTAAGATAATAATACTGGGTATCCAACCTTGTATCTATGAGGAAGAAAATAGGAGAAATAAGGCTTTGTATACACTTTAGAAACTTAAACAAAGCCTCTTTAAAGGACAACTACCCCTTGGCCAAAATGGATCATATTTTACAAAGGGTGGTAGGTTCTAAAAGAATTTCTTTGCTAGATGGCTTTTCAGGATATAACCAAGTGCTGGTACATCCTGATGATCAATTGAAAACAACTTTCACTACACCTTGGGGCACTTTCATGTATGTGAAAATTCCCTTTGGTCTAATGAATATTGGTGCCACATTCCAAAGAGCCAGGGATATTGCTTTTTCAGAAGAGATAGGCTTCTTCATTGTGATATATTTAGATGAAATCATTGTCTATTCCAAAACAGATGAAGAGCACCTTTCTCACTTAAGAAAAGTCTTTGAGAAATGCAGAAATTATGGTCTATCCTTAAATCCCAAGAAAACCTTATTTGGCCTCCAAGAAGGTAAACTTCTAGGCCATACTATATCTGAAGAGGGAATAAAAATAGACCCAAAAAGGATTGAAGGCATATTGAAAATCAGCCATCCTAGAAACATCAAAGAGCTGCAATATTTAATTGGAAATATTAATTTCTTAAGAAGATTCATACCAAACTTAGATGAACTCCTTAGAAACATAAGAAACATGCTTAAAAGGGAAACATGAGTTAAATGGACCATTGAAGCAAAGAAATCCTTTGAACTGGTTAAACAAGCACTCACACAAACTCCAGTTCTCATTAGCCCTGATTTCAAGGAAGATTTCTTCATTTTTTCTTTTGCACCAGAACATACAGTTGTTGCTGTCCTACTCCAGAAAAACATAAAAGTACATTTTTGGTAATATTCTGGAAGAATCCCATTGATTTCGAGTCAGATATTAAATAATGAAAATGATTTCCCAATAATAGAAATTCTCATTCTCCAAAGCGTCCTATAATCTTTAACCAATTTTGTGCTTCGATGTAATTTCCCAGAGCAATTAAGCTAAAGTGGAGAATTTGACTCTAGAAATTCTTCATCCCCCCCCGCCCCCCCAAGAGCAGCCTATTGCATTTTTCAGAAAGGATTTAAGAGATGCTCCTCTAAAATACAACATAATGGGAAAACAAGCTTTTGTCTTAATCAAAGCCTTGAAGAAATTCAAAGTTTACATTTTACACTCACACATCAGTGAATTTTTCCCACACACAATTGTCAAAGACATTTTGACACAAGATCCTGATGGTAAAAGAGGAAAGTGGATTGTTTTGATATTGGAATATGAAATGGAAATAAGGCCCACTAAACTAATAAAGGGACAAGGAATTGCAAAACTTATGGCTGAATCAAACCTCAAAGCCTTAGATATGAACATGATTGATGTTTTGGAAGAACAAGAAGAATGCACAACCCCTCCTGTTGAAGAAGTATTGCTAAATTCCCTTTGGTATGCTGATATTTTGTATGTTCTCTTCTATCTTAATGTTCCTCCCAGTTTATCTAAAACAAAGGCAAGATTTTTAAAGTTAAAAGCTGTAAATTACTGCATTGTAGATAAATGGTTATATTGGAAAAATGTTAGTGGTCTATTGCTTAAATGTTTGCCTGAGAATGATGCAAAGAAGATCAAACACGAGTTTCATGAAGGGGAATGTGGAGGCCACCTCTATTGGAAGACAACTGTAAACAAAATCCTTAGAGCTGGTTACTATTTGCCCACCCTCTTTCAAGGTATCCATAAAATGGTAGTTGCCTGCCACAAATGTCAAATCTTTGAAGGCAAAAGAAAACTCTTACCCTTACCTCTGCATCCTATCTCTGTTGAAGCTCCTTTTCAACAGTGGGGCCTAGACTTCATTAGGGAAATCCATCCTTCTTCGTCTGGCCAACATAAATGGATCCTCACAACTACTGATTACTTTACAAAATGGATGGAGGCCATCCCTTCTAGTACTACCACTGATCTAGTCATTATTAAATTCCTTGAAAACCATATTTTGTCTAGATTTGGGTGTCCTGGAAAGATTATCACTGACAATGCAACTGCCTTTAGATCCAAAAGGATTTTGTACTTTTACCACAAATATCAGATCACATTGGGTCATTCCACAACTTATTACCCTCAAGGTAATGGGTTGGCAGAATCCTCAAACAAAAGTCTAATAAAAATCAACAAGAAGTTGCTGGAGGAAAATCAAAAGTCATGGCACAACAAGCTAGTACATGGATTATGGGTTGACAGGTTAACATGCAAGAAATCCATTGGAATGTCTCCCTATCAGCTAGTTTATGGAGTAGATGCAATTTTTCCAACAAGCCTAGGAGTGCCAGTCATGAAGTTGATCCAGGATGTATAGTCTGAAGAAAATGACATGATAAGAAGGATGAATCAGACCATACAATTCCAGCAAACAAGAGAGGAAGTCTATAGCAGAACACAGCTAGTGCAAGAAAACATCAAGAAACTGTTTGACAGAAGGACAAAGGAAAATGACTTCAACATTGGTGACAAAGTGATCAAATGGGATTCTAGGAGGGAAGACAAAGGAAAACATGGTAAGTTTTAAAATATGTGGAAAGGTCCCTATATTATCCATTTTTCCAGAGGCAACAATGCATTTTTCTTACAAGAAATGGATGGAACATAAATTTTTGGAGGTCCTATCAATGGCAGGATGCTCAAACATTATTTCAATTAGTAATGTCAAGTTTAAAGCTTTATCCATTGTATATAAATTTGTTTAAAGGAAAAAATCAGAGAAAAGATAAGTACAAAGAAATAAAAAAACAAAGAAAAAGAGGGCAAAAAAAGAAAAGGTACAACCCCATACCCAAAAAACAATACTCCTGAAAGTGTGCAAGTCTAAATGCCACTACTGATTCAAAATGATACCTTGTTCAATCATCTAGCCTAATCATGGCTAAACATGCTTTAAATTTATGTTGATAAGTTAGTAGAAACAATGTTTGTCAAGATTATTTTAGACTTAACTTGTGAAAAGGAGAGATTAGGGAATTATAAAGACGTTGGTTCCACATGCTCAAAACAGAACCAAAGAGGTAGATAAGGATGCATTATTAATGGAAAATCATAGCCTTATCTATCTAGATTTACCTTTTATACAAATAAAGATTGTGTGCAGCTTGTTTCACATGCCACAACTATGGTTAATTAGACAGTCTAATCCTAATTTCAACCATGCTTTAAATTTCTACTGATAGGTTAGTGAATGAGGATTTTCCAAACTGTCTAAACTTGGCTTATCAGTAGACTAGATTAGATTAGAAATTGGTTCCAAAGCTCCAAATCTGAACCAAAAAAGAAGAGAGGGATAAAAAGCAAATTCCAAATTTCAGCCCTCAAAGTTTTGTGTTGAAGGCTTTGCAAAATCAATTCTATATGTAGATTTGTACAAAGAATCACTACCCATAACAAATTAGACTGTATAATCCTGATTCGGTTATGTTTTCAATTTTCTGTTTTAGATTAGAGAATAAAGACTGCCAAACAGTTTAATCTTGGCAGCCAAGTAGTTTAGGTAAAAAATAAAAGAGTTCAACAAGTTTAAACTCAACTCTTGAAAGAGATAAGGATAGGAATAGATAGTTTATTTCTGTTTTTCAAAAAATAAAAATGTCAAAGAGTTGCGAGTCCAAAATGCACTCAAAGAAAAAGAAAAAATGTTAGAACTAGTGTGATGGGTAGGTAGAAGTTAAGTTGGAATTAATCATGTTATGATTCAGATACTGCAGATCACTTCTTCAAAGCAGCAAATCATCAAGATAAAGGAGGTCTGTCAAGGTGAAAATCAAGGCATTGGTATACTTCTTCTAGAGATTTTTATTCTGAGGTTCTTGACACCTCCTAAGAGAGCTGCCCTCCCCAGCTGGAGCCACTATTATCCTCCTGTATTCTATAGATTTCACTAGATGAATGTGAATGTTCTACAAGAACCTAAAGATAAAATAATTTGTCTATCGGCTATTTTTAGAGTCCTCATTGCCTTCATCATCCTAAAAATGAATTTTTCACTGAGCCTTCCTATCTTCATGACCCAATTAAAGATCACACTGATGTCTCAAAAAGGCTCATTTCAGGTTGTTTCCCTCATTTCACCCCCTCACTTATACTCTCATCCATTTCCCCTTTTCCTCCATAAAAACCATTTCATTTCATCATTCTCCCTAAAAGGGCTTTAAAAACCATGTAAAATCCTTTTAATTGGTTTTAATTAACTTTTTAACCTATCTGAACCCTTAAAATTCCCATAAAAACCTTGTTTTTAGGCTCAGTCCGCCCCTTTTGCAAAATCAGGCCTTAAGCCCCTTTTTCCGGCTTAAGCCTCAGCCCCTTCTGCTCATATGACCTGAGGTCCGACCATCCACTATCCCCAAAGCTCCCCTCATCTTAAGCTCCTGGTCCTATCCACTTCTCACAGGACCATGCCTCCGGCCTTTCCTTAAGCTCCTTCTTTATTTTTCCCAACACCCTTCTCTGCTTATCCCTCGAGTCATCTCAACCGTTGATTGTGCCCGATCCAACAATCATCATACGTCCCCACCTTTCAACCCTGCATATAACACATTCTACTACCCGACAGGATAGCCAATGTCACTCCCGCCGGCCCACCTTCCACTACTCTCCCGTCGGCCAATCTTCGCCTAACACCTGTCTTCCACTACCGCACCCGACCGATCAGTTTCTCCCATCGGGAGTAACCCACACCGTTGATATGACTCCTTGAGATCCAATGGCCCTTATTCCATATCGCATGAAATTTGGTTTCGGGGTTTAACGCCCCATTTCTGCGTGAAATGGGCGGTTTTACCTTGGACATGCGTCAAGCAACGTGTGGTATCGCGTCTATTTACCCCGAAACCGCTTATCAGCCATTGTCAATGCAATAAAACTGTCGTTTTCCACAAAACCGTCTTGCCTCCTCTTTCTCTCCATTATTCAAATATTCCACTCCTCCTCCCTGTTCTACCTATGGAACCCTTCCCTTTGCTTATTCTCCTTTCTTTGCAATCACCCCTGACGCCTCATAAAAACCTGAAAGTAGTTTTAACCCAAAAAACGTAGGTTTTAAATTAATTTTGGTTTGTGTTTGTTGCAGGTTTAATGGTAGCATATGGCCTAAAAGCCATCCCACAATCAATTAAGTGGCAGAAGTCTCTGGATGACGGTCCTAGAGATAGAATAACATGAAGAAAAAGGGACCCAGGGTAAATCTAAAGGCTAAATCGATGATTCATGACCATCGATCTTATCAAGAAACCCTTCGATACACAGAAAGATTCCTGCACATAGACAGTCAAAGAAAAACAATCAGATCAGTGATGAAAGAATGAAGAATAAAGGATGAAGGCTTAATCCAAATCAGTGATGAAATAATGAAGAACAGAGGATGAAGGCTTAATCAAAGGATTAAAGAATAAGCAGAAGATTAGCCTAAGAAACAATAATTAAAAGATAAAATTCAAAGGTTTAAAGATGAAGACAGATGGACAAAACAGTTATAAAATAGAACAAAGGATAAAAGACAATAAGGTAGTTTATCAGAAATAAATCAAGGTTAAAGGCCTAATAAAGAAGATTGATGGATAAATTGAAGCAAATTACCTTAAGACACCTTCAAACTACTCAACAAAGGATCAATTACTTCTCCAAAGACAAAATTTCCACCTAAAACACTATTTCCTTCCATAAAAACTTCAAATAGTTATTGCTCAGCCAGAGATATTTTGAAGCAGCTCAATAGTTATTACAAAGCCTCAAAAGTCAAAAATTTCAACTTAATAACTTAAGAAAATTAAGACAGAAGTTATTATTTAGAGTAAGTCTTTCAGATATTTTTTTCCTTGGGCCTTACATGGTCTCAAAGGTCAAAAATCATTAACTCTTTAATAAATAACGTTTATACACCCTAGCACAACAACACCTCTTCATTTTGTATATAAATAGTGCATATGAGATTCACTGTAAATGTTGGTTACTTGATGGTTTTTGGACTGATTTCTGCTGCTGAGCTAATTGAGGAATGTTAGACTGAAGTGAAGAAATCTCTGAGTTGCATAGAGATGTTGTACATGGAGTATTGTAACTGGTTTGATCATCAATAACACGAGCATGTTCACTGGATCCTTGAGCTATATCAATGGTGAAGTTTTCATAATTTTTACTGTTTCTTCTAATGTTTTCCATTATTTTCATCTTTCTCTGATAAAGAACTAGAAGTTTTAGATTAGGATTTGCTACTTCAGCACCCCATTTCTGTCTGTATTCTTTATAATCATGTTTTTCTCTACATGGGTTTGATTAGAAGATTCTTAATTGCCTTCTAATTTTATCTAGCTTGTTGTCTTGGGAATGATTCAATAGAGTGAAACCAAGGAAATTATGGTGAACCCATGTTCCTTTGAGTAAGACTTGAGATATTGTTTTTTAAGACCTTTCTTTGAAGTACACTTATTAGAGTCTAAAATAGTGACGTTTAAGGTATGACTTGCCCTCTGGACTATCTTGAAATGTTGCTTTGAAGAGTCTTTGAGAGTTGTAAAAATCATATTAGATTATTTCTGTTTGATCTTAGACCACTCTTGCTGTTATCTTATATGTTTTCTTTGTCTGAAATTAGTTCTTGAATTACTGGATTGTTGTTTTAAAAGTTTTCTTATTAAAGTTTGTCCAAAGAGGATTATGGTTTGTCCTTCCCTTTGACTTGCTCTAAACAGTTACTTTGAAAGGATTTTCTTGTTTAAGTAGAGCTAGAAGATTCTTGACTGACTATAGCTTTGCTGCCTTCACATCTTCTTATTGTTTCATATCACAAACTAATCTAAAGAATCCACTTAAAATAGTTATCTTGCCCTACGAAAGCCCTTGCAGATTTGATGAACAATTAAATCCTTTTATGACTCTATTTCCCAATGGATTGATGTTTATTATAGTCTATTTGTTTCAGTTAAAACATTTCCTTAATCAGTCACACCATTAATCCTTCAATCTATCACATAATTTTTATAGCATCATTTCTCACCTTGACATGATTCATGATTGCTTTATGGCTTTTGGGCACCCATTCCTACAGACTTGGACAAATTCACTTAAAAACAGTGTAAAATCCCCCATATGCGACTATGCCCGTGTTTTTCTGCGTGTATACGTGAGTACAGCTAGAATTTTCCGCGTATGCCATTAAAATGATTAAAAAATATATAAAAATCCCTAATTTCGCACTGGGTTGATGGTTACTCAGGTAGTTCAACCACCCCAGCCCGTGGCCAACTGTTTCCAACTGCTGAAACTACTTGGAGGGACTATAAAAAGACCTCATGTGTATGGCCTAAGGGAGAGAGAGGAAGTATTGATATTATACTCTGTTGGTTCCCTATCCAAGTCTGATTCCCCGTGCCTCCTGCACTTTCCCAGTTCATTTCAGGAAACCCTTGTTTCCTTGAGATACACATCCCTTTATATGTTATCTCGTATGCACCGGTTTGGAAGGAGTCTTAGCGAGGCAAGGGCTGGACGGATCCGGACGACGGTCTGCGAAGGCCTTGGAAGGATCAGGTGATCTCTCCTCTTGATTACTTTTGTACGTACTATTTATAATACAGAAGTATCATGCTGTTCCCGAAATAAACGTGTTAGTGTATGTTTTTATGTATGAGAATATTTGTTATACAAGCATTCATTATGATTTATTTAATGTTTTATATGAATCTCACTAACATTTAGAGTAGATATATGCTGTACAACCAGTCCTTTGTGTTTGTTTCTTCTTGTATTTCAGGTTAAGAAGGAAGGACGATTGCTGGGGGTTTGAACCCTGCGGGATCTTCTTCAACCGTAGGACCTATGGGTAACTTTCTCATTCTACTCTATTTAGTTTTTCTGAACGTGCATAGTTGTGTGAGTCTCTGTTAAGTAGCATGCCCCTGCTCTATGGAGGTTGTAACCCAACGAACCTCTAGGGTGAAATTCCCCAAAACAGAACTGGCGACTCCGCCGGGGATCACATTCTTGTGATTCTCCTGTTGGGTTGTTTCAGCTGTTTGGTAGGTTGCCAACAGTTTTAACTTTCATTTACAGTCCAGTTTACTTTCTTGCAGTCAGTTTGAAGTCCTGGTGTTTTTTCCAGGCTTGTCCTTTTTGTTTTTTCATTATTTACCTTTGTATACGCGCTTTTTTTTGCACACAGTCGCGTATACATGCAAGTTTGTCTAAAGGAACCTGCGTATACGCGAGTTTCCCTTATCATAGACGCATATGCACGCTGGTTACATAACTGTGAAGTAGCGTATACCTAGGTAGATTTTGAATTTTTGGGTTTATTGACTTTTTGGTCCTTTCTGGCTGTGGAGGCCTGTTTCTACAGTGTCTCTGTGCTCTCTGGAGTGTGAAGGAAGTGGTTTCAGATCTTTTTTCTCTTTCGTTTGTATGAAAACTGGTCTTTTTGGCAAAGTGTTGTTACTGGTGCTAGCACTTCTGGATTGAGTTCCAAGATCGCTTTCTGAGCATTCTTGGCTATTCTGCTTTATCAGAACAGATAGCTTCTGCTCACTGACTCGCTCCTATCTTTGTGTTGTGCTTCACATTGCGATTTTTGCTTCGTTTTGGATTGGTTTTCTTGAGTTCCATAGGCTAGGTTTTGTTGTAATTTTTGAAGAGCTTTTCTTGCTTCTTTGGAGTCTTTGTTTGCAACAAGTTTGCACTATTTGTCTAGGCTGAGTGGCTGAGTGTTCTGGTCTTCTTTTGCTCTTATTGATCTTGCTATTGTTAGCCTTATAAGGTTTGGGAGCATTATTGAAGTTTGTGCTTGAAATTCGGTCTTATTTGGTTTGGATTTTGATAGTTGTGCTTAGTCTTTTAGAGCTCTTGCTTTATAAAACTAAAAAGCTCAAAAAAAATTTGTTTTTCTTTTTGTTTTTGCATTTCAAAAACTCAAAAAACATTTCGTCTTGTTTTTGTTTTTGTTGTTGCATTTTCATTTTCGTTTTGTCATATCTTTTGAAGCTTTTGTGAGGTTTCTTGCTTCTAGTTTTTGGCTTGATTTTGAGGAGGAGTTGTCATTTGATTTCTTCTTCTTGTTTTTGAGCGTTTTGGTGTCTTATATTAAGAGTTCTTGTTTGCGAGAACTAGCTTTTTGGGCCATCAAAAAAGAGTTAAAACTGAAGGAGCCTTTTCGGAAATTTCACTTTGTTTTAAGAGATATTTGCATCCTAGGATTTACATGCTTGTAGTGATTTGCATTAGGTGCATTTCAGCATTTAGTTAGCTTCTTAGTTTTTGTGAGTGTGAGTTTTCCATTTGAAAAAAAAAATACAATTTTTTAGTCTCGTAGAACCTGTATAGAGATTACTTTTCATCGAAAGACAAAGAACTGCATGTGCATGTAGTTAAGTTTTTATTAATTTCTTTTGCGTCAAAACACCATTGGTTTCATCTCCATATCCTTGTGACTTAATATAATAGCCCATAAAATAAGCGATTTAATCTAAAATCAACTAGCAAGTTTTTCTAAGTGTCAATCACCAACTAGCTAGGTTGTAGGGCCTTGGAATAGGTGAGTGGAGAGTTAACTCTCCAAGGCCGCTCAAACAAACATAGAAGTTGATTAGTTGAGCGAAATCCAACTCCGTGAGGTGGACTGGGAAAGCTCTCATCCGAGAGTGAAGCGCGAGGGGAAGTGAAGGTTGAGAAGAGGGATACCCCCCCTCCGATTAGCTGAATCTGACCTCAAGACCATTCCGCCCAGCTTCTGATACGGATTGGTGTCCATAGTTTCCACTCCTAGGTTCCACACAGGTGACTGCGGGGGGGAATACCCGTGGTACCTGAGGCAGACGTCGCATCACTTTCAGCAGTACTTCTGGGGGGTGCCCTTGCGAAGCTTGGGTGCTTGAGCCGGTAAAGGCTGTCGTTAGGAGGTCGGCATAACTGTTTCTGATACCTTCGCTAGTTGTTCTGGGCCCTAATCATCCCAGACTGCTTTCGGGAGGTCCTATATTTCGCTTTCCTGTATTTTGGTGTCCGGTCCTCATCACCCGAAGCGGAAATACTTGGAGGCTGTTTGCTTGACTGTATCTCAGGGATTTTTATTTTAGTGAGTGCTCTTTGCTCCTAGCTTGCCTAGCTTTTCACTTTTTTTGAGTCTAATATAAAATCTATAAAAGTGGCTGATCAAGCGCCTCGACGATCGAGGAGAATCCGGGGGTTATCTCTCGAGAGTTCAGAGCCTTCTTCGAGAAGGCGTAAGAGTGATTTAGCAGGTGGTTACCACCCTGTGGCGTCTGACACAGTGGAGAGAGATCCTCCACAAAGGTCTGAAGGTTTCATAGCTGATTCTGGTGTCAGTCCCGAGAGGAGCGTTCCGCTCACCTCGCGAGTTTTGTTTCCTCAGGAAGAAGATTTTCAAATTGAAGACGTACCTGAGCCTCCTGCTACAGGTCCATCTCCTCTTCCTCCTGATTATCCGTTTGTTGTTCAGTACATCGGACCGGAGTCTGAGAGACCGCCGGATCTTCCATATCATTCTTATCTTTCGATGGCCACGACTGGGAACGCGGCTTCTACCGTGAGTGCTGCAGGCATTCAGACTCCTGCTTCTGTCGAAGCAGGGGGCAATATTGCTTCATCTTCGATTGCTTCTAGCACTGCTATGTTTGGCTCTGGGTTCACCCAAGCATATGCTTCTCATTATGGTCCCTTCTGTTCAGGGATGTCCATTAGTGGAAATCCCTCTTTTTCCTTTTCCGCCGGTGCAGCTGGATCTACGCCCATGTCTAACATGGCTAGTGGATCAGCTTCATTTCAGGGTTTCCCCTTTGGGACTGGGCATATTCCTAGTTCCAATCCTTCTTTAGGGTCGTTTCCGTTTACCTCCCAGACCCAGAGTTTCAACCCTTGGTCTGGGGGGAAAAGTTCGACTACTTTTACTGGATGGAATCCTGTGTTTACTACGGCTGGGGCAGGGAACCAGTTCTTCGCAGGTCATCAAGGGAATGCTTCTTTCCCTTCATCGAGTGCATATCAGTCCTTTTATCCTCTTTCTAATGCTTGGAACCCCTAGCAGGGGCTTTCCTCTTCAATCAATACTTCAGCGGGGGGAACTGGTCTGGGTTTTGGTAACTCGGCGTGGGGAGGAGGTTCTTCTCCGTTTTCTACGAGTCCTTTCTGGTAGCCTGGTGCCTTATCAAATCCAGGCTATTCTTTTCAGAATGTTGGGAATCCATCCCCTCAAGGATGGAATTCTCAGGCTCCGCCTCGCTTACCATTTCTGGCAACGTTAAACTTGCCAGATTTGTCGAAGTTAACTAATGACCCGATTCGGTATAGTCCGGGGTGGCCTCCGGTTCCAACCAAAATTCCTTCAGACACTCCAAAGTTTGAAGGTAAGAATGGAGAAGATCCGGCGGACCACATCACCACTTTCCACTTATGGTGTTCATCGAACTCCCTGATCGATGATTCGATTAGGTTGAGATTATTTCAACGCACCCTAACTGGAAATGCAGCCAAATGGTATATAGAGCTCACTGGGGGCAGTTTCGCCACATTTGGAGAGTTGGTCGTCACATTTCTTAACCATTTTCAGTTTTCTGTCAGATATGAGGCTAGGACCGAACTCCTGGCTAATTTTAAGCAGGATGAGGCAACTCACATTTCTGATCACATTCAGGAATGGAGGAGAAGGAAGAGGCTCATCAAAGCTAATATTCCAGGTGAATTCCTTCTCGAGTGGTTTTTGAAATCTCTGCAGTCAGACATTTCAAAGGATGTATCCCTATCCGGGGTATTTTCCGAGGAGCAGGCCATTTTTAGGGCCCAGCAGTTAGAGTTGATCTATTCTCAGTCTGGGGTACTTTATAAGTATTTGCCCAATGCTCCTCGCTCCAAATTGGATTTATCGAAAACTAAACCTGGTCCGCATGGTGACGGACTTGTCGATCGGTCGGTGAGCAGGCAACGCAAATCGCTTTCTCAACCGGCACGCTGTCTTTACAATCCGCTCCTTCTCGCTCGTTCGGCCGGACCACTCACCTTCCTGTACTTTTGTCTGATAAACGCTGTCCAAGCTTCTGATCCCAAAGGAAATAAACAATCCGATGGGAAGAAGAAGGGACAAAATAACAAGAAGAAGGGCAAGAACGGGAAGGGCAATGCAAATAAAACCAACGAGCGTGTTGGTGAGGGTCAAAAGGAGAAAAAGAAAGTGAAGTTTCCATGCAAGCTTTGTGCTGGAGACCATCTCACGCACCTTTGCCCTAAAATTCAGGATGCTCAGCGCCTGTTATCTCAGCAGGGTTCTTCTAGTTCCCAGGCTATGCTAACAAACCCTTTTCCCCAAGGGCAGCAATTAGTTGTCAGCGCGAACCAAAATCCTGGGGCTTCCTCTGGAGGTGCCCAGAAAGGGGAAATTCCATCGAACATCTTTATGATGAGTGCTCACGTGGATGTCGCTACGAGATCCCGTGATTATGGCGGAGAGGAATCTTCGAAAGCTAAGGAAGTTCCTGATGCTACTGAGCCGCTTCACATCACGAAGCCAACTGTTGAGTCTATGCCTCGGATGCCCAAAGCATCTTATAAGCGGTCAGCAATTAATCCAAACGCGAGGGCTGCCCAGAACTACTCGATTGTAGAAGATCTGGCGCAGAGTCCTTGTGCTATGTCAGCTTTAGAGGTACTCCAGTCTTTTCCGGCTCAGCGCAGTGCCTTGCTCACTGCCATCGGGGCTGTAGATCTGAAAAATTCTCTTCTGATTACTTTCGATATGACTAATTTTAAGAAGAGACTTCCTCATCACATGGCTTTTCATATTAAATCGTCGTATCGAAAGACCAATATCTTTCGAACGGTGGTCGATGAGGGTGCTTCTACATGCGTGATGTCTCTCGCATGCTGGAAGACACTTGGATCTCCCAAAGCTGTTCCATCTAGCACTGTTCTTACTGCATTCGATGGTCATTCTCATAGACCCCATGGTATTGTCCCAGCTTTGCCCATCTGTGTTGGGGGAAAAACTGTCAACATAGAGGTTGAGGTAGTGGATGCAGCCTTGGACTACAACCTTCTCTTGGGGAGGAATTAGATTTATGAGATGGATGCCATTGCGTCCTCACTATTTCGAATTGTATGTTTCCCCCACGAAGGGAGGATTGTCACAGTGGATCAACTAGACTATCCTCCTGTAGACCTGGATGCGCCTTCTGACTCATCTGTTCCTAAGTTGGATAATACTAAGGCGCCTGTTGAGAATCTAGGAGTTGGAATGTATTCTTCCTTGATGGGAACTTTTGATCTTCCTCCTCCTAAGGTTCATATTAATGCTATTTCATCCTCCAAGGCTCCTCTTCGAAGAGAGTTCTTTCAAACTCATTATTTTTCGGACCCTTGGACCTTACCTTCTCCTACTGCCACATTAGAGGAAGGTCAAGTGGGTGGAATGGCATTCCCGATTTCTGCAGCTGAGATTGCATATCAGTCTATTGTTGACTCTGCAGAAACCGTTCCAGCTCCTCTTTCACCGGAAGAGTTGGATGGTGATGTGGCTCCGGCTTGGACGCTTACTTCTTCTTCTGCCCAGGATTGTCTAGATACCACTCTTCCATCCGAAGAGGCCATCCTGGAAGCGATGACAGGTATAGATAGACCATGGGATGATTTGAATCATCGGTCTTACTTCCTACCTGACTTGAACGACGTCGAAACAAGTTTTCCAAGTCCTCAGTCTCCTGGTCCTGTTCACCCAGTCTTGAGTCCTTTGGCACCAACACAGTTATATGCTGAAGGGAACATGGCTGTGATATCTCCTACTATCCCAGTGAACATCTCCAGGGATCCCAATATTATCGAGAATGTCTTCATTGGAGCTGAATGTTCCCGTGAGGAGATTCAAATCTATACCGAGCTCTTCAAAGAGTATAGGGATGTATTTGCTTGGTCTTATGAGGAAATGCTTGGCATAGACCCATCTATCGTCCAGCATGAGATCAAGACGTATGAAAACGCTAAGCCGGTCAGGCAAAAACTTCGTCCGATTAATTCTAGGAAGGCAGCAGCTATCAAAGCTGAAGTTGAAAAGCTGCTTAAGGTGGGATTCATTTTCCTAGTTCCTCTGACTGAATGGGTTTCAAACCCCGTTCCGGTAGATAAAAAGCAAGGAACGATTCGAGTGTGCATCGATTTCAGAGACCTGAATAAGGCGTGTCCTAAAGATAATTACCCCACACCTTTCATTGATCAGATTATTGACTAGTGTGTCGGTAACGAAATTTTCTCCTTCATGGACGGTTTCTCTGGTTATAATCAAATTACTATCCGTCCAGAAGATCAACATAAGACCGCATTTATTTGTCCCTGGGGTACGTTTGCATATAAGAAAATGCCTTTTGGTCTTAAAAATGTTGGGGCTACCTTCCAGCGGGCCATGTCTTACGCCTTCCACGACATTAAGAAGATTATTGAGGCATACTTAGATGATCTAGCTACTCATTCTCGAAAGAGGATGGATCATCCAGGTCACCTCCGGAAAATATTTGAAAGATGTTGTTTTTATAAAATTCGATTGAATCCGAACAAGTGCATTTTCGCGGTTACATCCGGTCGACTATTGGGATTCATTGTGTCTAGGGAAGGGATAAGGGTAGATCCCTTCAAGGTTGAGGCAATACTTCGGTTGCCTCCCCCGTCTTCAATCCGTCAGCTTCAAAGTCTCCAAGGGAAGTCTAATTTTCTTCGAAGGTTTATCGTCAACTATGCTGAGATTACAAAGGGATATATGAGACTGTTGAAGAAAGGAGTTCCTTTTCTTTGGGACGACTACGCTCAACGCTCGTTCGATGCTTTGAAAAAGGCATTGACCTCTGCTCCTTTACTGAGTCCACCCGATTATAGCAAAGATTTTCTTTTGTATCTGGCTACAGCAGAATCTACCATTGGTATGGTTCTGGTTCAGAAGGATGATGCTCTGGCTGAGCATGTTATTTACTACCTTAGTCGAGGACTGGTAGGACCTGAACTGCGATACACCCCGATAGAAAAATTAGCCTTAGCAGCAGCTCATGCTGTGCAGCGACTCCGGCATTATATTATTCTTCGCAAAACTTATGTCTTGGCAGCTGCCAATCCATTTCAGTTTGTCCTCAGCAGGCGAGTGATTGGGGGCAAATATAATAGGTGGATTGTGATTTTACAAGAATTTGATCTCGAGTTCATGTCTGCCAAATCCAAGAAGTCATTAGTCTTTGCGGAATTGATCTCCGAGTTGCCTTGTGGAGAGGAGATGATTTATGATGAGTCCTTTCCGGACGAACACTTGTTTCTAATCTCTCCACAAGATCCTTGGTATGGGGATATCATTGTGTATCTCCAGACTGCGAAGTTTCCCTCTTCTTTTTCGAAAGATGAGCGTCGTAAGCTGCGTCACTTAGCCAAGAATTATCTGATTATTGGTGATGCTTTGTACCGTCGAGGGGTCGATTCAATCCTAAGACGCTGCTTAACTTTCGAAGAAGCTGAGGCTGTGCTCAATGATTCTCACAGTGGAGCTTGTGGGGGTCATTTATCTGGGCTTGCTACAGCCCAAAATATTTTGTGTGCTGGATACTTTTGGCCCTCGATTTTCAAAGATTGTATTGAATCGGTCAAAAGGTGTCATCCTTGTCAGGTTTATACTCGAAAAATGCGCGCTCATCCAGCTCCACTTTTTCCAGTCGTTACTGTCGGACCCTTTACAAAGTGGGGTATGGATTATACTACTTGTAACCCGCCTTCGGCAAAAGGTCACAAGTACATTATCATAGCAGTAGACTACTTTACGAAGTGGGTCGAAGCTATGCCTACTTTTGGGAACGATGGTGAGACTGCAGCTCTTTTCTTCTTCAACCAAGTTATCGCTCGTTTCGGTATACCTAGAGAGATTGTCACTGACCATGGTAGTCATTTTCAGAATAGTATGATGGCTGAGTTGGCTCTCAAATTGGGTTTCCGGCAGGAGCATTCATCTCCGTATTATCCTCAAGCCAATGGGCAAGTGGAAGCCATGAATAAATCCTTGAAGACCATTCTTCAAAGGACAATTGATAAACATAGATCCAACTGGCATATTATGCTATATCCTGCACTTTGGGCATATAGGACGTCAGTGAAAACTGCAACTGGCTTTACTCCGTTTCAATAATCCAACCAAAAAAAAAAAGTTCCAAGAACTTCATAACTAGACTAAAATCTTAAACAAAGAGCATAAAGATAAATCAATCAAAAACACCTAAATAGAGAGATCCCTCTTTGAATCCAGGAAGGCTAGGTCCTAGGATTCCAAAGTGGTTATGATGTGGCCCTTGCAATGTTTCTTCTTGCTAATATAGCAAATCACAGGGAGCCAACAATGTGTACCACATACAGAAAAAGTGCAGGTTATTCGAGAAGTTCATCTTTCTCGGATTGCAAGATAGTCTGGCGTAAGCAAGAATATGGCACAAATTCAAATGTATTGTTACTGGCCTCACATGTATGAAACAATTGTGAAGTACATAAAGGGATGTGTAATGTGTTCGAAAAACAAGCCAAGCAATCAAAATATTGGTTTGCACATGCCACTTCCAGTTCCTTTGCAACCATGGGGCATCATGGATTTGATTCAAAGACAGACATAAATGATGGATAGGACCAAGATACATATTCTTCAAGGTAACTGCAGTAAACATCTTAAGTTGTGGGATGAATTTTTAACTTATGTGCATAAAGTTTACAATCAAGCCTTACATTCTTCTGTGCCACGACAAGAATTGAGTCAAGTCAGGTACAAATTGCACCATGATAAGAATCACGTCGATCATCAGTTTTAGGTCGGCGATCAGGTATGATTTTATTTCAACAAAGTCAAGATGAAAGGGAGGGAGATGTATTCTCACTTATTATCTTCTTAAAATCAAGCTTTTGTGGTCCAAAAGCTTTCAAGTGGAGAGGATTGATCCAGGAGGATCTTGATCAGTACATATCGACAAAGTTCCAAGTACAACCGATGTCTGATTCAGTCTCCAATCTGCTAGTTCCATCAGTGAAAAGTTCTTCAATGTCATCGTCGACCTGTTTCGAAGTTTGGATGTAAAAATGGTTAAATATTTTAACCTAGTTCTAAGACCTAATCATATTACTAAAGGTCTAAATCCTAGCACTATGCATCTAAATCCTATGTAGAATGCTAAGCCTAAGTCTAAATCCTAAAAACATTAAACCTAAAACCTAAAGCGCAAAGTTTTAAAAAAACCATATTATAAAACCTTTAATTCAAAAGGTTTGGGTGTTGGGTTTATATATATATAACTTTATATTATAATATAAAACCTACCACAGTGCTAAGTGTTAAACCGTCAAGTCTTAAACCATGACGGAGTTGTAAACACCGTGTGACAGGTCTGTTTGAAAACCACAGCGGAGAATGTTGACCGAAGTTCAGTTATATATGTCGCGTCGGGGGTTGCATGTGACAGGTCACAAAAAGACTACCAGGATAGATCGTGACCGACGATAAAGACTGTGACCACCGATCGAAGCTGTAACCGCCAGCCAGACCTTTGTTCACATATCCAAACTTTAAATACTTCGCTCATTTAGTTAGATTCTCGGCTAAGGATTATATTATAATGTTTAATTTGGGTTTATGTATTTAAATCGACACCATAGGTTAAGGGATATTATCCCAAGGTTCATGAATAATGAAGAAATTCGAACCCTTATCCCTCCAATTTCGAAATGAACTCCTAAATGAGGAAAATGGAGGTTCGAGTTCAACTTATAAAAACCATGACAAAGTTTTGATTGAGGACATGGATGTTTTGAACTTCATTTTTCAACAAGATAGAGGTAGTTTTGTTTGCAACATTGCTCAGCTGTCGGGTGTCGGAATTGAGCGCAGAGACAGGCGTTGAAAAGGTGAGAGAGAGTAATTTCTATTTACAGAGTCTAGAAGTGTCTGTGAGCATAGTCATTCTGATTCATTTCTATGTAAATAAATTCTTCACGATCAATCCTAATAAAACAGACGCCCACTTGAAAGAGGACTCGGAGATGTAGTCCACCAGGGACGAACCCCATAATAAACTGTTTGCTTCTTCTTCTCTCTATTCTATGTTGTGATTTAATCATTTATTCACTGCTGGTTTATATCGTCTTTCACTTAAAGTTTTCTTCAGTTAACAGTCAATCTTAACGATAAACTAATCAAACTACCTAAGAATTTTATTTTATCACATTCAGATCAGGTGGTTAACGCCATGGTCGGTGGTCAGTTGAGGCAACTTGAAACATTATTAGTGCTCCCCTTATTATATTTGATGTTCAAATGAAATTGTTGTAGATATGTGGATCAATTTTGATGGTGATCGTTCTGCAACTTCCCTTGTGTCTGTATGAACTGCAGGGGTCGGTGGTATGTGTGGATGACCGTTTCCTTCGCCAAAATGTAATTCTTCTATTGGCGGCATGCCTGCACAATGGAATACATTTCTTTGTCATAAGTAGGATACTCACAGACTGTGTCAGACAATGTCTCATTGTGATATGCCACTAGATGCCCCTGTTGAGTAAGAACTTCCCTAATAGCATAGTTAGAGGCATCTGTCTTGATCTCAAATGGTTGTTGCAAGTCTGGTAATGTGAGCACTGGGGCAGAGCAGAGGTGATGTTTCAATTCTATGAATGCCTTCTAAAGATATTCTGACCAAAATATTTTTTCTTTCACTCCTCCCTTGGTGACTTGACTCAAGGGCCAAGTGATATGAGATTATCCCAACACGAACCTGCGGTAGAAATTAGCAAGACCTAGAAATTTGCAAAGCTCTGCTATAGTGGTTGGGGCCGACCAATCCCAAATCACTTGGATCTTGGTTGGATCCACATGCACCCCTCGTTCATCAATAATGTATCCCAGATAATAAACCTAGGTCATTCCAAAAGTGCACTTCTCCAAATTGGTACAAAAATTGTGTTGCTGTAGTGTTTGGAGGACCTATCGGATGTGGTGGAGGTGCTCTTCCCAAGTCTGGCTGAAGATCAGGATGTCATCCAAGTACATTATTACAAATGAGTTGGTGAATATCCGCAAGATGTCATCCATCAGCATCATGAAGGTTGTCGGAGCATTCGTCAACCGGAAAGGCACGACCAACCATTCAAAAAGGCCCTCCTTGGCTTTGAAGGCAGTGTTCCACACATCATATGGTTCGATTGGTACCTGGTGATACCCAAACTTCAAGTCGATATTGATGAAATATTTCTCCCCTTTGATTTGATCTAGAGGTTCATCAATCTGTGTGATCAAGTACCTTTTCAGACAGTGATCTTGTTCAGTGTCCGATAGTCAATATAGAGTCTCCAAGTCCCATCCTTCTTCTGCACTAACATGATCAGGCTCCCACAGGGCGATGAACTCGGCCAGATGTGACCTTTCTATAGTAGCTCCTGAATCTGCCTCTTTATTTCATCATTCTCCATAACAGAGCACCGATATATCAGTCCATTGGGCAGCTGCAAACCCGAGGTCAGATCGATGGGGTGCTTGACCTGATAGTGCAGAGGCACCCCTGTAGGTGAGGTGAAGATGTCCCCGTACTCTTGCACGAGATTTTCCATTTGTTGTTGTTGTGCATAGGATCCATGTTTGGAGGTCATTGCCACAATATTTTTCTTTCCCTAGTGGTGGATCATCAAGAAAACAAATTTCCCGGTTTTGGAAATGAACTTACTTCATTGTTTTGCAGTAACCAAAGAGATAGCCACAGGAGGTGGTACCTCTGGTATCTTGTACAACTTATTTCCCAAAGTAACAATAACAACGTGAGGCTGGGACTCATACACAGCATGTCACTTCCACAAGTATGGTTTGCCAAATAATACATCACAAACATCAAGAGGAGAAATTTCACATAATTCCTCATCTATGAAGGGCTTGATGTTGTAGGGAAGGCGACACTGCTGGCTGACGTGGAGATCTTGTCCTTGGAGAAGCCACCCAGTGGTGTACGACCATGGGTGTGTTATGATCGGCAAGCCCAAATGCTTCACAACCTCTGCTGAAATGAGGTTCTTTTGGCTCCCATTGTTGACAATGAATTGTAGTGGGAAACCCTTTACCCACATCTGCGAGTGGAAGAGATGCTCCTCCTCCTCTAGATCTTTCGGTTCTTCCTTCTAGATATTTGCAGTGGCAAAAACGGAATTGGTCTCCGCATTCAATAACCTTCTTCCCTTTATCATTCCCCTTGTTAGGCTCTGTTTCAGAGTCAGAGCATGCAACTGATTTAGAAGCCCTCATCTCGGCCACTAATGACTGCTTGGCCCAACACTCACTTGTGTTGTGAGTGGAGCTATTATGGAACTCACACCACTTTCCCATGTCCTTCTTTGAATTCCTGGTGTTGTTATTTTATTGTGGCTTTGGTAGGTTATCTTGGGCCACCATGCCTTGACTTTTTCCTTTGTTCTATGGTTTGGGGGTACCTTTCCCTTGCTTTTGATTCGCAGATCCAAATTCTCACTTCTTTTGTTTGAATTTTTGCTCAATCTTGGCAGCATACCAGTATGTCATGCCAAGCGAGGAGATGTCAAGGAACTCCATTTCCTCCTGAGTGTATCTATGCAGACAACTGCGGTACTTCAGCACCAAGTGTTTCTCCAAATATTTGATACCCAACTTTGTTCGTAGGGTATGGAACAAATTCGTCAGCTCATGTACATCTTGATCCCTTTGCTGCTGCAACATAGTCCCTTGTATGTAATTGTCCTCATAACTCCCCACAGGATAATAATGTTCCTTGATGGCATCTCGGAAAGAATTCCAAGTGGGTACGACCTAGAATAGAGAGGGTTCCCCCTCATCCTTTTTTTCACAGTAGGTTTCCCACCAGTCCTTGACAGGGGGGTAGCTTTGAGGAGTGAAAATATAATCTTCTCCCGGTCAGAAAAGTCATGAACTTAGAAATATCCTTCTAATATATTCAACCATATATCTATGACATCTGCATCTATTTGGCCCTAAAATATGGGAATGTCAAATTTTACTTGTACCTTAAAAGGAGTTGCGCCTCCAGAGTGGTTGCTGGATGCAGATGTGTTGCCAGTGGGTAGTCGTTGAAGGATTTGGGAAAATTTATCCATCATTGCGTTCCTTTGTTTTTCGAGGGTCTCCTCGAGAAATATTTTGATAGGATCTCCTGCTCCCTCATCTTTCTTTTTTTCCCCCATGGGTGGCCGTTGCGGTTTGTGAGGCTGATCTTGCAAAGGTTCAACTAGATCAAGCCGTAACTCCTTATACCCCGACCTCATTGGGGACATACAAAGAAGGATCGAGAAAGAGCAGATCACTCTGATACAACTGATCCAAATTTATGAATAAACACAAAAAAAACATATAACCATACATATAAAAATGCAATGGAAATAACATTTCATTTCATTAATATCAAAGAACTAAAATATGTTTACAGACATAATGGAAATAAACTAGCTAGGGCGCTAGTAGCTTATCTATGAGAAGATATGTGGTGGCTACAGGCCTCTGAACTCTATGTTACAATGAGGCTCGAAGGCCTATATATTGAGAAACAATGGAAAACCCTAAACATCCAAAAAACTAACCCTAGGAGATGAAACACCAGAATATGGGCCCCATTAGGGTAAATTGGTACATAAATTTCCCAGGATCGTAACTTTGGAATACTATCTCTATTTGAGGCACATGATACATCGTTAGAAATATCTATCTGATGACTACAACTGCTAATCGTGAATGTATATTCTGGAACAAAATCATATTCTTCAGCTGAAGTGATGCCCAAAATACATCGTTTAGGGCCTCAAAACGGATCTGGAAGTTTAGGACCCGAAAAACAGCTAAAAATAGTAAAATGTGCTATTATTAAGGAAACTGAAAAACTGACAGAAACTGTAATATTCCAATTAGCTGCTGCTAGTTGAAATATTATATATTGCTCTATTTTTCAGCTTAGAAGAATAAATAGGGTAGGGAGACCCTTAAATCTCTTTAGTATGAATAAAACATTCCCAATGTGAAAGGGGGTTTGTGTAGGTAGGAAAAATAAAGCCACCTTTGGTGTGAAAGGAGGCAATGCATGAGGACTAAATCATTGTTGACCAAATCAAAAACGCTGCTAAAAGAGAAGGAAAACTAGTGGGAACAACGCAGTTTTGATGGAGGGCTCTTTGCAAGGAAGTAACCTCATGAATGTGTGGGGTCCAGGGTGAGGAGGCTCACCAAGAATAAAAAGGAAGGGATGGCAACCATGAGAGTCATTCAGAATCTTGTCTATGTTTAGATCTTATGACTTCTTGCATGCTTCAGCTATTTAGCCGGGTTTTCTGCATTTTTTTGTGCAAGGGATTCTCATGTGGGAGTTCCACTCTCTTTCTTGGTTTAGCTTGTTGAAGGGATCTAAGAGGAGAATTCTAAGCTACATTTCCACCGTCAGACTTTGGGTCAAGAAGTCACCAACCTCTATAGTGTAGTCTCTTGCAGAAACTGCATCATTTCTGAAGGTGATGCTATGATAGGGTTAAATCCCTTGATTTTGTGCTAGTTCCTTAGGAGAAGAGGATTTTCCTCTCCTAGAAGGCTAGTAAGGAGGGTCTTTCAGCCATTTTTATGTATTAATCAGCCATATTATGTATTTTTCAGCCATATCAAATACAAATTTTCAATATACTGTGTGATTTTCTACAGAGATACCATTTTATACTTGTGCACTCATGAAACCCTTGCCGGGTTGTCTCCATTGTGTATAAAAGAGGCTAGACCTCCATTTTCTTGGCTCTATGATTAATGTAATCTCCAGATATGTTATGATTTATATTTTTCTATAGAAACCCTCATTGAATAACACTGTTACATGCTTCATAATTTCTGTTTGATAAATTCATGGGGTTTGGTTGTTTCTGAGCTATATTGGGCTGGGGAGATCTGTTTAGCATAGCTAGAGTGATTTGTTTCTATTCCCATTCTGCATGTAAGGGTTATAAAGCATAAAATAAAGGATACAAGTCCTGTTTCTCAATTCTGTAATGTAATTTTTTGAAAACAACGTTTTTACTATCCATAGTGATGAAATTCCTAAAAAGGAGTATTATAGTGGTATCAGAGCTCTACTCTTGGCTCAGCTTGTGGGGAAAATATATCTACAGTATGGAGGAGAAAGATATTTCAAAGCTTCTTCTTCAAACCATGTAGAAAATTGGAAGATATCTTAAGGAGATGAGGCATAAGGAAGCCCCTAGATGGTTTTACCATGAAGCAAGCGCCAACACCTCACATTGTGTGGAACAATCAACCACACACCCTTCTCTACAATGCTCTACTATTCCCTCATTCCTATTTGAGGGAAGGGAGGAAGAAACCCTTGGTGATTATTTTATGGAGTATGAATCCCAATCCCAAAGGTTGAAAGAACACTTGAGCTTTTAGGAGTTTTGTCAGATCAAGGATGGAAGGAGAAATTGTTGTCGCCAAAATAAGGAAGGATTTATGTAGGAATTAAACCTACAATGTAGTATGGGAAGGTTCTTCTTGCCTACATATGATGGATCACCTAAGTGCACAGCCAAGGCTTGGGTGGAGAAGTTGGATACTTATTTTCAGCTCAATAGAGTTTCTGATACAGAGGCTATCAAAATAGCTGCATTGCACTTGGAAGGGGAGGCTCATGAATTGTGGTTCCATGGTCTAACTGCACTTGGACATGCTCATATCACTTCATACTCAGTCTTCACCAAGAGACTAGTAGAGATATTTGATCCAAGGGATCCACAGGCCCACTTTGTTGAGCTAACCAAGCTCAAACAAAAGGGAGATCTAGAAGATTATATTGTTGAATATTTGAAGCTTTCAGTGATGGTATCCAACCTCACTATGAGCAGAAGCATATGGATGTTTATTGATGGGATGGATGAACCATTGCATGGGTTGGTAAAATCCACTAAACCAACTACACTCCTCAAAGCTATGGAGAAGGTTAGAGATTTACAATATACCTTGCCCAAGGCAAAAGAATTATTGCAGTAGGAGATTTCCTCATGCCCAAAGAGGACACCTCTTGATCATGATCAGAGGAAGATAAGAAAGGAAAAACTTTGCCTTACTTGTCAGAAATCATGGGTGCAAAACCATGAATGTGTTGCAGGGAAAGCATATTGTATTGAGATATTTTCTGATGAAGAGGAGAAGGCCAATGTTGTACCACCTACAGAAGGTGCAGTAAAAAAAATTTCTCCAAGAGGAGGAGCTCTTGCAGCGTTAAAAGGAGTCCCTAAATATCTGACTTTGAGAGTTAGAGGTACTGTTATGGGGCAAAGAGTATCAGTACTAGTAGACAGTTGAGCTACTCATAACTTCATTGATTCACAACTAGTAAAGAAGAGGGGCATCAATATGGAAAACTTTGAAGGTTTTTCAGTCTTGGTTCTGGGAGCCAGAACGATGCAATGTGCCAAGTATGTTCCTTAATTGTCTATCACTATGGGAACCTACACTCTGACAGACCACTTCTTTATGGTTGATATTCTTGACACCAATGTTATATTGGGTGTCCAATGACTAATCACTCTTGGGAGAGTTACCACTGATTAGGAGACTCTAGAGATGGAATGGATAGAAAAGGAGAATGGTAAGCATAAGAAAATCAAAGGCATACACACTTACCCACCTTAGATTGTTTCAGCCCACAGGATGGAAGCAAATTTACGCAAAGGAGACATAGAATGGGTAGTAGAACTGAATTTGTATGAAGCTGGAGTCAAGGATTCCCCAATACATCTAGATGTACAATCTCTCTTCGACAAGTAATCTATATTATTTGGAGATATCCCACTAGGAAGACCTCCTAATCGAGGATTTGAGCATACTATTGAGTTGGAGCAAGGGATTCAAGCAATGATTACCACCCCTTATAGGCATCCCAAATCTTATAGGGATGAAATTGAAAGGGCTATCCAAGAGCTATTAACTCTAGGAAATATACGACCTAGCACTAGTCCTTTTGCATCTTCAGTGGTCTTGGTAAAGAAGAAGGATGGCACCTTGGGGATGTGCATTGAATATAGAGCCTTAAACAAAAAGACCACGAAGAATAGATACCCAATTCCCAGGATCAATGAGATGATGGATGAGCTAAGAGGATCCAAATATTTCTCCAAGATTGATTTGAGATCTGGATACCACGAAATTAGGGTGAGGGATCAAGACATTCCCAAAACAACATTCAGGTGTCACTATGGGAATTTTAAGTTCTTGGTAATGCCATTTGGCTTGACCAATGCCTGAGAAACATTCAAATCTTGCATGAACCACATCTTCCGTGGTCATCTAAGAAATTTTGTATTGGTCTTCTTTGATGCTATTCTTATTTACAACCGCACATGGAAGGAACATTTGCAACATATTGAGACAATATTGCATATTCTTAAGGAGAAAAAATTCTATGCTAAACTCTCTAAATGTGAGTTTGGGCTCACAACTATGCTTTACTTGGGCCACATCATCAGAGTGGATGGAGTAAGAGTGCATGAATAAAAGATCCAGGCAATCAAGGATTGGCCTGAGCTAAGGGATGTTATAGAACTCCGGGGGTTTGTAGGCATATGCACATATTACCGAAAGTTTGTCAAAGGGTTCTCTCAACTTGCAACACCACTTACAGATTTGACAAAAAAGGGAGCTTTCAGTTGGACACCTACATCAAAAAGGGCTTTTGATAAGCTCAAAGAGGTAACGAGTAATTGTCCAGTATTAGTTTTACTAGATTTCTCTCAACCTTTTGTGCTATAATGTGATGCATCAGGTAAAGGGATTGGAGCAGTATTGATGCAAGGAGGGCATCATATAGCCTTTGAGAGCAGGAAGTTGCTACCACATGAAAGAATATACCCCATATATGATAAATAAATGTTAGCTATTATGCATGCCTTGGCCAAATTCTGGCAATACTTGGTGGGGAATAAATTCATGGTGAAAATTGCTCATAATAGTCTTAGATTATTTCTTGAACAAAAGAAGCTCCAAGAAATACAACAGAAATGGGTAAGAAAAATCCAAGCTTATGAATTTGACATAGAGTATGTCAAGGGGAAGAGCAATATAGTGGCTGATGCTCTATCTAGGAGACCAATAGCTCTATCCTTAAGGGGCATGGACGTAGATTGTAAGGCTCAATTGTTGGTTGAGTATTCCAAAGATAAATTTGCATGTGAGATACTTGATGGGGTGGCATTTGATGAGAGGTATAGAGTGATGGATGAGATCATCTATTACAGGTACCAAGTCTTTTTGGCTAAGAATTCTAAGCTCAAAGAGAAGATCTTACAAGCATCACATGATTCCCCACTTGTAGGGCATCAAGGATTCACAAAGACTTATCGGGCCATAAGGGAGAGATTCTCATGGAAGGGTCTCAAGGAGGATGTACTCCAAGATATTAAGGAGTGCATAGTTTGTCAGCAGAATAAGGGAGAACACACCCATCTAGCCAGGTTACTACAACCACTACCCATTCTAGATGGAAAATGGGAAAGCATCTCCATGGACTTCATCACTGGTTTACCTACTGTTCAGGGTAAGAATTGTATCTTTTTAGTTGTTGATATAATAACAAAGTATTCACACTTCTTTGCCATTTCTGCACATTATACTGCTTCATAGGTAGTTGAGCTCTTCTTCAGAGATGTGTTTAGGCTCCATGGTCTCCCAAAGACCACAGTGAGTGATCGGGATAGCCGCTTCATGGGTGGCTTTTGGCAAGAAATTTTCCAGTTAGTGGGGACTGAATTGACACCAAGTACTAGCTATCATCCACAAATCGATGAAAAAACTGAAATAGTGAACAAGTGGCTAGAAGGCTACTTGAGAAACTATGTTTCAGGACAACAGAGGGCATGGCTGCATTGGCTCCATTTGGGGGAGTATTGTTACAACACCACTTACCATATGTCCATTGGTATGACCCCATTCCGAGCTTTTTATGGGTATGATGCACTCTCATTTGTTGATGTCATGTTTGGAGCAAGCAAGGCTCCCATAGCAAAGGAATGGATTCAAGAGAGTCATGACATACTTCGAGCCCTCAAAGACAACATTGCTACTACCCAAAAACAACAAAAAATATATGCAGACCGTGGTAAGATAGAGAGACAATTTGAGGTAGATGATTTAGTATATCTTCATCTTCAGCCTTATAGACAATCTACACTCAAAGAGAAGGGGGATGAAAATCTGAAACCACGTTTCTATGGGACATATAAGGTGATCCTCCGTGTCGGGGAAGTAGCATATGAGTTGGAGCTTCCCAAGGTGAGAAATATCCACAATATCTTTCATGTCTCATGCCTCAAGAAGGCCATTGGAAAAAATATAGTTGCCAATATGGACCTCCCACCTATTGATGATGAAGGCCATCTAGTTTTGCAATTTGAGGCAATCTTGGATACATGGGAAAGGTAGCTAAGGAACAGGGTGATCAAAGAATATCTGATTCAATGGAGGAATCTTCTTGATGAGGATGCTAGTTGGGAAGGAGAGAAGATTTTACAATATCCTTCTTTTCTTTTTCTTGAGGACAAGCAAATTTTGAGAGGGGAGGACTGTAATATTCCCAATTTTCTGCTGCTAGTTGGAATATTATATGTTGCTCTGTTTTGTAGCTTAGAAGAATAAATTGGGTAGGGAGACCCTTAAATATATTTAGTAGGAATAAAACATTCCCAATGTGAAAGGGGGTTTGTGTAGGTAGGAAAAATAAAGCCACCTTTGGTGTGAAAGGAGGCAATGCATGAGGACTAGATCCTTGTTGACCAAATCAACAATGCTGTTAAAAGAGAAGGAAAACTAGTGGGAACAACACAGTTTTGATGGAGGACTCTTTGCAAGGATGTGACCTCATGAATTTGTAGGGTACAGGGTGAGGAGGCTGGGCCAAGAATAATAAGGAAGCCTGGTGGAAGCCATGAGAGTCATTCAAAATCTTGTCTATGTTTTTGTCTTATGAATTCTTGCATGCTTTAGTTGTTTAGCTGGGTTTTCTGCACTGTTTAGTGCAAGGGATTCTCATGCGGGAGTTCCACTCTCTTTCTTGGTTCAACTTGTTGAAGGGATATAAGAGGAGAATTCTGGGCTACATTTCCACCATCAAACTTTGGGTCAAGCAGTCACCAACATCTACAACATAGTATCTTGCAGAAACTACGTCATTTCTGAAGGTGATGCTGTGGTAGGGTTAAATCCCTTGATTTTGTGCTAGCTCCTTAGGAGAAGGGGCTCTTCCTCTCCTAGAAGGCTAGTAAGGAGGGTCTTTCAGCCATTTTTATGTATTAATCAACCATCTTATGTATTTTTCAGCCAAATCAAATACGGAGTTGCAGTAGACTACGTGATTTTCTGCAGAGATACCATTTTATACTTGTGCACTCATGAAACCCTTGCTGGGTTGTCTCCATTGTGTATAAAAGAGGCTAGACCTCCATTTTCTTGGCTCTATGATTAATGTAATCTCCAGATTTGTTATGATTCATATTTTGCTGTAGAAACCCTCATGGAATAACTTTGTTACATGATTCAGAATTTCTGTTTGATAAAGTCATGGGGTTTGGGTGTTTTTGAGCTATTTTGTGATGGGGAGATTTGTTTAGCATAGATAGAGTGATTTGTTTCTATTCCCATTCTGCATGTAAGGGTTATAAAGAATAAAATAAAGGATCCAAGTCCTGTTTCTCAATTCTGTAATGTAATTTTCTTAAAACAACATTTTTATTGTCCATATTACTGAAATTCCTAAGAAGGAATATTATAGAAACAATGGTGGGGTGTAATAGATCTGACAAGAAAATGTATAGAAATGGAAAATATACCCAAGAAATAATACCATAGAAGATAAAACTTTAGATCTTCATTAATATCAAAACCCTTGAGGTAGGGCAACACCATACATTCACTCCTTAAGGAAGGAGATCACTCCAAAAGCCATGTGCTTGCCAATACAATAATCCTTGACATCTCTCAATGAAGAGTCTCTAGCCTCTATATAGGTTTCATACATGCAATACCATGGGTTTCTCAATACCATACATCCAATACAATGGGCTTATCACTTTATTCCCTAGCTACATGTGGTCCCTTACATAATGTGGGTTAACCAATTTGAACATTTTCATTATCAAACTGTGTGTTTTCAATATGCTTTGCTAGAACTTGCAATTTTTTAGCCAAATTCACATTGATACAATTATGCTTGCAACTAGGAATGATAGACACAACGATGTTCTCTTTCTGAATACTTCCATGAACCCTTAAGGAATATGGAAATATTAGTAGAAAACAAATCTTTATGGCTCTTGTTGTCCTTCTTTCCAGCTTGATACCACTTGTCCAAAAGGACCTTTTCAAGTTTTTTCTCGAGAAGTTTCCTCACTGAGCTGTCAAGTGAGGTCCACCATTTATTTTCCTCATCTTTCATATGAAGCCCTATGGAGCATATCCAAAAATTTTGGTATTGAGCCTTGTGATATTGTGAAAAATCTTCAATGGTAGGGCCATTAATTTTTCCTGTAAACTTCATCTTGCGAGAACCTCTAAAACAAAATAAGAGCTTTGAAGAAAATCACTTACTTTGGAAAAAAATTAAAATGGACATTACTTCGTCAATATAACTCAGAATCCTTAATATAACCTGTTTTCGGAAATGGAATAGTCATTCTGCATCTATCCATGTGATTGAAATCCCGATCTAGGTACTCTGAAAACACAGATTTGCGCTGCAATAGTCCCGCCGTCACAAAATTTCTGAAAAAATGGTTGATTTTAAATCAGTGATAAACCCCTCATCCGGACTCCGATTTCACTGATTTTTTTTTTTTGAAATTGGGTGTTATTTTAAGGGGAACCAAGATCTATAATTTTTTGTTTGAAATTCTGCACCAAAATCTACAAAAAATGTCAGGAGAGCCGCCGTATACAAATTTCCATCAGAAACATTTCTGCAACACAGCTGAATTTAAATCAGCGATATCACCCTCATTTGGACTCTGATTCGACTGATTTTTTTTTTTGAAATTGGGTATTTTTGTGCAAGGAATCCAGATATGCTATTTATTTCTGAAAATTTTGTGCCAAAATTTTCATATCTGCTCTGAAATCTCGCCGCCCAAAAATTTCCTGCAAAAAATGAAAAAACAAATGTCCCAAACTCTGCCCAAGAAAGTGCTTTGGTATAAAAAGAAGAAAATTACATTGCATGATATTTGCATTAGAAACCATGCAAAGATCGAGGAGGAAGAAGAAAGAATATCTAACGACACAGACACATCAGATGATGAGCCTTTGATGGTAGACAACCAAACACAGACATCAAAGCAAGTACCAACAAAATAACCAGACAAAACTCCATCACCAATAATGGAGGAATTAATGAAAGATATTACATTAGTTAAAGCTTCAACATATCAACACCCGCATCACCCAGCAAGACAACAACCAGCAAGGTGGCAGCGAATTAGAAACAAGGACAACAACCCCTGGACGACACATAGAGAGGTGCGACGATCCACCAACAACACATCAAAAAGGAAGAACCACCAGAACCCACTTCCATCTCAAGCGAGCGAGGCACCGACTAGATAAAGTGTTCACCTTTCCCTTGGATGGCTAGATGCACATGAATGGTACCAGTGGAATACTCTTTTGAGTAGATCTTATTATTTGTGTTCTTCTCATGTTTCGGGGATGAAACATGTTTAAGGGGGGTGTAATGTAGTGTACCTAGAGGGGATAATATAGGGTACAGAGAGAGGTACCCAAGGGAATAATATGATGTAATAATATAATAATGATAAATAAATGGGCCATAGTTAATAAATAAAGTGGTTAACCCACATTATGTAAGGGACCACATGTAGCTAGGGAATAAAGTGATAAGCCCATTGTATTGGATGTATGGTATTGAAAAATAATACACCCAAGAAATAATACCATAGAAGATAAAACTTCAGATATTCATTAATATCAAAACCCTTGAGGTAGGGCAACACCATACATTCACTCCTTAAGGAAGGAGATCACTCCACAAGCCATGTGCTTGCCAATACAATAATCCTTGACATCTCTCAATGGAGAGTCTCTAGCCTCTATATAGGTTTCATACAAACAATACCATGGGTAGTTACCATGGGTTTCTCAATACCATACATCCAATACAATGGGCTTATCACTTTATTCCTTAGCTACATGTGGTCCCTTACATAATGTGGGTTAACCACTTTATTTATTAACTATGGCCCATTTATTTATCATTCATATATTATTACATCATATTATTCCCTTGGGTACCTCCCTCTGTACCCTATATTATCCCCTATAGGTACACTACATGGGGCCCAAGTGGAATAGGCGGGTGGCCACCAATATCCACCTAGATCACTCCTTCATTACATCCATGTAGTGCAAGGCATGGATCATGGAAATGTGTGCTGTTGGATAGTAACCATACTCACCCAAGAGAAACCAGTGCAAAGAAGCTTCTTGTTGGTCTGTATCATAGCTCTGTAATTTTCCTTGCAACCCCTTGCTCCACATCAACATCCATTCATCCCAATGTGGGTGATGGATCTCATTATTCATAAACTTGGTATCCTCCCATTGTAGGACACCAACCTCCTCAAACTGTTGAAGATATTTTCACTCCATGATATGTTTAAGTGCACCTGCCATGAGCTCTCTCCATGAGATCCTCTCATCATTAGCCCTTCAAAACCCATAAGGTTCTGAATATGTTGTAGGTAGAAGTTTCTCTTTGAGCTGTGAGATGCTCATTGAGAAAGTTTCATCTTGAAAAGGAAAAGGGTTTCCCATCTCAAGATGTCTACCATCTATCATCTGCCCCTTCAATGCTTCATGGGTGAAGTTGCCATTGGAATGTTCCAACAATGAATGGGTCCTCTTCTCATCAATGTTGCTCATGGACAACACTGTTGATCTCCATGATGATGTATCTGCTACCTCAAGGCAAGGCACAATGATGAACTCATAGCTCGACATTGTGCACAAGATTATGCTCATCCCATATTCTGAGAATCCACACTTCAGCTCAAATGGTTGAGTGTAGCTCAACAATGACAAACTGGGATATCTCTTCATCTTTTCCTTGATTAGATTAGGGGGCCTCTGTGCAGTGATAGATTGCTGCTTCAAACCATCATGTTTCTCTAATCCTTGGTTATATAATGGACAAGATGGCATGTCCCCACAAGCTTCAATAAGAGGTACTAAAAAAATTTGGGATGGAAATGATTGCAAAACTTAGATCAACTGATGTTTGGGAACATCTTGCAAGACCACAAGAGTTCCTTCAACCGGTGCAATGGTCTCTCCAACTACTGGTAAGAGTGTTTTCTTCTCTTATATCAGTGTACCAGCGCTGGAATCTACCTCCTCCTCATCATGCATCTCTTGAATCATGCATGGGACTCTATATGTGAAGAGCCTAAGACTACCTTGCATAGATGCAAGTGTCTCTCTTCATGATGCAAGTACTTCGGCAACTAGTGGTGAATGTAGTGACTCTTTGTCCAGAGTGACAACAATGACATTCTCCCTTGGCTTCTTAGGAAATGCCCCTTTGTGAAATGTCTCTGGTTTTATTCTATCAAACTCCTTCCTTATTCTTTGAAAGAAGTCTGAATATTTAGTCACTTTTGCATGCTCCATGTGACCAAACCACCATTCATTTGTCTCACCTTGAAGGTGAAGATATACAATCTGAACAACCTCTTTCTCAGCTACAAGATGTAGCCTGAAGAACACATCTAACTCTTTCCTCCAAACCTTTGCAGTGCTCAAGGAAGATCCATCAAATGTAGGAAAATATAATCTATTATCCATATTCCTTCTATTACTGATGTAGGATATCCGTTCTTCCTTGAGTTGGAAAAACTGTTGGAGAGTTAGATTATCCTTGAATGCTCTAGAATGTGCTTTGTACTTTTTAAGATAGAGACTTAGAGTCTCATGAGTTTCAGGCTCCAAATTTCTTCTATCTCCATACCACTCACTTTCTTCTTCAAATAAAGTGGGCATAATAGATCTTTGAGGAGCTCTATGCTTCTCCAGTCTTCTTTGATGTTGATAAGAAGTATTGGGACCTTCTTCATTCTGAAACTTTCTTGAGGTTTCTCTTTTCCTTTCTCTCTTTATTTCATTGATCTCCTTGGAGAGACCCTTCATAGTTCTAAAGAGATATTAAAAAAAACTTAATCCCTCCATTATTTACATATATCTGCTATATTCTTTTCATATGATGTCTAGAATGTCCACAAGATGAGCCAAAGATCATGATCTGATACCACTGTAATATCCCAAAAGGGAGAGTGCAATATCACACAAACAAAATATTTGAAACAAAAGATTATGTACACATAAACTATGAAAAAAAAAGAAATATATAGAATAGGTGATCCATTTTATTATGTGGAGATGGATGATAGATACAACAATGCATAAAATAGAAGCACTCAAGCCAAAGGAATGGCCTAGAATGACCCTGAAATCATGCTAGCGAAGGCACTACGTAACTGGAGCTATTGGAAGCTGTATATTACACTCTATCCCTTCAGCTGATGATGATCTTACAGCTGCTGGCTGAAAGGAAAACAAAGATCTATGGTGCTCTGGAGCTCTGATGATGCCAAGATTTCAGATTTGGGCACTATGATGGAAACCGAAGATAACCCAGAAAGGAAATATAGATCTAAGAAGATAAAAAAATCATCCTCCTAGGGTTTGATCCCTTGACTAATGGGTCATGCATATTTGAAGAATAAACTGATGTAAGATGGATTCAATGTGTTACAGATTAGATCTATGCTTTGAGGGCTTACCCCTCCTTCAGATCTCTAAGTTAGAAGCTTAAGATCTAGATTATTCTTCGTCCTCTCAAGATGACAACTGCTAGATACATAAAAACTGGAAAATTGCGATATCTGGGAGGGAGGGGCTGATGCCTGTTGTAAGATATTTCTGATCAACTCAAGAATGATGGAAACGGTAAGTACAAGGTGAGGGGAAGAACCCTCATAGTATTTCTAGCTGAAATACTGGAAACTTCCCTCCTCCTTTGAATCTACGGGACTGGATTGTGCAATCCTTGATGGGACTGCTATTGTATGGAGGTATGATAAGTTTTTCCTGATGCTTGATATGGATCTAGAGCATTGGAAGGATGATATTGAAGCTTAAGGTGAAAGGATGAACCCTCTAGTGGTTCCTCAGATGAAATACTGAAGGACAACCTCCTCCTCTCAAACCCTAATGCATGAATGCGTATTTCCTGAAGATGTATGGGCTACAGAGAGTAGGAACAATGTGGCACCAATGCCTGATGATGAATGGCAGCTTAGAGTAACCTTCCCAGAGTAGGCACTCGAAGTCCCCCATGGGTAAGGGTGGGATTCCTACTCGAGAACACCCTGTGCTAAATAACAATGTAGACTTAGCTAAACAACTTAAGCATGCTTTGGAATGTCAAATGAAAATTCGGGATGCTGCCTCATCTTATTTATATGCTTTGTGATCCTTCCCATGCCTTGGCCCACCTCATAATTGCGCATATGTGGTCATAGGTCTCCATGTTGACTGTGTTGTATCTCCATGATATCTGGATTTAATGTTCACTCTCTCCATGATGTGTGCACTAATGCACCATTTCCTCCATCATCTCATCATTTATTGCTCTATGATCTTACTTTTATTCCTCCTTGATCTTATTTGACTCATTCATCTCTCCATGTTCTTTCTTATTAATGATGTTTGATCCCCACTCTTAATTCATTAATAAGCTTCTCCACTATTCCATGATGTAGCTTTATTAACTAATTAACCATGTTCACACTCTTAGGAGTGGATTTATTCATATTAAGTGGTTATGGGTCCCTCCACCCACTTATTTACTTAATTAATTAAGATAAGTAAGAACTCTAATATTCCAGTAAACAAATGTAAAATTTGGAATATTACAGTATTTTTAGAGAGAATTTGGTGTTCATTTTTAAATTTATGGAATTTGGGTTTAGGAGCTTGGTCATGGTGTTTATATGAATTATTTTTTGAAAACATGATGGAATGGGGGCAATTGGGAACATTTTTCTAGAACCAACTGTTTAGATAGAATTTGTAGTGCATCTCTCAGTTTTGAATTTTTTCTTTAAAAACTTTGGGCTATGGCCATTTAGATGAAATATTTAATGAGAATATACTAGAACTCATGTGATTGGGATCTTTTCCTAGCCCTAAATACTTATATTAAATTTGTACTATATTTTTCAATTTTCGTAGTTTTGGTTTAAGAGCTTTCGGTCATGGCTGTTTAGATGAAATATGTACACAAGAAAATAGAATTGGGATGAGGGGTAGTACTTTCTAGTTTTGATTGTTTAGATAAACTTCACTATACATTTCTAAATTTGCAGAGATTAACTATGAAAAATTTGGGCTTACGTATGTTATGAAAATAAAATAAAATTGTGGTGATTGGGAACTTTTTCTATCCCTTACTATTGATCAAATTTGTTTCATATTTCCAAAATATGCAGAGATAGGGTTTAAGAGCTATGGGCCATGGCTATTGAGATGATATGTGATATACCTTTATATATGTTCAGGGATTGGGTTTAATATTATTTTATTGATAAAAAAACAATCTTACATATTCAACAATGGATATAAGATAAGGTTTAATGAGATACCTCCACCTGGAACCAAAATCATATATATCGTTCGAGAGTGGATAGATGCAAAGCCGAGCATTAAAGACCTCCAAGAAGTGTATAATTGTGAGTTTCCAAACACACTAATAATATTGCCTTTGCGGCATGAGAAGGTTGATGTTGTGAATAGCAGCTAGCTAATATTCATCTTGAAGTAATTATGTTTATGTATAAAATCAGAAAGTTGTTTGTTCATGATAATAATGAAGACTCCACATTGAGCAGGGTTAATGAAATTTGTGTTTCACGAGAAAAAAAATTTAGAAATACCAAGAATGAACACAGTCAATCATTTATTTGTCACAATTAAAAAAAAACAATATAAATCACTTATGGAGGTATTCACTTCAACTTGACATGGAATTGAAACTCTAAAAAGGAATTATTGGGATGGAGAAAATTTCATAAGAAGTAGGCACATATTTATTCCTTGCCATCACATATTAGAGTGAAAACCCTTGACCAAAAATAAGCTTGAAGAAAATTGATTGCTAAACCACTTTCACTAGAAAGATTTATTATTTTCCCACATTTGCAAGGCTTGATACATCATATTAGGTACCCCATTCTATTGGTATGGGATTGAGACGACCATGATAAATGAAGAAACTCATTAAATAGTCAATTAATTATTTATGATAGCATGATACATTTTTTACTACAAGTTCTAATCCCTTTTATATTCTTCTAGGCAATTGAAATTCCATTTTTGATGGATTGAAATATTGTCATGGATATAGGCACATAATGAAATTTGTAGCAGACAAATTACTGCATGGTTAGTGAAGAAAATAAATTGCACTACTAGCATCAAAAATTCCCTTGTGGATCTTTAATAATGTTAGGGTGACTGATTTCAGGGATATGCCTACATTCAAAGTGGATTTTTTCAAGTTCTTGACTATTATGTTTGCCGAGAGTTCCATTTTAGCAAATAAACAAAATTGAATTCCATGAATACTATTCACAGTTCAATCTCAAAAGCAATACTTTGAGCGAACACATCACAACATGGGCCCAACAAGTAATCCTGTGAAATAGCTTATAGATACCTTCAGCTAGTGACTTCTACTCTAATGATTTTATACTATCAATTGCCAGCATGTCCTGTTGACTTTAATTCCAAGAAGTTAACCTACACCAAAAATGGGTTGAAATCTCACTTGAATATTATATAGATAGGTCTAAAATTAAGCTATATCCGTTTCTATAAAGACAGACCTAAAATTCAACTATTTGTGTTGTAAGGACTTTGCAAACAACAAATAAGATTTCCATGCCCATGTTTTTTAGACATTTAGCAGGAAAATATAAGGGCTCAAATGTAACTACATGTTTCTTAGCTAATTACTCTTAGCTACGTGTGGTCTCACTATGACCTGGTTGGTCCGAGCCAGTTTCACTTTGATTCAGAATCCTTGGTTGTAATTTTGAGTACACAAACAGTACAACCTCAGCAAAAAATCATGAAATAACTTAAAAGGGAGTATTAATTTATCCATAATTTTTATATACAGAGTTAAAACCTTTGAACCTCAACTATTTTCATGCCACAATGACTAACAAAAAATGAAATAGAATCTCTACACCAAATCTGTCTATATCAGGAGAATTTTCCAAAACAATTTAGCTATTTTCAAGAACTGTACGATAACAATCATCAACCAATGAATTGATACAGAGCAGAAATAATTGATGCACATTTTAAACCCTAGTTCCATTTTGAGACACAAAAGTATCTAGAAATTCTATATAGTGCACCAAAAAAGTAGATGACAACATCTCTCCAGATAAGAAACTCATTCAACCTCGAAAGAGGAATATCAAAAACTTGTCATACTCACAAAATATTTAAGATATCACATACATGGAAACATAAATTTATATTTAAATATATAAATCCCTTAAGGAAATATTTATTGTGATAACTTACATTTAAAATAATACTTCTATAATAGAGTTTTCTTAAACTTGGCACTGAAACCATGTTGATTTTCTAGGGTACGTGCTAGAATTAAATTTTCTTCAATAGATAACTACTTCCAATGAAAAATTAGCATTAGTTCCACATTGCATTCAATCAATATAATTAAGTAGTTAAAGAAAAGAAAAATATCAACCAATATATTAAAAACATTGCCTTCACATGCTCCAACGTAGTGTGAGCAGAAAATTTCAATTGTGAACCAATATGCATGCTGAAACATTGAAAAACTAAGTGTGTCTACTTAATATTTCTAATGTGAAAAGTTTAATATTGCGAAATATTAAAACAACATAATGGAAGAATGTTTTTAAAATCTTGGTAACTATCAAGATTTATCAACAAATACAAAAATAAATATGCTTAAGATCATAAGATGTGTTTGAGTTTGGACTCTTTGGAGTGCTAGTCTGTTGTGTAACCAGCTCCAAAAGGAGAAGAAAAGAGATATCAACGCCTTAGAAATGAGCCACTTCGAGGGGGCAACCTCCAATGCATTACATAAATGAACAATTCTTGGATGATACAATTTACAAAACCTCCTTTCTATATATAGGAGTCCATGGGGCCATAATGTAATCCTAGTGGGCCACAATGTAATCCTAGCCGACCTAACAATAATAATTTAAGGGCACAATAATAACAAAAATGGGGGTTACAAGGGTACAATAATAACAATAAGGGGTTTACACTAACAATAATAAGGGGCTATACTAGTGATATAGGGACCTAACATGCCCCTCTCCTTCAAAAAGTGTTGTCCTCAACACTTGAGTAGCTCTGGGTGCTTCCGTATAAAGTTATCATCCTCCCATGTAGAATCTTCAGTGGGTAAGTTCTTCCACTTGATGAGATACTCTGAAATTGATCGATTCCGTAGTTGTCGAGTTCTTGTTTCCGTGACCGCTTCCGATTCCAATATGATTTTTCCTTCCTCATCAAGTTCTGGCAATATTGTTTGAACTGGAAGATTTTCACCTATAACCTTCTTTAAGCATGAAACATGGAAAACTGGATGTACTCGTGAAGAAGTAGGAAGCTCCAATTTCTATGCCATAGTACCAATCTTTTGCAACACCTTGTAGGGACCATAGTACTTTGGCGATAATTTATTATCCTTCTTAGCTTGCTTGAGGGACATTTGTTTATATGGTTGTAGCCGTAAAAATACCCAATCTCCTACATCAAAACTTCTCTCGCTGCGATGTTGATCTGCCTGTTGTTTCATTCGATTTTGTGCCAAATTCAGGTTATCCTTTAAGAGTTGGAGAACTTCTTGTTGATGCTCGATGTGATCTTCCACTGCTTTAACCTTCGAATTTTCCCTTAAAGATGATGTGATGGATGGTGGATGATATCCATAAAGTGCCATAAATGGGGTCATTTTTGCTACAGTATGGAAGGAAGTGTTATACCACCATTCAGCGAGAGGTAACCACTTGACCCATTGTATTTGTTTATCAGATACAAAACAACAAAGATATCCTTCCAAACATTTATTTACTATCTCAGTTTGACCATCGTATTGAGGATGATAAGATGAGCTATGAGCTAATTGAGTACCCAAACAAGAAAATAACTCCGTCCAAAAATTTCTAGTAAAAATGGGATCTCTATCGCTCACAATAACCCTTGGGCTTCCATGTAGCTTTTGAATTGTGTCCATAAATGTAGTAGCAACTGTACTTGCTTTAAATGGATGAGATAATGCACAAAAGTGTGCATACTTGGTAAGTCTATCAACTACCACCATGATGACACTCTTTCCTTCGGACTTAGGTAAACCCGTGATAAAATCCATTGAAATCTCCTCCCAACGTTGACTTGGAATGGATAAAGGTTGTAGAAGTCCTGGGGTCTTGATTGTTTCCACTTTATTCTGCTGGCAAACCAAACATTCTGCCACAAACTTTCGAATATCAGATTTAAGGCCATCCCAAAAAAATTCTTTCTTCACCCTGTGGTAAGTTTTTAAAAATCCTGAGTGTCCTCCTAAAGGAGAAGTGTGCAATTCCAGAAGAATCTTTTGTTTTAGTTGGGAATTCTTGCAAAGATATAAGCGATCTTTGTACCACAAGGAATCATTTTTCCAACTAAATGTATCAGATGTACTAGGATCTTGCTGCAACTTTTGAATGAGTGTCCATACATCTTTGTCCTTCTTCCATTCATCTCTTGCTTCGGTTATCCAATTTGGTTGGATAACAGAAATGGCACAAAGCAATGCTTCCACCTCTTCATTCTTTCTTGAGAGTGCATCTGCAACAACATTTAGCTTCCCTTTTTTGTATATTATTTCAAAGTCATAACCCAACATCTTTGTGACCCATTTTTGTTGCTCTTCCGAAGATAGTCTTTGTTCCAAAAAGTGTTTAAGACTATCATGATCAGTTTTTACCTTGAAGTGTCTTCCCATTAGGTAAGTTCTCCATTTCTTTAGTGCATGCAGTATTGCTAACATTTCCTTCTCATAAATAGGTTTCTTTAAATACTTTCCTTTGATTGGACGACTTTCAAAAGCAATGGGTCTTCCTTCTTGCATTAAAATAGCACCAATTCCATTTCCTGAGGCATCACATTCCACAATAAATATTTTTGTGAAGTCTGGCGTAGCTAAGACCGGTGCTAGGCACATTGCCTCTTTAAGATGTTCAAAGGCCTTAGTTGCTTCAGGAGTCCATGAAAATGCATCTTTCTTCTATAATGTTGTTAGAGGTGCTGCTATTCTCCCATAATTCTTAACAAACTTGCGATAATACCCTGTTAACCCGAGAAATCCTCGCAACTGCTTTATGGTTGTGGGGACTTTCCATTCCTTAATGCCTTTAATTTTGTTAGGGTCTACCTTAACACCCTCGTGAGATACAATATGACCCAAATATTCCACCTCTTGTACTCCAAAGAAACATTTGGATGTTTTTGCATATAATTGTTTCTCCTGCAATAGTTTGAGCACCCCGTCAACATGTTCAACATGATCCTTCCAAGACCTGCTGTAGATTAGTATATCATCAAAAAATACTAGCACAAATTTTCTAAGGAAGGGTTTGAAAATGGAATTCATCAACCCTGAAATGTAGAAGGTGCATTGGTAAGGCCAAAAGGCATGACCAAAAATTCATAATGACCCTCATGAGTTCGAAATGCTGTTTTTGGAATATCTTCAGTCTTCATTCTAATTTGATGATATCCCGAACGAAGATCCAACTTGGTAAAATAAATTGCTCCATGTAATTCATCCAATAATTCATCAATCACATGAATGGGAAATTTATCTTTAATGGTGATCTTATTGAGCTCCCTATAATCTGGACACATTCGCCATGATCCATCCTTCTTGTGTACCAATACTACAGGAGCAGAGAAAGAACTTTGACTAGGTTGAATTATACCCGCCTCTAACATTTCTGCAATCATACGTTCAATTTCGCTCTTTGGAAGTAAGGATATCTATAAGGCCTGATGTTTGGAGGAACACTTCCTGGAATCAAATGAATAGCATGATCATGATCACGAATAGGTGGGAGTCCTTTGGGAGTTTCAAACACCTTTGAATGATTGTCCAAGACTTGTTGGAGATCTGCAGAAATAGATGATTTTGATGTTGGAACTTCTAGTGAGCATAATTGTGCAATTACGCCTCGTTGTTCTTTCTTTAGAAGCTTTGTCATGACATTAGAGCTTATTATCCTTCCTGGCTTCTCTTCAATACCCCGTAATTTGACTTCCTTTCCTTCTGAAAAAAATTTCAAGAAAAGTTCTTGAAAATTAAAAGCTACCGTCCCCAAAGATTGTAACCATTGTACTCCTAGTACAACATCAAAACCTCCCATAGGAATGGAAAGCATTGGACTAGTCAATACATATTCCCCCATGGTTAGCTTGATATTATGGCATTTTCCAGAGCACTTTATAGTTCCTCCATTTGCAACCATCACTTGACATTCTGGTGCTGGGTATAGGAAACAATTTAATTCCTTGGCTACCTTACAATGAATAAAATTATGGGTGCTACCTGAATCAATCAACACTATTACCTTTTTCTTCTTGATTTGTCCTTTTATCTTGAGAGTTTGAGGAGTGGTAATTCCTGCTAGTGCATTACATGATATGGTCGGATTCATTTCTTCCTCTTCTGGGGCTGGTTCCTGGTGTATATCCTCTTCTTGTTCATTTTCCTCTTCCTCTTCACAATCTATGTAAAATAATTTCTTCTCAGCACACTTATGAGCTTTAGTGTATTTGCTATCACAACTGTAGCAAAGCCCTTTTGCTCTTTTTTCTTCCAATTGTTGTGGTGTCAACCTTGTAGGTTGTGGAAATCTAGACGTAGCAACACTTCCTTCTTTATAGAATTGAGTGGTAGGTTTCCTTGTCGCCATTATTTTACATTCAACTTTTCTTGCCAACCTGAATGCCTTCTCCAATGAATCCGGTTCCAAAACGCGAACTTCATGTTGGATGTTATCCTTTAAAGTGCCTATGAAGAGGTCGATCCTGTGTTCCTCTGGAATATCAGTTACCCTTATATTCAATTTTTGGAAGTCCTCAATATGCTGCCCCACTAAACCCTTTTGTTTGAGATTTATGAATTGGCTAAAGAAGGTGTTGCTCTTTGTATCCTCATAATGTGCTATCATTTCCTCTATAAAAATTGACCAAGTGACAATTTTTTTACGGGAGCAAAGCCATCGATACCATACAAATGTATTTTGTTCTAAATGTAAAGTTGAAATGCGTACCTTTTGTTTGTTTTGCACATTATGGAGATCAAAATATTGCTCCATCTGTAGTATCCATGTTACAGGATCCTTTCCATCAAACTTTCTCATATCCATTTTTGGAATATGGTGGTTCTTCCCACCAACATTAGAGTTTATGAAATCACGATTAACATTTATTTTGTTCTCATCATGAGGTTATTCTACTATCTTTTTACCATTAGGAAACATTTCTTGTATCAACTTTGTCAAACCTTCGATGTTTGTTTTGAGATCATTCTTCATGTTTTCCATGTTGTCTTTCATGTCCGCTTCCATGCCATCCATCTTAGCTTCCACGCCATCTATCTTAGCTTCCACGCCTTTCTTCAAACCGTCCATCTTCACTTCCATTTCATTTTTTGTTGCTCTTTCCGAGAGTGAAATTTGTTGCACTTGCTCTTGTAATTTTGATAGATCATGTTGCAATTCTTCATCTTCATGAGTCATAGTAGAGCCTTTTTAAGGCTTAATGGGTGTTGAATTATTTTTACGGGGAATATTTTAGAACCAAATGCTACTATATATTCTACAATATGCCCTTGGAATCAATTCAAATTGATTCTTCAAAGAAGACTCGTGCAATTTGGAAAGAAAAAATATACACACCTTTTTCTTGCTTTTGAGGAACTTTATATTGAAATTGGATTATCTCTATGATTGCAGCACTTCAATATTTTAATTTCGGTATCAACGTAGCCCTATGAATTATCTTTTGAATGCCATAGGTCTGACCTGATTTGGATTCTCCAAGGAAAAGTTGTGTCCAATCTCCCACAATGACCTAATTCTGGACTGGTTCAGTAGAGAAAAATTGTACGAGTTGCCACTTATCACTGTTTCATCCTTTGTCTTTGAAATTGATAGCTAAGAAACTATAGTCTATTTAATTGCAACCAATTTTTACAGCACTCCAATCCGATGCCCAGAGAGAGAGTTATTGAACTTTTCCCACGATCACCTCTTTGAGATGAAATTCAGGAGCTTGAAAAAGCACTACATTCCACAGATCATATCTCCCAAAATATTGCGAACCAAGATCTGAATTTTTTTGACGAATTTCCTCAGGATTTCAGCTTCGCACCATATGAATTTAAGATTCTGAACCTTCGTAGAAAAAAAGTTATAGCGCAAATGCCATGATGACCTGTTTAGGAGCCTGAAAAAAACCTAACTTCCACAGATGATATCTCCGAAAATATTGCGAACCAAGCTCTGAAATTTTTAGAAAATCTTCCTCAAGATTTTGGCTTCGCATCCTAAAAATTTCAGATTCTGAAACTTCATAGAAAAAAAATTTATAGCGAAAATTACACGATGACCTGTTTGGAGCAGAGAAACCCTAGAATCCAAAGCTTTGATACCAAATGTTGTGTAACCAGCTCTAAAAAGAGAAGAAAAGAGCTATCAACGCCTTAGAAATGAGCCACTTCAAGGGGGAAACCTCTAATGCATTACATAAATGAACAATTCTTGGATGATACAATTTACAAAACCTCCTTTCTATATATATGAGTCCATGGGGCCATAATGTAATCCTAGTGCGCCACAATGTAATCCTATCCGACCTAACAATAATAATTTAAGGGCACAATAATAAAAAAAATGGGGGTTACAAGGGTAAAATAATAACAATAAGGGGGTTACACTAACAACAATAAGGGACTATACTAGTAATATAGGGACCTAACATAGTCGTGTGAGCATATGGATTGCAAGTTGATATCATAGTTGAATGATCAGATGTTGGGGCCTTTGGAGCCTTGAGAATATATTACTCTACAATTACTCCAATAATATAGATATATGACACCATTTCCTTAGAGACATAGTTCTGAAGGGAGCAGTGGTTGTAGATTATGTTGCTTCAGATTTGAAGGTTGCGAATATTTTGACAAAGCTCCTAACTAAGGGGAAGTTTGAAATACTGAGAGAGAGACTTGGTTTGGTGGATAACACCTTTGTTGAAAAGGAAGAGTGTTATTTTTCTATATCTGTGTTGTTGAACTATTGTTGTCTTTAGCATCATGCAGCCACTAGTTTCAAAAGAGTTGTTGTAAGACCTTTGTTGTGTTCAAAACTTTGAGTAACGATGATCTATGGTGCTACAATGGATATGTAGAGAGGTAAATATGTATGCATTTGCTACCCTTAGATAGTTGCCAAACTTAGATAGTTTCAAACCTTAGACAGTTGCCAACCTTAGAGATTCTAGTTTTAGGAATTTTTTTTTAATTAGAAATTGTTGTCCTTAGACAAAGGTCCTGTTAGATGTATTCAATATTTAATAAATCTGACATTAGGGTATGTGAGAGCATGGAGATCTTGATTAAATGGAAAACCCTTCCCCTCATACATGATAGAATAGAATCTTGTACATGATGGAATCCATTCTTGAAATACTGCAATCAACGTGTTGGATGCGTTATGTTCCATAGGATATGTTCAAGGATGGATCATGTTAGTCTCCAATAGTTGAGGTGGATCTGAGGTGGGAACTTCCAGATCTGAAACAAGATCTGATCTGGGCATCTGTGTGAACAGCCATAATATTTTTGCAGTTGTTGGTATATGTATCAGAACCTAATATATGGATCGGTTGAATATTGTATTGGGACCAAGTCCATGGTAAACCTGTGTGACAACATGCTTGAATAGTTTGGCTAAGTAATCATCAAGGGCATGAATATTGTGTTCGTATAGTTTCGCTTGGGCCCTTTCTTGTTTTTTTCTTTGTTGGTACTTTATTTCCTCTCATATTGCTTGATATGGGAATAAGTAGCCACCCGGGGGGGGATGCAACTTGGATCAGGGGTTGAATAAGGAATTTATAGAGAATGGAGGTGTGGGAGAATATGGAATTGGCGTCTAGGTAAGACCTCAGGAGAAGTGACAGGAAAAGATGGTATACTACAATTTTTTTGGAGAATATATGAGAGAGGTGCTCAAATCAATGCCTCCTATGTGAGATAAAGAGTTATTAATCCAATTCAATTGAAAATTTCTGCGAGGAGTTGAAATTAATGATTATTTTTTTGCATGGAGCCTCAGTCATATGAAAAACAACTAGGCAGAAACATATGCCATGCTCCAAGGTCTGTCATTGTTACAACAATGGGGAATATGAAAGTTATTGGTGTTTTGGGATTCTACAATTATCAGAAGGCATATGATTCATGATACCACTCCAAAGGACAATAAGTTGGCTCAGGTTAATTTTGAATTAGAACCAAGGTTTGAATCAGTGCAATGGTTCTATACCTTTGTGCCAAAAATGAACAGGAAGACACAAAAGCCAATCTTGACACATGTAAAATTAGGGTAATTGATAGTTGATGGACATGAGCATTATCAAGACATTCCATAACCATGTGTTTTGCTCAAAATTGGAATTTTTTGGTCTAGTAAGAAGAAAAATATTTTGTTTAATCTCCCCTTGGGGAAAGACATTGGTTGTCTCTTATGTTGTACTTCTCCCTCTTGAATTTGGTCACAATTTTTATATTATAATAAAATTTTCCAATTTTTGTAAAAAAATGAAGACAAATACATATGAAGATAAAAAACCCAACTATTATTGAATACTAATATTTAAAACACAAATAAAAGAAATAGGGTAAATGCATTCACCTCAAATTAACAAACTCCATCTCCAAGTAAATTATGAGATATGAAATATCTTGGAGTTTATTTATTCAAGAAGAACATAGTAGTGCTCAATTTAGGTCAGATAAATTTGGTCCTCACGAGTTGGAAATAATGATGAGAAGAAAAAGTACAGAGCACAAACCCAACTATTATTGAGCACTAATGTGTAGAATGCAAATAGAAAATAAAGTAAAATGTGTCGATATTCCAACCACTACAAAAATTTCGGATTCACCTCAAAATTAAGGAACTCCATTTCCAAGTAAGTTAAGAGATTTGGAATATCTTCAACAATATAACTTCTCTAATCATGATAATTGTTTCACATTTTGTTATGTAGAATTATGAATTATGGATAAATCATTCTTCCCTAGAAAGGTTCTAATCTAGAAAAATAGGTCAAAGACTTTATGATTATCTTTCCTAACTGGAAATAGACACACAAAATCAAATAAAGGACCTACTTGGGATCCAAGCACTTCCAAAGTCTCCTTCTGTCGCTTTTTCTGTAGCTTCAAATTCCAGCCGGCTGTGAAAAATATTTCCTACGAGAATGAACACTAAACATCAAGATATAGCAATAATAAATATGTCTATTCAAGTTATTTAGCTAAATCAATAAAGCATAAACCATATACATAAACTAAGAAATCATAATATTGAAAATCAAAGCATATACAGATGCATATAGGGAAAAATAAGTAGTAATATTTATTGATGATAGAAGGCGAGGTTACAACCTAGTGATTGATTTAGTGTCACCATCTCCAGTAGCATCCTAGCCTCATCACAATGCAGATATCTTTAGTAATATGTCACTCAAATCAATCTCCTCAATTGAAATTCCACTAGCATTTCTCTACAAAAATTATTCCTTCTCAAAGACTAAGATCTGTGCTCAATTTATAGAGGAGCTGAGGGTAGTTTCACAATCAATGAATTTCCAATAATAGGCAAGACATGTTCCCAATCTTGTAGATGTAAAATGGACACATGGATTCGAATTTTGACACATGTGAACTATTCTAGAACGCACTGACCAAGTGGAGATTCCAGAACAATGAGAATTCCGCTCCCATTGTGACCAACGCACCCATGAATGTCGGGAAGTGCTTTGCAGAGCAGCCTTGCATAGGGCTACCTGCATATGCAACGCACATATTCCCTTTAGAGGCAGCGTTGGTGAGCTCTCATATGATATAATATAAACTTCAAACTTTGGAAACCTTTGCAGATGAAAGTCTTTGATTGATTTTTCTTGTTCTTTGTCTTAGAGCATGTAGCAATTGAAATGTTAGGGGATGATAGACCCTATACATTGGTCCTGGAGATGATGCCTAGTTAACCAGGTCATTGGGAATGATGCCCAAATTGACCTATAACAATTTCCCTCTATAACATGAAGTCAGAATAATAACAACAATATTTTGATTGATATGATTTACACTATGATGGGCTGGAGATGAAGTGGAGTGGTGGCCTGCATCAATCTTACAATACATTACATCATGATATATCCTCTTGATCATAATTGCCAAGGGTATGCATTCCCATGTTAAATACATAAATAATCTAATAACATGTACATAATTCAGAAAGTAATCTACATTGGAATGTTTCCCAATACAGACATGCCTACAGATATAGGCCCATGTTTGGATGATGATCTGTATGTAAATTCAGCGTACAGATGATTTGTAAAACAATCCTGAAATTGCAGCCCGGATGGTTGAAACTAGATTTGGGGTCTTCTTATCTCATTCACTCGATCATTCGGGTACAAGTCTAGCCATGTGAATATATGATTTGTCATCGAACATGGAAAGGCATCATTTGATTACAAACCAATGATGTGAGATGTTAACAAACGCGAGAGAACTACCACTGATGTCAATGGCTCTCAAGGCATTGCAATACATTTCGTAAGGTGTGAATAGATGATTTGATGTCAAACGCCAAAAAAAATATTTCGGCCAAAAGTTCGGAAGCGAGGATCTTGTCGATGTTGTAACAAGCCTCATGGTACTGGAATATGATGTTTCTAAGTGAACTTCCTGGATAATGATTTTTTGTCGACATGAAGTCATATTATTGCAAAACGGGAGTTACTGATTTCAGAGACAAGGGTATGACTTGATATAGAAATTTTTAGGGATGACGGTCATGAGAATGAAGGTTTATGAGTATTGCAGAAGGATGAGTTATTCACTAGATGACTTTTCTTGAACATATCGACAACACTGAGATGAGTTGGCAGCATTGACCCAAAACCGAAGTGAAGGTATGATGAACCATAGGTATGAATGAACCATCAAGATGATTACCTAACCCAAACAATCATGGACATGGAGTGAAGGAAGTGTCATTTTCAAGAGCGACTTGCCACCATAAAGAATTTTGCTCACTTTTTCCAAATTTTCCCCGGTCATTTGTTGACCAATACCTCTTTATTTTTTAACAAGCTTGAGGAGGATAACATTTGCTTGATCTATAATTCAACCCTTTGGGAGAATAAAGTATCTCTATTTAATAATTTAACGAGTCTAGCGATGAATGAAACTCGATTCTTGCCATGATCGACAAGCCCGTCGCTATTTTATGTTTTAACGAGCTTAGCAATAGTGATAGCCTGGTCCTTTTTCATATTTAAATAGTTTAAAAAAGAGGACGAAAGAAAACTACAAAAGTATTTTTTTGTAAATTTATCGCTCAGATCCGAAAAAGTGTGAAATAATATCTGAGAGAACCTCTTTGGTCATGTTTAACCAACATATTCCTTTTTCATAAATAATCTATCTCAGTCCAAAAAAGGGTTAAACTTATACTGAGTAGATATAAATTCATTTACTTTTACGAGCTTGAAAAGACAAGTGCTCGACAATATTTTCACATTATCGGAGTCTGAAAAGAGCTGAAAGAAGACTCCAGGGGTTCCTTTTTTGCTGTTATCGAAGCTCAAAAAAGAGATAAAAGTGCGGTTCAAATACTTTTTCGTTTTTAACAAAGCTCGAAAAATAAGGAGAAAAATTATGCTTTGTGGTCAAATCATTCTTGAAATAAATCTGCACGACTAATTTGTTCATCAGTTGTGAGATTTGTTTAGAACAATATCAAATGGATTAAAAATACCCGTTTCATGATAAAAATATAATAAAACCATAGTCACAACAATAAATATTCATTGCAAACAATTAAATTAATAAATAAAAGAGTTTTATCATTCATTTTTACCATTTGAAAGTTACCATTTTCATTTTGGAGCTCTGAACCTGCTTTCCCCCCGAACTTCAGCAGTCGATTGCGCGCAATTGGTAAGAATGTTTTGAATGCTCCCTGCAAGAGCACATGTCGAATGCCCCTTGCAGGAGCAGATTCCCCTCAAGCTTAATTTCATTCAACTAAGTAGATTACTGGTTATTTATAGCTAGATGGAATGAAGGTTCATTATAAGGGAGGATTTGTTTCATTTTTTAACGAGCTTGACATAGGAAAAGAACTATGCTCATGACCTGTTTCATTTTTTAATGAGGTTGACACAGTAAAAGAACTATATTCAATGGAACTTGTTTCATTTTTTAACGAGGTTAATACAAGAAAAAAGAACTATCCTCAAGGGAACCTGTTTCATTTATCGAGGTTGGAAGAGGAAAATAACTATTCTCATCACCTGATTTATTTTTTAACGAGGTTGACAAAGGAAAATAACCATCTGCATAACCTGTTTCTTTTTTTAACGAGGTTGACACAGTAAAAGAACCATCCTCATTGTGCAGTTGGACTAGTGAGTATGTGCTAGAAAATATGTAGTCTAACAAAGTCATCATTTAAGGAGCTTGATGAGCACCACAAATAATCAGTTATAACATGCGTTGACGAGTCTTCTCCAGGGTTTCCATTGAAATTTGGAATTTCTGAGGATAATTTTTGTGGTATCACCGACCACCAAGGAGAATAACTAATGGGATAAACTTGATATTACACTGAGGATATGAATGAAAGATCAAGCCATTCAGTACTCATAAGGGAGGAACCAGATAGGATTCCAGATGATGACATGGGTGAAGTCAATGGACAAAACATCGAAGATGAATCAACAAAAAATGTTGTCGCAGCTGAAATAGATGGTTCAGTCTGGGATGTTATCTCAGCCATGGTCAAATGACCCAATGTATACCCTATAGAATCTACGGTAACTCGAAGTGAAACATAATCAATAAAATCAGAGGAAGGTGATTGAGGAAAAGACTTGTACAGGTAAATCTCCTACCGAAAATGAATTGGAGTTAAAGGTGTCTCATTTTGTGATATTTCTTCAATCAAAATCAAACCAGGTGGAAGAACTTCATCGTTTGGCCCAAATTATATTTCAGGTGGTTGACTGTGTGATATTGGAGATTCAATAGCTACAGAAATTTGTGGTATGACCAAGGTAGGAACAACTTCCGGTTGTATGACTTCAGGGTTCAGATGTTCTGGCAAAGAAGAGACAGGATTTGGATCAATTTATGGTTGAACAACGTTGGGTCCAAAAGGTATGGTCTCACTGATTGGATGGATCATGACCACGGGTAGCTCTGAAGACTTCATTTCGACAACAGTAGATGAACTGGGATGTGTAGAAACAAATTGAGCTAACTCTGGTTTATGGAAAGATGATGTTTCACCAGAGGTACGAATTGTACTTGATTCGGTAGATCATGATTTCCTTCGCCTACCAAAAGTAACTTCTAGTGGTAAAGGTGGTTTTAACGCTAGTCTACGCGAACGACGAGGGAAAGGATTTTGTTCTTCCACGATTACTAATTTATTTTAACCAAAAAAAAATAAACAATATAAAAGAGTAATGCTAGGAAAAATGGTTTACTAAGAAATTGTGAACTGCAGAATACCTCCTAGCGAACCAAGAATTAAGGGCAGAGAATCTCCCCAAATGTTGTGTTCTGTGTATCATAATTTACAAGGTGGCCGAATCAGTTCACATGGATGGATAGCACCTAAAATTTGTCCTCCCAAATATACCTAAAGGTACGTGGAGGCCCAAGTCCGTATTAGCACTGTCTGATGCAAAACCGCACAGTGAGAGCACCCCTTTATACTTATCGTACTGTAACACCGCCCGATATACCCAAAAGTACGTGGACGAGCTATGATACACTTACGTACGTGGAGTGAGGTATCACACTCGGAATGTATCATAGACAATTTAACAAAAAATTCTATGTTTTACGACTCCAGAACATGTCTCTAGCCTAGACCTTCTAAATGTTATCATTATGGTTCCAATGCTTTTTTAGGTAAATTGAGATAAATTTTATGTTGATATTATTTAAAAATTTTCCTTTCAAAGGTTCACCGCAATGATGTATTGGAAAATTCCTAAAATGCAACTAAGAATGATAAGCAATCTTTCACTTTTAGTTTTTCAATGAAAATCCTAGATTTTAGAGGGAAAGAGAAATCAATTTGTGAGCAAACAAATCAAAGAACACAAACTAAATGCAGATTTCCTAATTGTTCCTTTTTCAAAACACTCAAACCACTACATTCAAATACATATTTTTCTTTTTAGTTCCTTTAATGTTATGAATGCAGAAAAGAAACTAAGTGCACTAAATCAATAAAAACAAATTCCTTTTACTTTTGAGAAATGAGGAATACAAACAACAATTTCTCTTTTGAAGGAAAACTGAGGAATGAAACAACAATTTCTCCTATCAAGAAACAAAGATTTTATGACAATTTCCTTTTTCAAAATAAAATGGATCTAATGCGACAATTAAAATACTTTGAAATTAACTTTCCAATGATAAAGAAAAATTCTTTAAACAAACATTGAACAAATTTTCTTTCAAAGGAGGAAGAGGTTGATGAATTCACTGGTCAATATGAGGCTCATGCTTTTCAAAACACGGCAGTAAACAAATTGACACAATTTTCAAAGACAAATTCAAGGGAATTTCGATGGTTTCAGGAGGAAACACAGTCTCTAAAGAGAGACATTTCTCTGCAACGCAGTCCTAAAAGGGAGACAATGCTATGCAAAGCACTACGTCCTATCCAAGAGTGCATTGGGCGCAATATATAAGGAAAATCACAGCTGTTTAACACACTTCTTTTGCAAATTTGGATCTTAAAAAGCCTAATCTTTGTGCGTAACAACTACTGGGTGAATAAAAAAAGAAAATCAGAGGCTAAAACACCTAGGATAAAGAGTAATCTCCCCAACGGAGTCACCAATTTGTTATGCGGAATTATGAATTACGGATAAATCATTCTTCCCTAGACAGGTGCTAATCTATAAGAATAGGTCAAAGACTTTACAATTATCTTTCCCAACTATAAATAGACACATATAATGAAATAAGGAACCTACTTGGTATCCAAGCGATTCCAAAGTCTCCTTCTGTCGCTTTTGCTGTAGCTTCAAATTCCAGCCGGCTGTGCAAAATATTTCCTGTAAGAATGAACAATAAACAACAAGATATAGCAATAATACAAATTTCTATTCAAGTTATTTAGCTAAATCAATAAATCATAAACCATATACATCAACTAATAAATCATAATATTGAAAATCAAAGCTTATACAGATGCATATATGGAAAAATAAGTAGTAATATTTACTGATGATAGAAGGGGAGGTTACAACCTAGTGATTTATTTAGTGTCACCATCTCTAGCAGCATCCTAGCCTCATCACAATGCATATATATCCAGTAATATGTCGCTCAAATCAATCTCCTCAATTGAAATTCCACCAACATTTCTCTACACAAATTATTCCTTCTCAAACACTAATATCTGTGCTCAATTTATAGAGGAGCTGAGGGTAGTTTCACAATCAATGACTTTCCAATAATAGGCAAGACATGTTCCCAATCTTGTAGATGTCAAATGGACACATGGATTCAAAGTTTGACACATGTGAAATCTTCTAGAAGGCACTGGCCAAGTGGAGATTCTGGAACAATGAGAATTTCGCTCCCAATGTGACCAATGCACCCATGAATGTCAAGAAGTTCTTTACAGAGAAGCCTTGCATAGGGATACCTACATATTCAACGCACTTAGTCCCTTTAGAGGTAGCGTTGGTGAGCTCTCATATGATATATTATAAACTTCAAACTTTGGAAACCTTTGTAGATGAAATTATTTGATTGATTTGTCTTGTTCTTTGTCTTAGAGCATGTAGCAACTGAAATGTTAGGGGATGATATACCCTATACATTGTTCCTGGAGATGATTCCCAGTTAACCAGGTCATTGGGAACGATGCCCAAATTTACCTATAACACATTTCACTAATCTGAAGGACAAATGAGAAACAAATGAAGTATAACACAAAAGGAAATGGAATGGGATGCATCAAAATTTGTGTACCTACTGATAGGTACTCTGCTAAAGTACAGGTTTGTAGTGCATGAATGTAGAACCCTTGATATAAATTTTATTCTTAACTAACTTAGCTATGCGACACAATACTTAAAAAAATTTCTTTGCTTGATATTTAAAAAAAATCTGGTGGTAAAATATAATTCTATTGCAAGGTAAAATATCATTATGTACCAGGGTGAAATATATTTATGCTACCATAGAAACACATACAAATGACATTCATACATTCACAAATACAAGAAAAAATTGACAAAACACTTAGAAGATGTATACATAATGAGATATGTAATGGAAGGAAAATTTATATTGGAAATTGTAGCTTGAAAAATAATCAACTTTCCAATCATGGTAGTGAAGATGCCTATTTATAGGTTTCAAACAATAATATTTTAATGTTACATCGAAGAATCGAGTACACTCAAATAAGGGTTGGTGGTATGACCTCGGGATTTGGGAAATATAACATGTACTATATACTAACATTTCTTACAATTCATATAGGACTAGTTCATATAATTGCTTATTTTACTATTTTCAAATAAAGTGACAACATTGTATATAACTGGGTGACAATAAGGGATCTTCAAAATCTAAAGTAGACCAATATGGAAAGAAAGAGTCAAATGTACATCAAGGGATATGCATGTAGATATACATATATATATACTCCCTTTTTCGAATGAGTTTTGATGTATGGTGTGAATAAACACTTTAGATAGCTTTATCGAATAAACTTGGTATATCTCTTAAGTAGCTATACCCTTGATTTGATTTCATAATTTCATGGCATATTTTCAAAACTTTCTATGTTGTTCCTAGTTTTCTTGGAAACTGTAATTGGATTTATGAACTCGTTGTATTTTGAGTTTTTTGTTCTTTGTATTGCCAAATAGGATGATAGTTGGTGAGCTTGTTTTGATATAAATAGTATGGCACATGATATTTTATTTTTGGTTTAAATACTATGATGCTTATATTGAAGGTGTATGGTTCTAGATATAAACATGCCTCAAGATAGAGGAATTTATCCTTCCTTTTTTGACAAATTACTTTTTTTGACAAACTGAATATTATGATTTATAATCTTGAAAGTCCTTTGCACTAGTTGGCTTGGTTGTATTAGTCTGTTATTAGTCCTTGGAATTTTTCTTATTCCATTACCTTGTGGCATCTAATCAGGACTTGAAAAGGATTATTGTAGATGATATTTATAGGTAGAGTACATTACTTATCCTTCGGTGGGCCTTAGAACTATCATGGATTTGTACAAGGAGCACTTCATGAATAAATAGGGTTTGGATGCATGCTCTTGGATTTTTCTTGGAAATTTTAGGGTATTCCATGAGAGAAATGACAACATAATCAGTCCCAGCCTTGATAGTATGATGTGTTCACCTTATGTGAAATTTCAGTTATCTGAAATTTCGGTTATAAGGAAAGACAAACTGCAATTGTGAGTTTTGGGAATTATTCAAATCTGTTAAATTTGCCTCTGATTTTTGGTAGAGGAGAATCCCACAGTGCAGAATTTATATCTCCATCCGTGATAATGTTTTATAGTCTGGATAAATTGGGTATATCTTCTCATATAAGAAAAATACCCATTTTTTGTATCTATTGGAAGATGTAACAACAACATTTCATTTATTTTTTATGCTTCTTTTCTGGTTCTTGTTTGGGTTTTCTTAATTTTGTGAGTTTATGTTTCAATTTTGTTACTGTATGAGGTCATCAAAATATGATTTATATTTTTTTTGAATCTGCCCTTTGTAAACTATGATCTACATATTATTTGGAAGCTTTTTTGAATTCATTCAAGTGGAATCTAATGGATATTCAAAACTAAGTTGATTGTAGTTGTAGAGAAAATTCAATGTTGAGACCAGCCATTATTTATGCATATGGATAGAACTACCATTGAAACAATCCATTGTTAGCACATATGGATATGGTTCCTCAGCTTGTGCATAAGGATCTTATTTTGAATCGACTTTGAACCCACTGGATACAGATCAATCCTCCCTTCGATGAGAATGCTGGTTGCCTAATAGTCATATTGTGTTGGGTGTTTGATTTGATTGTCGTGTTTCAAATTGTAGGATTGTGGATTTGGTTTCATTGGCATGTTTCAAATATACCATTGGTTTTGAATTTTTAAATGGATCTGCATTGTTATGTAGGGAGGTCATCTGAGTATGTTTTTGTGTTTATAAGGGACAAAGAATTTATTGGGCACTAAAAGAATGAATTCTGCAATATGCTACATTTCTAGAATGATACTGTTGTTGGTATATTTGTTCTTCTAGGCTTCTCTCAAATTTTTCCAGAAAAATATCGGTTGCACCAATTGGACATTGTACAATGGGCATCTGAATAAATTTTTTTCTCTCAAAAGAAAAAATAATTTATTGGGTGATAGCATATTGAGTTATGCGGTATGCTCCATATAGGTTCCAGTGATATAAGTGTTGGTGTTCTTTCTATTCTAGGTTCCTCTCACATCATTCCAAAAAATATATGTTTGTATCTACTAGACAAAACTTAAATTCATTTTTTCCATGTATTGATGAACTAGTCTGGATGCTTATTTGTTGCTTTATTGCTATGATATTGTTCAAAACCATACTCATGTACATCACAGTATTGTTGAATTATCATTGTTTTTTTTCCCATCTATGATATTTCTCTTCTAGCATTGATGTCTATCATCATCATGTGCTACTGTTAAACATTTTCATGGGTTGATTTTTGCAGGAGGAGTTTAGAAATTTGGCATTAAATTTGCAAGAATTTTGGTCTGTAAGAATTTTACGCTTGAGAGCCAGATGGCATAAAAAGATGATTTGGAGACAGGAAACATGGCTGACAGTAGATATGTGAAGAAAACTCTTTTAGAAAAAAGAAGTAGTTGGTGTAGCAGATCAAAATTTAGTAGTCATAATGGTAAAGAGGAAAAAAGTGCAGATGTTCACTCCTTCCAAGGGAGTTCTCTTGTTGTAATACTTTGTACGTCTATTATTCCCTTGGGGCCTATAGAGTTTGGATTCTGTGTAGATTCTTTTTCTTATTTCTTATTTTTCTTCTCAACCTTTGTCTTGAATACATTTTAGTCTTCAAAAGAGGAAGGGTTGATTAATTTCTCACGATTCTGACAAAGTAATGTTGTAACAGATTGGATATTCATTGCCTACTCAAAATGGGATCATTGATGATATTGGTTTAACCTTGTCTCATGTATGTTTTCACTGTTAGATTATTTTTAAGGGCATGTATTTCCATCATACTTTTAGGATAAATTCACAGAAGATCATACATATCTTAAGAAATCATGGACCTATTTGATATCTATCTTGGTGAATTTACTATTTTCCAACAAAATCAAGTCCATAAGTTCTGAATGCTACCACAAAAAAATTCAATTGTTGCCTACTAGGTTAAAATGATTAAGCTTTCCCAGCGAGACTATAGAAAAGCCCTGTGACCTAATTTTTTTTGAATTTTGTGTCAGTTCTCTTTACTTGGATCCTTATCAAACGTGGGAGCCATGGTGGGTGAAATAGTTAGTGGACAGGTTGCTGATTATATTGGACGAAAAATTATAAGTGCCCTTAATACTATATATATCAAGTTCCAACCCTATCATTGCTTAAGAAGACTTGGATTTAGCTTAATTACTATTTTTTGTTTTTGATATTATAAATATTTATTTCAAATAGATATCATCTTGTTATGGGGATAATCCATGTAGTCCCCTCATTTATGTGGTCTTAATAAGATTTAATTTTCTTTCCTACATATTTCATCCTTTTGATTCAGTTTGGTAGGATTAATCTCTTCCATGTTTGTATGCAGGTATTATTAGTGGTTGACATTCCAAATATTATTGGGTGGCTTGTCATTTTTTTTGCAAAGGCAAGTTAAACTACCTTAGAGAAGGGTCTTTTCTAGAAGTTAAATAATTTTTGGTTAATTTGGATTCTAAATTGGAAGCCAATTTTTTATTTGATCTGTTGCAGGATTCTTTATTTTTATACCGGGGAATATTGTTGACAAGGTTTGGAGTTGGGGTCATCCCATTTACTATAAGTAAGACCTTTCTCACAAGGTCAAGAAAGGGCTATTTCTCTTTGTTTTAAAAATAAGGAAAGTGAAGCGTGTCATTGGGGTTGTTGGAGAAAAATATAAAAAACTGTGAGAAAATATTTTGGGTTTCTTATACCTGAGGAAAGGACGGATAAAGGGCCTTTTCTCATGTGCCTTCCACTTTGCAAAAAACAATATTGTGTCTTCAAATTACAAAAACCCCTCTTTTCATTGTTTTCATGTGCCTTTAAGTTATTTGTGAGAAAGAAAAATATTTCTTATATAGGTTCGAATAAAGTTGAGTCAATCCACTTTATGAATGTGAGACAGACCGAAATACACACTAAAGTGAAATAAGACATCAAAAACATAAAATAAACTAAAGTCCATATGACTTTATTAGTGCCTAAATCTATTACCTAATTGAGCATTATTGAACAATGAAATAATATTTAATTTAATATCCTCCATTAATGGTCAATCTACTAAACATACTAGGCTTATCCCAAAATTTTACATATTTTTCAGGACCCAAAACCTTGTGAGAATGATTGTAGTTTGATACTTTATAGGACAATACTACAATTTGGTAGACCCATCTTCTGCAACCAATGTGATGAAGTGGTAATATACCTCAACATGTTTGGTATTCTCGTGAAAGACCAGACGCTTGCTAAGTTTCATCAAGCCTTGGTTCTCACATCATAGGGGTTTTTTCTATGTTTTTTGCATTTCAATGCATCCTCTTACACCAAACTACTCAGCCTGCTTCTTTCAGTACTCCTCGATATTCCTCTTCTGTTGAAAAAATGGATTGTGCATGTTGATTCTTGTTCGTCCATGTGACTGCACCAATTCCATGACTAACAACATATCAAGAAGTGGATTTTATATTATCAATAGAACCTTCCCAATCTAAATTTGTATACCCACACAATCTAGGGTCTTTGCTTCTGTTGTAGAAAATGCCAAAGTCAAGTGTCCCTTTTACATATCTCCATACTTAATTCATTGATGTATAATGCTATACCTTTTGGAATTATCATCAATCTGGAAATGAAGCTTACATCGAAGCTCAAATCAGATCTAGGGACTCTAAGATATATCAAGCTACCAACTAGTTTCCTGTACATTGACTACCTTAGAGTTAGTTTTGGTAGAAAGCTTCAAACAATTTCTCCATAGGTGTAGATGAGACTTTGCAATTTTTCATTATAAACTTGTCCAACAAACTCGTGGCATATTTTTTTTGTGAGAAAAAAATGTTGTTACTATTTTCCAAACTTCTCGAACCAGACAACAGTGTGGGAGGCCTAGATCTATCATGTAAAAAAAAAATTCTCATATTGGATTTGATGTGTTATTGAACTTGCCTCACTATGTATGATAATGATATAATATTCATGCATGAAGAGAAAGATGATATAATTACCAACTCTTTTCACATACATGCTGGAATCTGAAGCACTCCACTTGAACCCCTATTCATCCAAATACCTATAAATATTGATATAGCATTCCCTACATTCCTATTTCAAAACATACAAAGACTTCTTAAATATGCAGACTAAATGCTCCTTCCTTGAAACCTGAAAACAATATGGTTGATACATGTAGACTTCTTCTCACAAATCTGCATTAAGAAAGGCACTTTTCACATCCATACAATGGGCCTTCCAGTGAAATTGTGCTAGTGTGGCTAGAACAAGTTGGATGATGCTCATATTTGTTGTAGGAGCAAAGGTATCCTCATATTCAATGCCTTATTGCAAAGAAAACACTTATACAACCAACCATACTTTGTACTTGTCAAATGTACCATTTTCCTTGTACTTGATATTGTACATCCCCTTGCAGCCAATGGGTTTCTTCCCTAATTGAAGTGTTGTGAGATCAGAAGTCTGATTTTTCATCAAAAACTCATATTTGACTACCATGGCTCTTTCCCAATTTGGTCTCCCTTGTGCTTCCTCAAACATCTTGACTCGTATATTTCCTTAATATTGATCATGAGATCAAAGTTTACTATGTTCTATCTTTTCTCATTCCACTCTATAGTCAACCCTTGATCATTTCACTTATTCAAATATATCTAACGGTGTTATGCCATTACTTGGGTCTCTTCTTGTGATCTTCCTCATCCAAGTCAGTAGTTCCACCATCACCTGGAACACCTATATCTAGATCATAAATTACTAGTCTAGGAGACTCATCATGCTCAAAATATTCCACCCCCCTTCAAGTGTAGCTACCTGAAGCTTCACACCTGAATACTCAACCCCTTCTAGCTTGTAAGTAATTCAAAACTTAGGATATTTTTGGAAAGGTCCAACCTCCTCATCAACAAAAACATCACTATTGAATATTACCCTATCAGTGTCAATATTAATCAACCTATAAACCTTATAGTGTTTTTTTACCCTATAATAATTAGCTTTTCTCTTTGGATCTAATATGGTTATCTTCTTATCTAGAATCCAAGTTTAGGAAATAGAACCAAAAAATTTAAGATGACTTACTTTGGAATTTCTTCCAAACCATGGTTCTTTCAGACCTTCTAATTCATCGTCATCATGGGAGATATATTCAATAGGTATACTATTGTGAACATTTACTTAGCCCAAAACCTATTTGGAATAGACTTCCTTTGCAACATACTCTTAGCCATCTTTGTGATAGTACAATTTTTCCTCTCAACCACTACATTTTTTTGTGGAGTGTAAGGTGTAGTATATTGTCTTTGGATCCCATGTTTAGGAAAAAATTTATTGAAATATTTTAAGTATAATTCCTCACCAGTATCATATATAAGAGAGACAATATGACAACCTAAAGCTTTCTCTATTAATTCTTTTTACTTTTGAAATTCATCAAACACATCATATTTTAATTATAGAAAATATACTCGCATTTTTCTACTGAAATAATCAACAAATGGAAGGAAGTACCTAGCACCAGTGGTTGATGTCATGTTCAGTGGTCCACATATGTCTGCAAGTACCTACTGAAGGATTCTCTATGCTCTCCAAGCTTGTCCTTCATTTTAATATTCCCAATTAGCTTTAGGCTAGTTGGAATATTAAATTTTGTCTTTTCTTCTTAGTTTGATGAATAAGAGGGTATGGAGACCCATAAATATCCTTAGTAGGAATAAAATCACTGCTAATGTGAATGGAGATCATCTTATTAGCTTAATTAAGCACCCTTGTGTGTGAAAAGGGGCTAGATCATGTAGACTGGGTCAACTTTGACCAAATCGACAACACTGGTATTGAAGGAGTGGCATTCATTGAGGGACATCGCAGTTTTGGAGGGATACTCCATGGATGAAAGTAGTGGATTTAATGAGTGGGGCCCAAGGTGAGGAAGCTCACCAAGCATATAAGGAAGGGGATGGCAGCCATAGAAGGCATGTTTTTATTATTATTTTGTCTATGTTCTATATGACTAATTGCTCTCTTCAGCTGTTTAGCTAAGACCACAGTGTTGTTTAGAAGAATGGTGTTCCTAAGCGGGAATCCCACCTTCATCCTCGGGGGAATTCAAGTGCCCACTCACAAGAAATATTTTAACTATATTTCTGCATTTCGACATTACGCCAAGCTCCATCTTTCTTCTACAACATAGTTTCTGCTGAGGGTTGTGCTGTGTTGCAGGGTGCAACAATGGAGAGTTGATTTGGGTGATTTCTGAGCTATATTTCAATGGAGGAAGGTTTCCTTCCATTGGGAGGCTAGTAAAGAAGGCCCCTGAGCCTTATTGCAGCATTTTAAACCAAGACACATTATTATTAGCCCCTACAATGCAGTTTGAGTCTTGGAATGCGTTATTTTAGGGAGGAGTTGCAAGGGTGGTTTCAATACACCATTTAGGGAGATGGTTTTTGAGTGAAGGGATCAACCTTTCACCTAGAGAGTCTATTGGGAGAAGGCTTCATTATATGATACATCAAATCAGCCACATCTTTCTTGCTATTTTTTTGCAGTGAATCTTCAACCCTAGGGCTTTGGTTCACCTCTTGTATTTTGGTGTATTTTCTGGAAACCATCTTGGGTTCTTTTGGGAGGTTGTTATAGAGCCTAGATATTTATCTTTTGTATCACTGGAGGCATATATCAACCATTTTGTATTATTTTATGATCTCCTATTGCTTTTGTGTTCATTATGACTGCGCTTTAGTAGTTTTTCGGCATTCTATATAGTAGCAACACCTCATTCTTGATAGGGTTTGATCATAAGAGGCTTGTTTGTTTATGTTGTATGATTTGTGACTCAATATATTGCACATTTTCACTAATGACATGATGAATAAAAAGGATCCATATTGATTTCATATATATATTTATCTTCTCTGCTACTTTCCATTTTTATGTCTTATATTACTTCTTTCCCCATTTGGGAATATTACAGTGGTATCAAAGCATAATCTTGGTTCAGCCTGTGCATCTTAAGCCAATATGTCATCATAATAAGGATATCATCTCACATATAGAGAGAAGAGGTATCTCAAAAGAAGAAATTGAATATATGATTATACATATGATAAATAAGACAAGGGAAAAACTCCCATTTCAGGAGAGGATGATGAAAAGGAGTTCCCTAAGCTTCTTCTTCAAACTATGCAAGACATGACAAGAGAAATAAAGGATATGAGGATGGAGATACAAAAAGAATCCCCTAAAGGGTTTCTACAGGGATAATGCTCCGAAATTTATCATCAATGGAGTGATCAACCAGTGAAGGAGCAGGTTTCCCAATGCTCTAAAATGCCTACATTTTTAGCAGTGGGAAATGGAGGGTTTCAAGAACAAGAAAATCTTGAAGACTATTTTCTTGAGTATGAGTCTTAATCTCAGAGATTCAAGGAACATTTGAGATTTCAAGAGTTTTTTCAAATCAAGGACAATAGGAGACCCCGACATCACAATAGAGGTGGAGGATTCATACAGAATCATGATCTTCACTGGAATATGGGCAGATTTTTCTTACCCAATTTTGATGGGTCATCAAAGTGCACTGCCAAATCATGGGTAGAAAAGCTAGACATCTACTTCTAGTTGAACCAAGTACTGGAGATGGAGGCCATCAAAATAGCAGCGCTGCACCTTGACGGTGAAGCACATGATTGGTGGTTTCATGTAATTTCTACATTGGGTCATGCTAATGTGGCTGCATATTCAAAGTTCAAAAGGAGGTTGGTGGAGAGTTTTTGTCGGAGAGACTTGGAGGCACCTTTCATTGGGCTAGCTAAGCTCAAACAATTAGGTAATCTAGAAACTTATATTTCTGAATTTCTAAAACTTTACGTTATGGTTCCTGATTTATCTGCAACAAGGAGGGTCTATATGTTTATTGATGGGCTAGCAGAACCTCTACATGGGTTGGTTAAATCTACCAAACCCACTACCCTTCAAGATTCCTATTGAGTCTCAAAAATGTTCTCCATATTCATACATATTTCCATTATGTCATAACCATTTAGCTCTTATTTCATAGCCATTTGACCTAAAACCCTACATCAAGTAACCATTTTCATAAATATATGGGTTAGATCCTTGTTTTCCAAAGTTATTTATTTTATGTATTTTAAGTGAATTTATGATTAGAAACTAGAAAATTAACATAGTTTCATATATCTATATATGTGTTATGAGTTTTGTGACATGTGTAGGTCAAAAGGAGACTTTTAGAAGACCCTTATGTGGCACTCTAAAGCCAAATTCGAATTTGGTTGGAGAAGATTATGGGATCAAGAGGATATGTGTCTCACTTCCTTGTTGTATTGAAACTCTAAGAGGATATGTGTCTCATTCCTCAAGTTGTGTTGAAATTCTAGAAAGACATGTGTCTTATCATTTCCTATTTTGATTGTAACTCTAGAGATGGAGGGAGAGATTCATGGACTCCCATTAATGAGATGTCTCCTCATATTTTGTATAAATAGGAGAAGCTTTCTCCTATCATAGGTAATGAAGAAGTAATGAGGAAGTAATGAGAAAGTAATGAAGAAGTAGATTTGTAACTAAGTTCAAGATGGAATGGGATGTAGATTTATGAGTTCTTTTTAATAGAGAAATTCAGTTCTTTGATGGTGTTTTGATTACAATTTTAAGGAGCTGAAGGACTTCACCAAATTGGTAGCAGAGGGCCCCTGCTATCCAAGGAGGCTTTTACATGTTTTCTAGATAAGTTGCTTTCAATTCTGTTTTTTCATATTTCCTTACTTAGATTTCTTTCTGAAATCATAGCTTTTAGCATAATTTTTCATGGCAGCCCGGGCATTTGCATATCTTTTGACTAATGACATGGAATCAATATTGTTCTGCTGTTAATTTATTTTTTTCTTAGTTTTTGTTTAATTCCGGTATTGCTTTGTTTATTTCAGTCTTGCACATTTGCTTCAGTAGTTAGAGTTAGATATATTAAAATGCTCATAACATCTTCAGTTGCCTCCGAAAGCCACAGCTGGACTGATGGTGAGGGATTGAATTATGGATGTGTAGTTTGATATTAGTTTCCTTTCTGCAAGTTAGAAATATTAAATTGTGCATGACATCTTCAGTTACCTCCAAAAGCCACAGCTGGACTGATGGTGAGGAATTGAATTATGAATGTGTGGTTTGATATTAGTTTATTTTCTGCAAGTTAGATATCAGTTACTCAAGTTGTTTATGGTTACTTCCGAAAATCATAGCTGGACTAATGATGAGGGATCGGAAGACAAGTTGATGTAATTTGATTTAGATTTACTTTATTGCAACTTTTGGATTTCTTTCAGCATAGTTTCTTTTGTGTTTAGACAGCAGCAAGAATAGTTTGGTTTCATGCTCACTAGTTCACTGTTTTGATTTATTAGATTAGTAGCACATTTTTCATTTCAGTAGCACATTTTCATTTCCTTTCAAGTTTTGTCATTGTATGTTTCAAATTCCTTTTTCAGTTTCAAGTTGGTAAATCATTATAAAGGACATCATTGCCTTGAATATCCATAACCATACTTGTCTTTTAGAATTTCATAAAAATCCAAAAACGACAAAAAGTAAGAGATAGGTATCTTGCACATATAGTGCGCCACACTTCGTCAGCTTACGAATCCCTGGTTGATAATTTATGTTAGCAATTTAGGACACACTAAATTGACCAAACATTTTGGCGCCGTTGCCGGGGAAGTGTAACTAGGTAGCCTTATTTCTTACATCTAAAAAAATTAATAATTCTTGAGTATGCTCTCCTCTTGCACTTTGTGTGATCTGGAGGATCAGAAAAAGGATTGTTATGTAAAAAAAAATTAATAATTCTTGAGTATGCTCTCCTCCTGCACTTTGTGTGATCTGGAGGATCAGAAAAATAATTGTTATGTGAAAAAAAAAGGAGACAAAATAAAACTTCATCATTTCAATTGATTCAATAATTAAAAAAAAAAAAAGGTTGTTTTCATGAAAAACTTTGATTTCAATAAATTGTTTTGTTTAATGAATATATATGTATATTTTTAAATTTTTTGAAAATATCACATACATAATTTTACTAAACAAATCAATTAAAAATAAAAAATGAAAAAAAAAATAAAAAATAAAAAATTAAATTGTTTTGTTACTAAGATATATATGTATATTTTTATTTTTGAAAATATATATATAATTTTAATAACAAAATCATTTTAAAAAAAATTCAATAAATTGTTTTGTTTAGTAAATTACATATGTATATTTTTAATTTTTCAAAATTTAACATATTTAATTTTATTAACAAAACAAAACAAAAACAAAAAAAAAAAAAAAATCATCATTTTGTTTAGTAAAATATACATGTGTATTTTTAATTTAAAAAAAAAATATAACATGTGAAATTTTATTAACAAAACAAATAATTAAAAAAAAATTAAAAAAAAAAAAACAAACAAAACAAATCAATAAACAAAATGAAATGGCCATGGCATTTTGAAAAAAAAATGAATTACTCTCAACAGAAAACATAAAAATTCAACCATTTACGATGCTTGCAGCTGTATTATGACTCGGAAACATCATATTTTTTTTGCTTCTGATAATGAAAATCATGTAGAAGTTGAAAATGATGGAGTTAGAGATGCTGCAAGGCTGCTAGGTTGCTGTGTTTTAGAGCTTATGACAGCATTATCGACCTGTAGGATTCAAGCTGGAAACATCATCAAATTCCCCAAATCCTTGAAAGAATTTGTGAGGCCTTCATGCAATCTCTTGCCATTCAAACCTGTCAAGTTCCCAAATGCCAATTCCTTTTATTATACCAGGCCTGTCAGCCTTGCCAATGCCGCCTGCCATCATCAAACGCTCCTTCAGATTCATAAAATGGCATGTAAGAGAACAAGGCAATGAAATTGACAAAATTTTCAAACAGAAAAAAAAAACGTGCCTTGACTGAACTGAAGAATGCTCAGGATAACAACACTCTTTACATATGGAAATCAGCAAACTAGAAGTTGTATTTCATTCTCAGAAAAACGCAATTTTGAACCACGTTATGAAGAAAACGATTTTTGTTGCTGAAGCAGAACCCAGAAAAACGCAAACTGTTTTTGACACGTCAATTTGAAACGCATTTTCTGAACGATTGAGGAAGAATTTTGAAAATCCACGACATGGGTTTTTTCGCCAACGTGGTCAATCAGATAACCCAGAAACCGTTTTAAGAAATTCGTGGCGGTCTGGGAGAAATGCTCGGTTATTTGAAGGCAATTTTTGCCTGCCGCATGAGGAAAAACGATTTTTTCTGAGTGAAGAATTTGAAAACGACACTCTGCATTGATAATTCGGTTTCCTGATTTCTAGGAAGAGGAATTCTAATCAAAATCAAACTCTTATCATGGCATTCAATGCACATTCCACTCATTTTTGAATTTAATTCAATTTCGTTTTTTTGAATGTTGGATTTCACTTCTCCTTTATCATCTGCCCAACAATTTTTGGTGCTTCAATGACATTATTAAACACCAACCATTATGATGTTTATTTCAAAGGGATGCCACATCACTATGGAAAGACATTAAGAAGGCATGGGGATGAATTGAGCGAACTACAGGAGGATATTATCAAGCACATGGTCGTGCAGATGGCACAATGAACCTTAGTAGCATAAAGGTAAGCTCAATTGAGATTGAACGTGTCTGTAATGGCAACTGCTGCAATTGGAATTCCAACTGAGGGGGTGGTCCTGAATTGTTACTGATTGTGATAGTCCTCAAGGATCAAACAAATACAAAAATAAATTTTGAAGAGATGAAAGATTATATTTTGAAATAGCAATCATGCCTTTTATGTTCTTCAATGCTTACCAATATATTATTTTTCATCTTATGTGATCTTCACTTACCATTCTATGGTCATTGCAAGGTCACGATTGGTCAATGTATCTGAGTTTGCTTTATTTAGCATCATTTGTTGAAATTTAAAAAAATTGCATTTCTCTTTTGTTGTTTAAAAAAAAAAATAAAAAAAATCAATAATTTTGAATCAATGAAATGAATAAGTTAATTTGCTTGTTTTTCTGAAGGTATTGATTAATTTTGGATTGATGATGAAGGATGAATGACTAACTTTTTATTCAAGATTTTTAGCTACAGAAACCGTCGACATTCCGCAGCTAAAGTCCAATTCCGCAGTTGTTCTTCAATTCCGCAGCTGTTCTCCAATTCCGCAGCTGAAGTCCAATTCCGCAGTTGTTCTCCAATTCCGCAGCTGAAAAACCTCATTGTTCAAATCAGCATAACTTTCTCATACAAAATCAGATTTTGATGATCCAAGTATCGTTGGAAAGGTCTCAACAAGATCTATACAATGAGAAATCCATCATTAGAGTTTGAAATGGAAAATAATGAAATAAATTGCTGAAAAGAAGCTACATTCAACTTGAGGCACTAATTCCAAAACAGGTATAAATTATTTTGATTTTTCCTTTGAGAACTTGTTTCATTAATACAAATTCTTAGTTTTGTGTGTAAATATCATAACTAGAGAGATTGATCACCTCTCTCCCTTTGATAATCTTACATTCCATTGCAGAAGAAGTATTAATTTTTTTGCAGGTTCCAGGAGGAAGGACAAATGACTACAAGATAATGGTGTCTCTCTAAGAGACCAATTTGTTTCATAAGAAGATGATCAGCAGCAAAGAGGAAATATGCTGATGTAAAATCAGATCCAAACATTTGAAAAACTTTCAGATACTATTGTCTCCATCACATCCATACCTCATAATAAACCATTCACCTCATTTCACTTCATGTTTTCCATTTACATACACATCCACTTTCCATTTCTTTTTGTCCATTCATAACCCACAAATAAAAGAAAGAGGCTCATTTACATGCTTATTGCCCATTTCCATTTTCATCTTCCATTTCCATCTTCCATTTCTTGTCATTTTCATTCCGCAAATAAGCCCTGCTGCAATGCAAATTATTGAGTCCATAGTCCTTTGAGTCTAAGTTCTTTGTAAAAACACCTTGAGGCTTGCATGCCTTAATGGCAAGTTCTCATGCGGACAAACAATGGGAATACATTAATGTCTCTTGTTCGTCAGATCTTCTAGGTGACTCGACATCAGCAAAATCATTCGTACCTAGCAAGATGTGTTTGGGCATCTTGACTCTCATTGTCATCAATGGTGAGAGTTCTCGTGCTGACTAGTGGCATCCATTAATGGCCACTAAGTCAAAAATTTCCTACTATGTTCGACATCAGAACATCTTTTCACATAGTAGGAATTATGCCAATGAGTTTTGAAGACATGAAGACTATTATTTTCAGCATTTTGGAGCAGATTCAACAAGTTTTAGTAGAAGCAATAAAAATTCATCTCATCTCTTTATCCATGACTCCTCTTGTTCAGCCACTTGAAGAAGAATATGATCAGAATTTTGCAGCCACCACACATACACAACTCATCCACATTTAAGGTAAGTGAAGGTATGTTATTTTCTAATTTTTAGTCATGTAATTCATTAGAATGCTAAAATTGTAACTTTGGAAAAATTTCTCACTCCCTTTTCCACATTGTCATATCTTTAGTTGGGGGGGGGGGGAAGGAACATCATTTCATATCCACATGTCATACACCATCATACATTTTCATTTCATTTCCACCCACATATACTTCCCAACCAACTATTGTTGCAACATGATCCAAAAGATTATATGCCTTGCAAATGATCAATTCATTGATGAAGAAATTGATTCTAAATGTTTTCATGAACTTTGATGCAACAAATAAAATAAAGCATTGTTACACAAGAACCAATGCTTAAAAGAAAAAGAAAAAAAGAAAAAAAATGGTTGTCACACAAGAACCAACCAATGAAAAAAAAAAAAGAAGAAAGAAGAAGAAGAAGAAGAAGAAGAAGTTGCAATCAAATGTATTATACTTTTCCAAAAAGGAAAAATCAAGAAGCAAAGTTTGGAATGAATCTATATGAGTCAAAACTCATAAAAGATCAACTCATGGACAAATGAATCATTGCAATGGTTGCATGAGGACATGCAACAACTTCAGTTGTGGGGTATGTTGAGTCTCAAAAATGTTCTCCATATTCATACATATTTCCATTATGTCATAACTATTTAGCTCTTATTTCATAGCCATTTGACCTAAAACCCTACATCAAATAACCATTTACATAAATATATGGGTTAGGATCCTTGTTTTCCAAAGTTATTTATTTTATGTATTTTAAGTGAATTTATGATTAGAAACTAGAAAATTAACATAGTTTCATATATCTATATATGTGTTATGAGTTTTGTGACATGTGTAGGTCAAAAGGAGACTTCTAGAAGACCCTTATGTGGCACTCTAAGGCCACCCGAATTTGCTGGAGAAGATTATGGGATCAAGAGGATATGTGTCTCTACTTCCTTGTTGTATTGAAACTCTAAGAGGATATGTGTCTCATTCCTCAAGTTGTGTTGAAACTCTAGAAAGACATGTCTTATCATTTCCTATTTTGATTGTAACTCTAGAGATGGAGGGAGAGATTCATGGACTCCCATTAATGAGATGTCTCCTCATACTTTGTATAAATAGGAGAAGCTTTCTCCTATCATAGGTAATGAAGAAGTAATGAGAAAGTAATGAAGAAGTAATGAGAAAGTAATGAGGAAGTAGATTTGTAACAAAGTTCAAGATGGAATGGGATGTAGATTTATGAGTTTTTGAATAAAGAAGCTTAGTTCTTTGATGCTATTGTGATCTTATCTTTAAGGAGCTGAAGAACTTCACCAAATTGGTAGCAGAGGGCCCCTGTTATCCAAGGAGGCTTTTTACATGTTTTCTAGATAAGTTTCTTTCAATTCTGTTTTGTCATATTTCCTTACTTAGATTGCTTTTTGAAATCATAGCTTTTAGCATAATTTTTCATAGCCCCGGCATTTGCATATCTTTTGACTAATGACATGGAATCAATATTGTTCTGCTGCTAATTTATTTTTCTTAGTTTTTGTTTAATTCCAGTACTGCTTTGTTTATTTCAGTCTTGCACATTTGCTTCCGTAGTTAGATTTAGATATATTAAATTTCTCATGTCATTTTCAGTTACCTCCGAAAGCCACAGCTGGACTGATGGTGAAGGATTGAAGTATGAGTGTGTAGTTTGATATTAGTTTCTTTTCTGCAAGTTAGAAATATTAAATTGTGCATGACATCTTCAGTTACCTCCGAAAGCCACAGCTGGACTGATGGTGAGGAATTGAATTATGAATGTGTGGTTTGATATTAGTTTACTTTCTACAAGTTAGATATCAGTTACTCAAGTTGTTTATGGTTACTTCCGAAAATCATAGCTGGACTAATGATGAGGGATCAGAAGACAAGTTGATGTAATTTGATTTAGATTTACTTTATTGCAACTTTTGGATTTCTTTTAGCATAGTTTCTTTTGTGTTTAGACAGCAGCAAGAATAGTTTGGTTTCATGCTCACTAGTTCACTGTTTTGATTTATTAGATTAGCAGCACCTTTTTCATTTCAGTAGCACATTTTCATTTTCTTTCAAGTTTTGTCATTGTATGTTTCAAATTCCTTTTTCAGTTTCAAGTTGGTAAATCATTATAAAGGACATCATTGCCTTGAATATCTATAACCATACTTGTCTTTTAGAATTTCATAAAAATCCAAAAACGACAAAAAGTAAGAGATAGGTTATCTTGCACATATAGTGCGCCACACTTCGTCAGCTTACGAATCCTTGGTTGATAATTTATGTTAGCAATTTAGGACACACTAAATTGACCAAACAATTCCATTGAAAGGGCTAGAGATCTATAAGATGCCTTGCCTAGAGCAAAGGCAACATTTCAGCAAAATCCCACTTTCCCATCAAAGGGAAAAAATGAGAAGGCTCATCCTTCAAAGGAGGGCCAAAACAAAGCACCTCTTAGTGATGATGTTCGAAGAGACTTGAGAAGAAGGAATCTTTGCTTCACATGCAAAGAATCATGGGAACCTAGAAATATATGTGTAGCAAGAAAGGCACACTATATATAGGTATTTTCAGATGATGTGGAGGAAGAAGAAGAGGAACTAGAAGGAGGTCACGGCGCTGGGATAGAAGGAGAGGATCCACCACCACCAGGAGGTGGGAATGGAGAATTTTCTCGAATTGGAGGGGCCCTTGCATCATTGAGAGGAGTACCCAAGTACTTGACCTTGAGGGTTCAAGGTTTCATTCAGGATCATAGGGTTTCAGTTTTGATTGACAGTGGGGCTACCCACAACTTTATTGATGTCCAAATAGTGTAGAGGAGGGAAATAACCACTGATGATTTTGAGGGATTTTTAGTTTTGATCCCAGGAGATAGAACTATGCAATGCATGCATTATGTTCCATATTTATCTGTCACCATGGGGAAATATACATTGTTTACCACTTATTTATGGTTGACATACCTGACACCAATATGATATTGGGTGTGTAATGGTTGATTAATTTGGGACAGGTCACCACAGATTGGGTGACTTTGCATATGGACTGTATGGATAGAAAGAGTGGAAAACATCAGATGATTAGGGGTATGCACACATATCCCTCACAAACAGCTTCTACACAGAAAAAAAAGCTGTATTTGCACAGTGGAAGCAAGGACTTAACATTCCTATCAGTTATGCAGATGAATTTGGCCCATGAGACATTATTGTTTAGTGGAATTCCATCTGGAAGGCCACCTGATCAGGAGTTGGTGAGAAATGTCTCATAACATGTTGTACCACTCATAGATCAGAGGAGTGGGAAAATTTGGAGGTCATGGGACAACGTAGAGAGTCTTGGGTAGGCTCAAGGAGGAGGGAGACATTCTCCCAATATCATCATTACCCACTCTCACCTCACATCTTGTGCTAAGAGAGGATGCTACAAGGATGGAGGATGGAACTATCATGGTGCAAGGAGACTAATCCTTGGCTTTGGAGGCTCAGAAGATATTCTCACTTGTGGATAAATCTTCCACACATGGTAGAGGATGGTGGAAACTCATTCATACTTTGGCCAAACTCAGTAATTTTTGGATAGGTGATAGCTTCTTCAACCTTTACTTGAGCATGATCAACTACAGGAGGAGCAGTGGAGGAAGGATAGCAACATCCCGATATGTGACTTTGGCATAGGATATTTCAAAGAAGGGGGTAGCCACATGACAAATGTTTTACATGAGAGATCATCATCACTGTCACTATGGAGGATAGATCCTTAGTGGAAATCCCAGTTGTTGGTGAATTATTCCAAGGATCTTTTTACATGCATGATACTTGATGACCGACTATTAGATGAGGGATATTTAGTAAGAGATGGGATCATCTACTATCAGAGTAGGATCTTCTTATCTAGAGCATCCAAGCTCAAGGTGAAGTTGCTACAAGTAGCACATGAAGATTTTCTCTTCATCCACACTTATTCCATGAGAGAATATGATACTGTCATGGGGAATTTACTTGGGAAGGCGTTGAAGAGGAGATATATCAGCATTTTAGGAGATGCATGGATCATATGGAGATTGAGGAGAGTCATAAATATTTGATAGAGTTATCACAACCACCTCTTTCCTCTTTTGAAATGAAAGGGGATCTATCTATGAGCCACTCCATTAGTATGATTAAAGTATATGGTAAGGATCATGTTTTTATGCATAATGATTTACTTGATGATTATTTTCATTCCTTTACCATACATGTGTAGGCCATTGCTCCAAGTGGGGGCATTTTTCCTTATAAACATCATGGTCAACTTGGGGCCATAAAAAATGTTGAGCAGGGCCACTCCATTGGAGGATTGGGGAGATGACATGTCATTCAGGGTGTACTCCATTTGCACCAAACATTACTCACCTTCTCAAAGAATGTGAGAAGACTACGGAAGAAAACAAGTGGTGGTGAAACCACTTATTATTTCATGTTCTGAGGTAGTCAGGAGATATATTGCGTTGGTTCCACATGTGGGACTATGATCCACCTCCAGTATTACATATGAAATATTATGTATCCTTGGTTATGATCCCATACATTGATGATGTAGTTATTCTTATTGTGGGAATGATTGGAGGGAGGATGCAAGGATTGAATGTACCCTTTGGGAGTGAGATTATCCATGTTTCTTATGCTTCATGTTTCAGGGAGAACATTGGGAAAACCATGATTGCTACATTGGATATTTTGTTTCCTTATGAGGTGAGTCATTGGCATATCATGAGTACTTTGGAGGAGCATTTCATGGAGGGATTGATTGGGAGACACTTGGTTCATGAGGAGAGCTTATCACATGGAGGTGTCACCAAGGAAGGGGGAGAAGAGTTGCAACACTCAAGGCTTTATAGTTGCTTTTGGACAAGCAACATTTGGAAGGGAGGACTGTAATATTCCCAATTAGCTTTAAGCTAGTTGGAATATTAAATATTGTTTTTTCTTCTTAGTTTGATGAGTAAGACGGTATGGAGACCCATAAATATCCTTAGTAGGAATAAAATCACTGCTAATGTGAATTTAGATCATCTTTGTAGCTTGATTAAGCACCCTTGTGTGTGAAAAGGGGTTGTAGCATGTAGACTGGGTCAACTTTGACCAAATCAACAACACTGGTATGGAAGGAGTGGCATTCATTGAGGGACAATGCAATTTTGGAGGGGGACTCCATGCATGGAAGTAGTGGCTTTAATGAGTGGGGCCCAAGGTGAGGAAGCTCACTAATCATATAAGGAATGGGATGGTAGACATAGAAGGCATGTTTTGATTATTATTTTGTCTATGGTCTGTATGACTAATTTCTCTCTTTAGCTGTTTAGCTAAGACCACAGTGCTTTTTAGCAGAAGGGTGTTCTTGAGCGGGAATCCCACCTTCATCCTTAGGGGACTTTGAGTGCCCACTCAGGAGAAGTATTTGCACTATATTTCCACATTCTGGCATCTGGCCAAGCTCCATATTTCTTTTACAACACAGTTTCTGCAGAGGGTTGTGCTGTGTTGCAGGGTGCAACAATGGAGAGTTGATTTGGGTGATTTATGAGCTAGATTTCGGTGGAGGAAGGTTTCCTTCCATTGGAAGGCTATTAAATAAGGCCCTTGAGCCTTATTGTAGAATTTGGCACCAAGCCACATTGTAATTAGCCCGTACAGTGCAGTTTCAGTCTTGGACTGCATTATTTTAGGGAGGAGTTGCAGGGGTGGTTTCAGTACAACATTTGGGGAGATGTTTTTCCAGTAAAGGGATAAAACTTTCACCTGGAGATTATATTGGGAGAAGGCTTCATTCTATGCTACATCATATCAGCCACATATTTCTAGTTGTTTATTTGCAGTGAATATTCAGCCCTAAGGCTTTGGTTCACCTCTTGTATTTTGGTGTATTTTTTGGAAACCCTCTTCGGTTCTTTTGAGAGGTTGTTATAGAGCCTAGATATTTATCTTTTGTATCTATTGAGGAATATATAAGCCATTTTTTATTATTATTTTATGATCTCCTCTTGCAACTATTTTCATTATGACTATGTTGTAGCAGTCTTCCGACATTTTGTATAGTAGCAACAACTCCTTCTTGAGAGGGTTTGATAGTGGGAGGCTTGTTTTTTTATGTTGTAAGATTTGTGCCTCAATATATTTCACATTTTGTCTGCTAATATGATGAATAAAAATGCTCCATATTGGTTTCATATATTAATGCATTGATATTCCTTTCTAATTTCCATTTTTATGTCGTATATTAATGCTTTCCCTATTTGGAAATATTACATTCATCAAATGCTATTCGATGTAGCTTCCCTGCCTCATAAGCTCTAAAAACTCTGTGGATCTTCTATAGAATGTTTGGAAGTCCATATACTAGTTTCTCTCATGTTAACTGAGAGATATATGTCAAGTTGAGGCGTCCATACTTATGATTCCATAGGGGTGCTTGATTTGCAACAACAATTACCTTTAACTCACAATTTCTACTAATATCATTATTCAAAAATATTAAGATAGTGAAAGCTAAGAGATTCATCTAAAATGGATCATTATAATCTTGGACATAGAAAGCACTCATCATTGCATAGTTTCCCAAAAGGTCAAACAACCCCAATTATATGTTGAACCTACCAATTAGTTTGAGGTTCAAATCCTAATCCATCAAATTCTCAAGTGCAAAGGTGAAATAAGAAAGGTACGAGTCACTATAGGAAATAATGTTTCTTTTTAAATTTCTTCTTCCTTCAACTAGAGGGAAGGATGAGATCCTAGGAGTTTAAACTTTAGTGTTTTAAAACCTTGGGCACATATGACATGAATCATAATGAAATATTTATTTCCATTAATCATGAGGGTATAATGATTAAATTAAATGGTCTTTAACACAATCCCTCTAAATTTGTCTCTTCAAATGTGAGGGCGCCCACTCTCATAAAGGACATGTTGGCTTCATTGCTAAGTCAGATGTCATAGAGGCTTTAACTCACTAATGAAATTTCACTTGGCATAACTCCTAAGTTCCTTTGTTAAATGCCTACCCCAATATCAACAAGGTGGTCTCCAATCACCTTTCCATTTTTTAAATCCTACCCACTTCTCTTCACCCTAATTGAGGAATGGATCACATTATTAAGTCATCCCAAAATCTACCCCTCTACCTATATGACCCTATCCTTATTGACGCAGGCAAAAAAATTGGTTAAACCTTTGTTGCAAGAACTCCATGATATCAAGGCCATAACGCCTTAAAAAAAAATCTATCAAATAAGATAATATAATGTTATTAATGTCCGACGAATGACCATAGAAACACATCAATGGGACTGAATTTTACAAGTAGTATGGATATAATATGGGAGTGTAATCACAACTCCTAGAAAATGTAAAAAATAATATAAATAAAGAAAACTACATAAGTATAACATCAAAAAATATGTAGGAAATAGTGATAAGAGACGATGATACAAAATACTAAATGAGTTTGTCCATGACTAGAAAGGTGGAAAAATCAAGAACATGTCAAGAGAGAGAGAGTGAGAGAGAGAAATTGCATAAGGAGAATAATGTCAAGGTATCCTAAGTCTAATGGCCTAGGGTGAGATGGGTGAACTAGGCATCAACTTGATATTGGAGTCCTCTGGAACCATCAGGGGGAAAAGCTATATGATCCTAGGGGAGGGAGGTGTGCAAGCAAGGGAGACTCCAAACATTTGAGGTTGAAAGAATAAAACTTTGAAAGGATCTCTCGCTGCTTCTCTACACCTGGGAGTAGTCTAATGATCAATATTTTCTCTACTCTATATTCGTCTAGAACTCATCTCTCTATTTTAATGATCATTATCACTCAAAAGGAAGATGAATCCTTTTTTTTCCATATTATCTTTAAAATAGGATTTGTAATCCATTGTATTGGAAACATCCTTGGCAAGCTTCAAGTGATAGTTATTTTTTTCAAAAATTAATCTCCAGTTTGGTTCTTCCTTCTAAGAATCATAAAATTACCCTTTATATATTGGAAATATGATGCAATATGTTGTCCTTGATGAAAACCTATTTGATGAAGTTGTCCTTGATGGAAACCTTCTTGATGAGTTTCCTTTTGATAGGAAACCTATTTGTTAAAGATGTAAAAATGATGTATAGAGAAAGGCAATCTAGCTAGGACCAGAGAAATGATAAATATAATATTTCACAATGGATACACAGTTTTTATGAAGAGAAGTCGCATATACACACGAGTACAAAGAAGCCAAGTCGTGTATGCCTTTTGTGCTCTAAAATTATGATACTAGGGGGCATTAACATGTTATTAGCCCATAGTATTGAGCGTTGTGTCGTCTATTTGATTCCGTCCAAGAATACCATTGACTCTTGTGTGGTTTTGGCTCATGTATTTTTAAATGCTAAAAATATATAAGGAGAGTAATATCATAGTGCAAAGGTGTGCATTAGTAAGGTTTGAACTGCATACTTGTCTCTGAAGTATATCTACATGGAATGGGCCACTTTTTATTGATATATATAAATTAATAATGCACCTATGAATACAATTATGGATAAGGATCTCTAGACCCAAAATAAATATGTATTTTATAGATCTGTTTCTGAAATGTTTAGATCTGTGATCTAGTGAATGTTTGCTGAAGTGAAGGGTAAGATCTGAGTTGATTATTTATTTGGAAGAGTTGCATATATATACGCAGGTTTGTCTCTGTAATTGCACGTATATACGCAGGTTCAATTAAGTAAAAGCGTGTATGGGATCTATGGTTTTGCTGAAGTGTGCGAAAGCAAATGTCTGATATATTTTGATGTTTTACTGTTGTTTGTCAATGATGTCTTCATACATATCTGGGTGGTTTGAATATTGATTATGTTGCTAGTTGATTATGATTAAACATAAGTTTTTGTTTGGTTAAATGATGATTACGTGAATAAGTTGATGTGGTTATAAGTTTCATTTTGATGTATGTTCGTTGAGTTTAAATGTGTGGAGTGGGTCTAGTCTCAAAATTTTATGAAAAGAGGTCTGTAAGTTATATTGTGTTGAAGCTATTGGATCTAGAATGAAAATTGATGAAACATGGTTTGCAATGGTGCTGAGGGTCGAAGCCTTTAGTGAGGGGGTCATAGCTTCCTTCCAATAGTGGTTGGTAAACGAGATCAGGGGGTTGTAGCTCCCTTCCTGTAGTGGTTGGTAGACGAGAAGTAGGGGTCGTAGCTCCCTTCCAGTGTAGCTGGTAAACGAGATCAGGGGGTTGGAGCTCCCTTCCAATAGAAGTGGAGAATGAGAGAATGTGGAAGCCTTCTACAGATGAGTGCCTACATGCTGATATGAGTTTATGGGATTACAATATTGTAAGCAATTTTCTTTATAATAAATATTTAAGATAGAGACGACAACAGTGGTGGTTTTCTCCTGAATTGGGTTTCCACCTTAAATCCTGGTGTTCATGTGTGTTTCTTATGTGTGATGATTTATTCTATTCTTACTGTACATGATTACTACTTACTAAACATCTGATCAATGAATGACACACCGATCTAAGTAAAGAATTATCTGCATAATAATATCTCTGGACATACGCAAGTTTTCTTAAAGATAGCAATGTGTATATGCTAGTTGGATTCATTAAAGTCGCGTATAGAAATCAGTAAAGAAAAAGTAAAAGTTTACAGTGAGTTATAAATACCGATTCAACCCCCCTCTCAGTATTTTTCCCAACAATTGGAATCAAATTAGGTCCTTCAGAAGAAGCTTGATCGCTTGAAGGAGATCCATCGCAATGGCAAGTCATGAAGGAGTATTTTCTATCAAGCCACCACTGTTCAATGGAAGTAATCTATTATTCTGGAAGATATGAATAGGAGCTTATTTGAAAAGTCTTGGAGCATACGTATGGGGAATCGTTGAAGGAGGTTACCAGTATACATTAAGTGTTCCTACAGATGCAACATTGAGGAAGATATATGAAATCAATGCCAAAGTTGTTAATGCTCTATTAGGAAGCATGTCAGAAACAAAATTTGTCAAACTTATGAAGCTCAATTCAGCAAAGGAAATATGGGACAAGATCATTCATAGCTATGAAGGTGATGCAAAGGTAAAAAGTGACAAACTTCAAACTCTTAGAATTCAATATGAAAATATTAGAATGCACGATGATGAAAGTGTTGCAAGTTTATTCCTAAGAATAGATGATATTGTGAATTCAATGAGGAATATGGGTGAAGATATAAAATAATCAACGTTAGTAGAGAAAATATTGAGATCCCTAAATCCAAATTTTGAGTCAAAAGTGTCAGCTATTGAATACAAAAAATATCTTCAAACTCTTACTGTTATTCAACTACATGGTATCCTGTTTTCTTTTGAAATGAGAAGAGGAGGTCCCTCAAAAGTCAAAGAAGCTGCCTTTAAGGCCTATGCTAAAGGAAAAGAAAATGAATCTCTCAAGGAATCAAGTTATATATCAGAAGAAGAACAAGAAAATTTTGTGAGAAGACTTCAGCCAGGTACTAGAAGATTCAAAGGTAAGCTTCTCTTCAAGTGTTTTTATTGTGGTAGAGTTGGTCATTATTCTACTAAATGTCCTTCTAAATAAAATCATCATAAAGTGAAACCATTTGAAAAAGGAAGGAGTTATGATACAAATGAATATAGTAATGGATTGTCAAATGAGGAAGAAGAACATTCTGATCAATATTTGCAAGTTCTCATGGCATGTACCATGGATGATGATAATTTCCCAAAATAAAGGGATCCGGTTATTGAAGAATTGCATAGATCAAGAAAGAATGGATGATTTCACGGATGTTGTTTCTATTGTAACTCATTTGGGCATAAGGCCATTGACTGCAGGTTAAGTATGATGAAAATATTGGAGAATTTCTAGCACACAATAAGAAATTTCAAGAAAATTTAGAAAAAGAAGAAGCACTGGTAAAAAACATAGGGAATATTGACCCTACTATAGTCATCCGTTTCTAAAGTTTTCTTCTCATAATGGCTGCAGGAGTGATGTGAGATACATTATAGGAATAAGTTATGTATCATCATAGGGGGAGAAATATATGGTGATTCCCATGGTTGGTTTGGTAATTCTGGTTGTGTTTATTTCTAACAGTGCATCTAATGTGACAATAGAAGACATGTACAAAATGTATAAATCCAGGAGAAGATGGAGTTGTGAAATTTTCAGTATTTCAATTTCTGTACATGGGTTTCATGAGCTAAATCTGCGTATACACGCAAGTTCCAATGGTGATAGTTGTGTATGTTTTTCTCTGATAAGAAAAAAAATGAGGTAGACTCAAGAATAGTTTTTGATATGCTGCCGACAATAATAATTTTCTTGATCTGATGTTGATGGTTATAATTGCTGATATGATATTAAGTTTTTATTATCTACTTGATGAATATGCTTTGATGAATTGGTTGGTGAAGGTGTTCAGGATGCTCAGGCTTAGGGGGAGCATTAACTTTGCTATGAATAATGCATTGTTGGCATTATGGTGGTTCTGAAATTTGATCTCTCCCTTGAGGTCTAATGGTCTTGGTTATACAAAGTCATATCTGTTATTTGATGAAAAGGTCATGTTAAGACCTATGATGTAAAATTGTTATATTCAGTCATGTAAGGACTTGTTCAAATTTTTAAACCCACTTGGTTGGGTAGTTGAGTCAAATTTGTAAACCGACTTGGTTGGGTAGTTGAACCAAATATGTAATTCCACTTGGTTGGATCATTAATGTAAGTATGAGTCCTTGGTGATAGGAATGGTCATACTCAGTTGAGTTATAGAGTCATGTAATTCATTGAAAAATCTGTCTAAAGATTCAACATGAACATAGGGGGAGCATGGTAAATTTAGTGCACATTAGATCTACATAGCTCTTCTTTCTACAAGGGAAGAGAAACCTTGTTTTGGTATTAATCAACCCTTTTCCCTTGATGTAAAAGGGGGAGAGTATTTGGTGTTTGAATAATGTTTATGATTTATGTATCTTTTTTTTGTGGTGATCAAACACCATCATGGTTACCATAAAGTCCAAAGGGGGAGATTGTTGGCAATATGATACAATATGTTGTCCTTCATGGAAACCTACTTGATGAAGTTGTCCTTGATGTAAACCTACTTGATGAGTTGCCTTTTGAAAAGAAAAATATTTTTTTAAAGATGTAAAAATGATATATTTACAGGTCAGTTCATAAGTGACAGAGAAATTCAATCCAGTTAGGATCAGAGAAATGATAAATATAATATGTCACAATGGATACACATTTTTTATGAAGAGAAGTCGTGCATACACACGAGTACAAAGAAGCCAAATCGCGTATTCCTTTTCCACTCTAAAATTATGATAGCAGGGGGAATTACCATGGTATTATCCCATAGTATTGAGCATTGTGTCGTCTATTTGATTCTATCCAAGAATACCATTGAATCTTGTGTAGTTTTGGCTCATGGTATTGGTAAAGGCTAAAACTATACAAGGAGATGAAGATCATAGTGCAAAGGTGTGCATTAGTAAGGGTTTGAACTGAATACTTCTCTCTGAATTATATCTGCATGGAATGGGCCACAATTTATTAATAGATCTGAAGTAATAATGAACCTATGAATACAATGATGGATCAGGATCTCTAGACCTGAAATAACTATGTATTTGCTAGATTTATTTGTGAAATCTTTAGATCTGTGATTTGGCGAATGTTTTCTGAAGTGAAGGGTAAGATTTGAGTTGATTATTTATTTTGGAGAGTTTCACAGTCCTGAAATAGTTTCAAATCTATACGCAGGTTAGTCTCTGTAATACATAGGTTCAATTAAGAAAAAGCGCGTATGGGATCTAGGGTTTTGCTGAAGTGTGCTGAAGGAAATGTCTGATCAGTTTTGTTGTTTTACTACTATCTGTCAATGATGTCTTCATACAGATTTGGGTGGTTTGAATATTGATTATGTTGCTATTTGATTATGACTAAAGATCAGTTGTTGGTTGGTTGATTGATGATTAAGTGAATAAGTTGATGTGGTTATAAGTTTCAGTTTGATGTATGTTCGTTGAGCTTAAATGTGTGCAGAGGGTCCAATATGAAAATTTGATGAAAATAGGCCTGCAAGTTATATTGTGTTGATTCTGTTGGATCTAATGTGAAAATTGATGAAATGTGGTCTGCGGTGGTGCTAAGGGTTGAAGCCTTTAGTGAGGGGGTCATAGATTCCTTCTAGTAGTGGTTGGTAAATGCGATCAGGGCATTGTAGCTCTCTTCCAGGAGTGGCTGGTAAATGAGAAGCAGGGGGTCGTAGCTCCCTTCCAGTGGTAGCTGGTAAACGAGATTAGGGGGTTAGAGCTCCCTTCCAGTAGAAGCTGGAGAACAAGAGAAGGTGGCAACCTTCTGTAGGTGGGTGCACGCGTGCTGATATGAGTTTGCACCAATACAATATTGTAAGAATTTTTCTTTATAATAAATATTGAAGATAGAGATGATAACATCGGTGGTTTTCTCCCGAATTGGGTTTCCACCTTAAATCTCTGTGTTCATGTGTGTTGCTTATGTGTGATGATTTATTCTGTTCTTACTGTACATGCTTACTTCTTACTAAACATCTGATGAATGAATGATGCACTGATCTAAGTAAATAATTATCTGCATAATAAGATCTTTGGACATACACAATTTTTCTTAAAGATAGCCACGTGTATACGCTAGTTGGGCTCATTAAAGTCATGTATAGAAATCAATAAAGAAAAAGTAGAAGTTTACAGTGAGTTATAAATAATGATTCACCCCCCCCCCCCCCTCTCTCAGTGTTTTTCCCAACATTATATTCATATCAACCTTTATGATTTCATAGTCATGCCATTGATCCTCACTAACACATCACCCACCTTTCAAGCCACCATGAACAATGTCTTGGTTAAAATACTCCATAATTGTGTTCTTGTTTGATTTATTCAATGATATCCTTGTTTATAACAAAACTTGGCACTTTCTCCTTCACTCGATTGAGTGTGTCCTCACACATTATAAAAAACATAAATTCCATTTTAATCAATCCAAATTCTTCTACGACCAATATAATATCAAATACATAGGATGTATCATCTCAATCAATGGGGTTAAGGTGCATCAAAACTGAGACATAAGTTATTATAGATTGGCCCACCACAAGAAACATCTCCAAGCTTCGAGGGACTACAAGATATTACTAATTACAAATGAATTGTTTTCCATTATTCAGAATGCATGACTGTTCTTATAGATTTTCTCATACAGGATTCCTTATCTCTTCCAGTTGAAGGCGAGGTCAAAGCACCATATCAATTTTCTAAAGAAGGTTGTTACTTGGACATTCTCACCCTTCATAGTCCTAAATTCTCTCCTTTCCTCAATATGTAATGCATTGGGAAGATGGATTATATTTTTTATGACAGAATATATTCAATCCCATTGACTTCAAACGTAAGAAGCTTAAAGTTATGAACACCAAAAAAATAGTTATGATAAACAGGTGCTACTTATGTGACATGATTTCGCCAAATATGACACTATATGACAGGACACAATTTCATGGTGAAAACTGACAATAACGATGTTTAGAATTGCAACAATTTTTTTAAACCTTCCAACTCATCATGGTGGAATTCATGACATGAGAATATCGTATTTTCGAATCAATGCAAGGATGCATTGAGTTAATGTGCAGATTATGTAACCATGCAAGAAGTTGTAACCAAATAGGAATGCACTACCACTCTAGGAAATATTGAGAATAGAAAATATTAAGTGTATAAAAACCATAATAACATAAGGGTAGTGTTATCACTCCAATAATTCCTAGGGTTGTTATGATTTTTGTTTAAAGAAATATTATAGGTAACTATCAACCTACTTTTGAGATCAGGATTTAGCCTTCCTAATGCTCAGAGAGGGCTCTCTCTTTATGATTTAACATTTTTGTTTTAGTTGATTTTAGGCTAGTTATGTAAGATTGATTGATTTTGATTTTGGTTTGGTGGTGGAATTACTAATTTAGATGGATAGATGTAGGTCTATTTTCCATTGGGCTATGGAGTCAATGTATCAAGAAAACATGGCAGAATCAAGTTCTAAAGGAAGTGTTCATAGGACAAGGTAGCTGAGTAACATTAGATCTTTTAGGCTGGATGGTAAAGTGGTTTTCAATCAGGATCAAGGAGCAATTAAGGATTCCTCAAACCCGATAATGAAGGAAGGTGAAATAGGTCAATCGGGATGGAAGAGAAATTAAGGATTCTCAGATCTCGACATCAAAATAAAACATTAAAATGAATAACAGTTCAGAATAGAGTGTACTTAAACAATTTCTGCAATAATATTCCTGCTATAACATTTAAATTGGAAAACATGCAAGTTTATGGAATACTTAAGGAAAAACATGAATAATAGAAAGATACTTCGCTGAAGTGGCTCAACACATGAATCCTATAATGCAATGCCTTTATCACTTGTCTTGTCTGCTGACTTGAAAATGGTACAATAAACCCTCAGGTTTTAGATCAATGACAACTATAGAAATGTTCAGAAATCCACACTCAATACTTCGAATTATGAAGTATTTATACAAAAACTAATACAAAATATCTTAAAACTGATTTAGGAATTATTCAAGGAATACAAAATATCTTCATGCAAGAAGATAGAGACACCTATGTAACTAATGCAAGTTGTCCCTGCTTTTTTGGATTTGCTGTTTGTTCTTTGATCTTTTGCTGCTTTATCTCTCTAACTGTTTGCTTTACGCTAGATGTCTTTTACATTGCTTGTATTTCACTCTGCCTTGTCATCTGATTCTCTTTTAAACTCTGTTACTGCTCTTTAAACTTTGCCTTTCACTTTAACCTTGACTTATTTGTTTTTACTTTAACCTGAATTGCTCTATTTACCTGTTTTACCTGTTTCTCTTTTACTATCACAGTAAATCATATAATTTCTCCCAAGCCTCATCATATGGTAATTTGATCTTTATCATTCTCCTGTAAATTATATCAGCTTCTATGTATTTTTCAAAAGTAGGCTTATTCACAAAGAGATGATTTACGTCATGCTGGAGGTAAAAGAGATTTTCAAAAGTATGATAGAGTACTTTGCCAATAGTAATTCCTTTCAAGGAGGAATTTTTTGACTATTCTTTGGCCACTTCTATTATTTTCTTGTCATAGTCTTCATGCTTCATTAATATGTCATTGATCATTAAAGGATTAGGAGTACCTTTCTACCTCAAAACATCAAATTTGACCATGAATCTGGTTGTTGCAAGCTCCATGTTTTGACACTTGTCTTCAAGTTGTGTCATCAGGTTCCTTTTGGAAATTACCTTTCTTACTTCTAGCATTTTTTCAGTTCTGTCACTTATGCCAATTTCTTCTAATTTATTTTTGTTCTTAGAATTGAGAAACTTAATGATCTCAGTGGCCTCTTCTGGTTTATTGATTCTGCAGTAATTGTGAACAAAATATCTTTGCTGGGGGTTACTAGGGCTCTTTCATTTGGCAGATAATTGTTTTGACATAGTCTAATAATATCTAGGAATTGGAAGGTTTGTGGGAAGATGTACTTGGAAAAATTTGATTCCCAGAGGTAGATATCATCAGCCTGGTCAATGGATTTATCATGGCTCCATAAGTGGATGTCAAAGAGGTTGAAATCAGTGATTGTATCACTAATTTGGAATTATTTATCTGCAAGGGAGGTGTGTTCAACATCAACTACAGGAGGTTGTAGGGGATTAACAGTCACAATACCATGAGAGGCTATTTAATTTGTTTAATGGATTAATTTATTACTTTCTATGTGTAAGTAATAGCTTAGGCACTTAGGAATACCTGGAAATGGTAATTTCGGTCTACAAAAAGGGTTCTAGAGGCAAAAAGGGATTTTTGACAGTGAAATAGGCTTCAATGGTCTTATAAGGCTTCCAATCTGAGTTGGCAACAATTCTGGTAGTAAAAAGGCGTGAATTATAGTCAAAATTTTCTTTTAAAATGGATTAGCAATGGTCTTTGTCTTCTTCTCCACAAATAAATAGTTTTTGGTAAATGCACAGCAAATAATAGAAAAAATTTGTTTCGGGCGGGCTTTATGGCTCTTAATCGGAAGTGGTTAAACATTAGCGTGGAGGCTTAAATGCAAAGTAGGGTGGTATCATTGTAATGGGTGAAAAAAGGATAAGTGGTTTATCGCACGGTAAAAAGTGGTAAAATGGTTTCTATTGGGGGATGCGATAAGATGTAGGGCTTCCAAGTAGCAGGGGAGCGAGGTCATGAAACCACTCATTTTGCAATGCCTCCAATGGTTTAAACTTCAGGTAATGAAGAGTGTGAAAGGTTCTATTGGCCATTGGATTTTGATGAATGAATATCGGGTGGATGGACGAATAAGGGAGATTTGATAAGCAGGGCTCGAGGATGAGTCATGCGATGTGTATTATATGCAAAGGTTAATAATAAGTGGGATCCGGGATAATTAGTGGGAAATGGGTAATATGAAATGGGTTAAATACATATTAAATGGGGGTTTGTAATATAGATGCGGGAATCAATATAATAAGGGGGTGAATGAAATATGTAAATCGGGAGTATAAATACACTAGGGATACATGTTTAAAAGATATTGGGAAAGGATGTATAATGGGGCCCGATACATTATTTAAACATTTCATACTATGTAAAAAGTGGGGTTTGAATGTTTTTAATAAAAAATGGGAATTTAGTAAAGAGGAAGTTATTTTCAAGGGGAAATAGGTTTTTAAGAAGGGGAAAAGGTTAAAATGAAGGGAGAGGGATATTTTACAAGGGAAAATGAGTTTAGAAGGAAATGAGCCAACTGATGCTTTCCATGCCTTGTAACACTCTTCTACCTAATTACTGATCTTCCAAGATTGAATGGTTTGGCTAGATATTTATTCTCTAACTATTTTGACATGAAATTTAAAACATGAATGAATCAAGATTAAACTGTTTGATCATCATGGATTGTGGCATTTTTGACAAGCTGCACACAATCTTATTTGCAAAGTAAAGTAAAAAGTAACGAAACTTGAATTTGTAGCACTTTCAAGATCTATTTTTATCTCTTTTTGGTGGGGTTCATACTTTGTATTCTTTTTTGATCTTTTTCTTTCTGTCCTTTGATTTTTATTTTAGGACTTACCCTATTTACATTTTTTAATATGGGAAAAAATTTGCAGAAAGAAAATTATGTACAATATTACAAGACTCTAACATAGTCAATTCACAATTATGAACCCTATTATTATAGGACCCTAACAGTGAATCCACTTGGGCATGGCATTTCTTGGTGAAATTTCAAGAACTTGAAGATCAGTGGCCATGAAACTTCGACTTTGCTTGCCTTGAAACTACTTTCTGAGATCTCCTTTATTTAATAATATGATGTTATGCCTATTAAAGCTTAGGGCCTTCTCTTCGGGCTTCAACTTCAAAATATATTCATCCAATCCAATATAAATTTGTAATGTTATTTACAATGAGAAAAGTAAAACAAATAAACTAACGTTAATCTCGAGAAAATTAATGCTTCATCATCCTACCATTGTCTAGTCCACCTTGTAGATTTGATCCATCTAGCTCTTTTAAGAAAAATGAATTATTACCTCTGTAACCATAGATGATGTATGAGACTCTCCAAAGAAAATCAAATTTACCATATTTCCCTTTATCTTCTCTTCTGGAATCCCATTTGAGTAATTTTTCACCTATGTAAAAATAATCTTTTTTTTTTCTTGTCAATTTTTTTTTTGATTTTGTCTTGGATCACTTGTGATTTGACATAGACTTCTTCCCTGATTTGTTGCAAATGTATTGTCTGATTTATCCTCCTTTGGATATCATTTGGTACCTGTAGTTCTTGAATCATTTTCATCATTATCACTCCTAAAGAGGATGGAAAAACAACATCCATCCTATATACTAGTTGATAGGGAGAGGTACCAATGGATTTCTTTATAGTTAGTCTGTATGCCCATAAGGCATTAACCAACCTTTTGTTCCAGGTATTCTTGTTGTCTTCTAACAGTTTCTTGATGATATTAACCAGGCTTTTGTTTGAGGATTCTGCAAGTCCATTACCTTGAGGGTAATAGGCAGTAGAATGGCCAAGGTTGATGTGGTATTTGTTACACAAGTAAATAATTTTCTTATATTTGAAAGAAGGTGCATTATCAGTAATGAGATTTTGTGGGCATCCAAATCTAGAAAGGATGTTATTTTCAAGGAATGAGATAATGAAAAAATCAATGGCTTTTCTAGAAGGGATGGCTTCTATCCACTTGGTAAAGTAATTAGTGGCTATAAAAATCCATTTATGTTGGGCTGAGGAGGGTGGGTGAATTTCACCAATGAAGTCTAGACCCCATTGTTGAAATGACATTTCTGTGGAGATGGGGTTGAGGGGTAAATGTAATAGTTTGTTCTTCCCTTCAAATATCTGGCATTTGTGACAAGAGGCGACATAATTTCTAACATATGCAAAAAGAGTGGGCCAGTAAAAACCTGCCCTCAAGATTTTATCAGTAGTTGATTTCCAATAAAGGTGTCCCCCACAGTCACCTGCATGAAATTCTTGCATAATTTTATCAACTTCATCTTTCAATAAACATTTTAATAGAATGACACCATGATCTTTCCAAAATAAAGCATTATTTATGATAAACTATTTAATTACTTTTAACTTTAAGAATCTACCTTTAGTTCTATACAAACCAGAAGGAGCTTGTAGGTTAAGTAAAACAAATATGATATCTGCATACCATGGTGAATCTAAAAAATCTTCACAGATTTGTGGAGTCACCATCTCTTCCTGATCATCTATTACTGCAATGAAATTTATATCTAAGGATCGACAACTCGATTTAGCCATGAGTTTGGCTAAACCTCGGCCTTTAATCAATTTTGTAGGCTTTATTTCAATATTATATTCCAATATAGTGGAAATCCATTTGCCTCTCTTTCCATCAGGCCCATTTTGAGTCAGAATGTCCTTCACTACTGAAGTTGGAACATATGCAATTATATGGGAATAAAAAATGTACACGGAAATATTTAATAGCCTTCACTAAAGCAAGTGCTTTTTTTTCCATTATATTGTAGTTTAGTGTTGCATCTCTTAAGGATTTGCTGAAAAAAACAATGGGTTGTTCATAACCCTAATCATTGTTTTGCAACAAGTCTGCTGCAATGGTATGTTCTACAGCAAAAGAAAAAATTATAAAATATTTTTTAAAATCAGGAATTATTAGGACTGGTGTTTTTGTAAGGGCTTGTTTGATTGATTCAAAAGACTGTTTAGCCTCTACTTTCCATTTAAGTGTCGAATCTTTCTTTAACGTGTTATTTAATTCTCATATTAGTTCTGCTAAATTAGAAATGAATCTTCTAAGAAAATTAATTTTACCTAAGAATGCCTGTAATTCCTTGATGTTTCTAGGATGAATTATGTTTAAAATGGCTTCTATTCTAGCTGGATCTACCCTAATTCTCTCTTTTGAAATTATGTGTCCTAAGAGTTTACCTTCTTCTAGTCCAAAGAGTGTCTTTCTGGGATTCAAGGAAATACCAAATTTTCTGCATTTAATAAAAACTCTTCTCAAATGATCTAGAGTTCATTGTCTATTTTGGAGAATACTATTATATCATCTAGATAAATGACTAGAAAATCATGGATTTCTTTGGAAAAATATATGTCCATAGCTCTTTGGAATGTAGCTCCTGCATTCATCAATATGAAGGGAATTTTCAAATACATGAAATTTCCCCATGGAGTGGTAAATGTTGTCTTTGCTTGATCCTCTGGTTGAACTTAGATTTGATTGTATCCAGAGAATCTATCAAGAAATGAAATTCTGGATGATCCTACTACCCTATGTAAAATATGGTCCATTTTGGGGGAGAGGATAGTTATCTTTTAGTGATACTTTGTTTAAGTTTCAGAAATCAACACAAAATCTGATTTCCCCTATTTTCTTCCTAGTGGGAACTAAGTTTGAGACCCAATCAAAATATCTGATAGGTGCTATGATTTGTGCCTCATACATCCTTTTTAATTATTTTTCAATCAAAGTCATAAGAACTGGATTAATTCTCCTAATATTTTGTTTAAAGGGTTTATGTTTTTCTTTGATGCGTATTTTGTGTTGGATTATGCTGGTGTCATAAGACTTGAGGTCTTCATAACTCTAGGCAAACACATCTTGAAATCCTTTAAACAAATTTATGCATTTCAGCTTTTCTTCTAGAGGTAATTCTTTGGATAATTTGATAAGCTTAGGCTTTTGTTCTATTCCTATGTTACATTCTTATATGTATGATCTTAATGGTTCCATTTTTGGTTTTCTAGCTACATCATTACAATCAAAAAGATCTTCTAAGGGGGCTAATCCCTTAGGAAAAAAAGTATCTTTAAGGTTCAAAATATCTGATTCATCATTTTTTATTTCTTCTATTTCTATAGTTTCTAAATTATCGATTTCTACTTTAGTAAATCTAGTTGATTTAGTTTTATCTATATCATTTACATCTAACTCACTATTTATTGTGTAATATACTCTACAATCAATATCTATATTACAATTTTGAAATTCTCCCTCAGCATTCATAAAATTGTAGATTTGAGAATCTTGTGAAAAAATATACAAATATTTCAAGTTATCTGGTATAGTTGGCTTGCGTCTTAGCTCTGTAGTGTATTGATGATTTGGCTGAAAAGGCAATCTTCATGTACTAGCAAAAGTAGCCAAACTCTATGCCTGCATGTTTTGTTTCCTTGGAATAACAACAAAGTTAGTTTCTAGAAAATCTTTAATCAGATCTAGAATGGTTTCTCTGTATTGGTTCAGTCTAGGATTATTCACAGAATACTCTCCTTTGATTTGTTTTATGATTAATTCTGAGTCTCCCATGATAGAAACTCTCTTGGATCCTAGTTTTCTAACGATCTGCGGTCCTAAGATTAAAGCTTCATCCTCTGCCATGTTGTTAGATAATTTAAATTTTAACCTAAAGGCATGACCTTTAGAATGATTATTTTCCATGTTATGAATCGAAACTCCTGCTCATGCTCCTAATCTATTCACAGAACCATCAAAATCTAAGTGCCACATAGATTCATGAAATATATTGTCACTATAAACTTCTTTATGTTTATGATGTAACACTGTGTTTTTATCTGTGCCAGTATTTGAATTACATAAGATAAAAGAATCCATATTAGAATGTACAGAATAAATATGATAATTTTGTGGTTTTTCTACACTACTAACCGTGTATTTCATTAAAATTTCTCTGTAAAGCTTTTTGGGTTGACCAAATGTTGAAATTGTGGCATAGGACATATCTAACTCTAGTGATCCCTGTAGGTTTTCTCCCCATGAGTGAGATAATAACATTCCATAATTTGGATGGATATCAACAACTACAATATTCATGATAATACTCTTAGCTGAGTATTGGAGTAAAGTGACACACAAGTCTTTTATCAAGCCAAGGAATTTAACTTTACTAGAATCAAAAGAGAAAAGATCTTTGTATGGTCTGGTGATATCTAGATTCAATGTTTCCATGATAGCTTTTGGCATTAAGTTGTGGGATGCTCCTGAATATAACATAGCATTGTGTAAAATATTATCATGAGTACTCAAGCTAATGTAAAATGGAGGAACACCACCTTCTTCATGTTTGCCAATGTTTGCCATTTACCTCAGGACCAAATAGTAATTCTAGTTGATCATCATTCAAATTAACAGAATCTTCTCCTTCACTTATGTTCAGTGTTTCAGTGATTTGGGCTTATAAATCATTCTTCACCAGCTCTGTTAAAGGAACTGGTATTTTCAATTTGGAAATTTCAGTTTGGATGTTAAACGATACTTGAGTTTTTCTTAACTGAATGATTTCCTCTTTACCAATTGTAGTTTGAGTTTTCTTATATTTTTTATCAGCAATTGGTATTTCAATTTGTGTTTCCACTGCTTTATTCTCAATTTTATTTTCTAGAACAGTTTGAGTTGCAGTTGTAACATTGGCAGCAGTTGATTTTTGATTATCAGTAGATGTTTTAGTAGCAATTTATGTTTGAGGATTAGCTGAAGTTTTAACAGTAGTTTGAGTATCAATAGGTGTAATATCTACAATTTTTGGACTAGGTGCAATTTTTGGAGTGGAAGTTTTTTGAGTTTCTCTAGGGAGAATTTGTAGCACCTTGGACATAGGAGCTTCTACTGTTTTCTTGGTATGAGTTTGAAATGTTTTCTTAGTAGGAGCTTCTGCATTTTTCTTAATTCTAAGGTTATATTGATTATGAAATTCATTAATGGAAAATTAATAACCTTGTTTATAGTCAAAGGACACCCGAGATTCTAATTGTAATTGTTGTAGCATGTATAATTCCTGTTCTTATTGGGTAAGAAAATTAGTATTGTCATCATTTATTCCCATTAAGTTAATCTAGGTGTCCCGATCATCATCATTTTGTTGGGAAATCTCTGCATAGTTTTCTTGGAAAAGTGGTCTAATCAATTGATCAGGTGTTGTTTCTCTTGATTTACTAGTATTGATATTCTTCCTAAAGTTGGGATTTCTGATTTGAGAACCTTGTTGTTGGTTATCCCACTGTGGTTTTATTTCCATATTTTCTTATCTATCCATTATTCTTTCCATATTTTTTGCTAAACTATCTATCTTACTATCCCATGTGGATGATTCATCCTTAATAGTAACTCTTCTTTAATTTCTCATCCTATATCTTTTAGTTAACAAGTTATCTTCTACACTAACTGCATTTATTTGCATTTGTTCTAATGTTTTAGGGTTTCTTTCTCTCAATTGGTATGAAATATAAGTATCAAAACCATCTGGAAATTTGATTAAAGATAGATCTGTTGGGGGTTTGATGTTTGTTGGAATAACATTATAGATGCTATTAAGCCTAGTACAATAGTCTTGAACAAATTCATTAGGAGCTCTTCTAATGTTTCATATTCAGAAAATATTTGTAAAGGGTTTTTATTTCTTTCCCATCTATTAGAAAATAATTGATGAAAAGCAACTAAATCAGCTATATGATTAGCAGGTAAATCTTTAAACCATTTCTTTACATCTCCTGCTACTGTTTGGGAAAACAATCTCATTTGAACATAGACTTCATCAATTTCATGTAATTCAAAGTAATTGGTCATTTTGTTTACATGTTGTTGTGAAGTATATTGACCAGTACCATCAAATTGAAGAATTTTACTTTGGTAATCATGGGGCATGGCATGTAATTGAGCTGGTAAGACCAAAGGGGAATATCTGGCCGCCATGGCTAAGATTCTAGCTTGGCTAGGAGGTAAGTTTGTGGTGCTTGGTGATGAGGTTGAAGTACTTGCAGATGATCTTGGGATACTAGAAGATGTACTTGGAAATGAGGTTGAATTACTAGAAAATGTATCATAAGTGCTAGAAGATGAACTTGAAGTGTTTGGAGATGGAAATAAAACTCTAGGTTGAAAAGGAAGCTTGGGGATGAATGATTCAGTGGAATGAAGTGTAGTGGAAATAATAGATGATGTGGTACTAAATAAAGATAAAGTAGCTAATTCAACAGAATGTTGAAAATAGGCTTCATCAATATCCTTAATCAAATTTTCAGTCAAAGCATCAAGTTTATCAAACGGTTCTAGAGCTTGTTGATCTGAATCAAGTGAAATAATCTCCTTCTTTGTTTCAATAAATTGAATGAAATTAGGATCTATTACACTATCATAGATTGAATTTTCATATTTAGTCCTAAAAAAAGAGTGTTCAAATGATAAATCTAATTCAATATCATGTAATCTTGATAATTATTTAGGGAGTGAATTTGATTTGATTAATTGACTAGTACTTCCTAGACTTTCTACTTTTTTGGTTTTTCTTAAAATTTTGTCAAGATCATCAATAATTATAGCAGGTTGTGGATCAGTATGAGCCCTGGTATAGTATGTTCTTTTGGAAGCCATAATTTTAATTTTTAATAAAAAAAATTTAACAACCCTAAAACAACCTTAAGGTGAAAATATGATAAAAAGTATTTTATTTAAGGTTTATTTTAAACTGAAAAATCAGTCCCCAATATGGTTTCCAGTATTTTATCACTCCAATAATTCCTAGGGTTATTATGATTTTTGTTTAAAGAAATATTAGAGGTAACTATCAACCTACTTTTGAGATCAGGATCTAGCCTTCCTAATGCTCAGAGAGGGCTCTCTCTTTATGATTTAAAATTTTTTTTTTAGTTGATTTTAGGCTAGTTATGTAAGATTGATTATGTTAGGAATCTATAATTTTAGCAGATTGGTGAGACTAAAACTGTAGAAGAAACATTATTTCAACCAACTTTTGGATTCTAGGATCTAGCCCTCCTGAATCCGGAGAGGGATCTCTCCAATAAGTGCAAAGATGGATTTGTCTTTGAAGTTTGGGGTTATGATATTAGGCTTGTTATGAAGACCAAGGGTTTGTTTTGTTTTTTGGATGGTTGAGCATGAATATTACTTGAGGGGAAAGTTCTGAGTGTAAAAAGTTTCAAAGGTGAGAAGTTGCAAGTGAATAGAACAACTTTGGCTAAAGAGATAGATATAACGCTGGTTTTTAGTCCATTGGGCTATGGAGTCATAACAGGGCTTTAATTTAGCAACAACATCAAGAGTGATCCAAGGGGAAAGTCATCTACATCACAAGATTATTGAGATTAGAGTGATGGAATGGAAACAATAATGTGTTGGAGGGGTGGAAACTAATAATAATTTCACAAAGGATTTATAGTCAGTCCAAACAAGAAAAGCCTCTTAAGTAACTGTTTAAAACCAGCCAAGTGCAGGGCTAACCATTGACTTCTTGGGAAATTTTGTATTGAAGCAGCTTAATTGACAAACAATCCAGTAATCCACATAATTACCTTCAGAAAGTATGAAAACATATAAGAGAAGACAGAGTATAAACTTAAGATCAGATAAAGTTCTTTTAAACCTAGTTTGCTTTCAGTCAACACCAAGGGAAACTTTCAGAATATGATTTTGGAGAAAAACTAGGACCAGGGCACACCATATCTTCCATAGTCATCTTTTAATAAGAAAAAATAAGGAAAATAACTTTCAAGAACAATTTTTAAAGCAAACAGTAGGACGAGGGAACTCCAGCATTCCTAGCTGTCTAGACTGTATTAAATCATTCTTAAATAAACAAATTGGAGGAAAACATTGAGATAAAGATTTTCAGTCAGAGAAGGTTACTGATATACAATATGTCCTAACTCTATAAATTTTGTTCTTTATCAGAGAATAGTGAACAATATGACATACATAGAAGGAAAAAAATAACAAAGATAAAGGCACTTCACTAGCGATATAGACCAGGATCCTAAGAAACAACTTGTTATTGATGTCAAACCAGTTACAATACTCAGGTCCAATGTTTCAGTTCAGCAATCATCTTCACTATTCAACCTAACTAATCTATCATAAGCAGAGCTCCAAGGGACAGTGAACACTATTTACAATCAGAAGTTTAAGCTCAAGTGTATTCAAATTTCTGCAACCAACCCCTCTCTCATCTTCTGCAGTAGTATATATAGAAGGATGAGGAGGTGAGATCTGATAAAAGATCTAAATTACAATTAATACAGACTTAATGACTTCTTGGCCTTTGAGGGGCTCAATGAAGAAACTTACATACATATCCTCTGCATTAAATGATTTACATAAATATTTTAAGCTCGGTGGGAGCTTTTGTTGACCTTTGAGGCTCTGTGTGGCATATAAGTAACTCTGCAGATGTTTGTCATTAATTTCCTTGCAGAAGTAAATTTATGGCTATGCTGAGGAAAATATCTGATCCTGATCAATAAATTCAGTCTCTGATTGAATACTTTGAGGCACAGGTGGCATCGTGGTAGCTAGGGGAATCAATTTTCCTCAATTTGTGGCGGTGGAGGGTTTCCTGTCGATAAAACACTCCAGATTTTCTTTAAACTATGTTTTAAATCGGGGATTAGAATTTTGATAAACATCTTAGACGTAATCCCCGCAATAGCTGTCTTCAATCTTCTGTTCTGGCATATTTCTGGTTTTCTGCACTGATACTCTTTCACTGTGCTTGATTCATGTTTTTCTGCTGGTGTGCAAGGCTGTGCAGGGTTATGTGGCATCAATTATTCATGAATGATTGATGAAAACATGGATTTAACCCCTGTGAATTATTTCCCCTGGTGAATCGAAGGCAGGAAGATCGTCATCCTCTGCCTTTGAAATTTCTTTAGTCATGGCAGAAAAATCACTTGAAACCCTGGAAAATACAAAAACTATTATAAAATCCTGCATATATAGGTTTACTGCTTCAGAAGGCACAAGGAGGAAGCATGGCCGTTGGATGGCATCATCCAACGGTCGAGATTGATCAAAGGAAGCAAAGGAAAGGTGGAAGAAACGTTTAAATCGGAGCCGTCGATAATGCAGAGATCGACGGTTGGGAGCGGAGGCAAAAAGTCAAAACGGGAAATGTTTGATCGGGTGATTGAATCAGGGCGATGAAATATGGACCGTCGATCTGATCGAATCAGGGCGATGAAATATGGACCGTTGATCTGTAGATCAGATCGACGACAAATATTCATTGAATGCCGCGTCGTAGCCTGGTTAACTTTCGGGCATCTTCGGTGAGCGATAGTCGTTGGATGGCCCGCCCCAGATCGGATGGTGTACAGAGATATCACGCGGGGTCCACGTCCGAACGTTAACGTGCGATGGACAGTGGTTTTATGAACAGCACCCAGGACGCATGTCAAACAATGAATGGAATCACTAGCGATCCGGAAAAAACCGCTGTCGCCCAAAGGCGGTGCGATGAATACCGCGCGGTTTTTGGAAAGGGTTAGTGGAATGCATGGACCACTGGGAGACGGACTCCGCACCATCCGATCTTCAGATCAAATCGACGGTGTGGAATGATTTAAAATTTGTATCGGCGGAGAATTAATAAAATAATAAAAACCGACAATTTTTAATATATAGCCAAGGTTTTAAACTTTGGTCGGGAATTATTTTATTTGAAGTGGATAGGCGCCCGACTGCGGGGCCTTTGGGCGCATGGGAAATAATGGGACCGGGGTTTTTTAAGAGGAAGGGCTTAAGACTTAGCCCGAGGGGACTTAAGTCCCCACCATTAAAAAAAAATATGATTTTTATAAATTTTCAAAGGGTTAGAGGGGTTTTGATAAGGCGAAAAAGGAGTTTTCAACCTTATAAAGGGGATTTTTGATGAAGGGGGAAATGGGAAAAACATGAAAATAAGGGATTTTCATGGGAAATAGAGGAATAGAAAATGAGGTTAGCTTGGAAAAAGGGGAAAAGGGGGAAAAAGGGTCTTGCAGCAATATTCTGACTTGGAAATCAGCAGGATTTCTGAGTTCTGAAGGGAAACAACAGTGAAGTTTGGACAAAGGATAGGCATGAGGCCTTCAAGAGTCTTCAAGAGCCAACAATTTTTAGCAATGAAATTTGTTCCTTGAAGGCTCAAAAATTCTTAGCCACCTTTTGATATAACAAATTTTTATAGGTGGCTAACAGTGGCTCCACTTAGGGATGGTGCCTTCTTGAAGGCACCAAGAAATTCAGACCTGCTTTCTCTGGGAGGCTGACCTGTGCCTGATCCATTTATGTTCTCTGGGAGGCTGATCAGTTGCCTCATCCATTGGGCTTCCTTTATTTTTGTGGATGATGTGTTCTGAAAACATATTATCAGCCATAAAAATAATGGATCTTCATCAATACAAGCTTATACTTACCCAATCCTATTGATCTAACATTTTTTCTTCATTAGAGTGCACCTGAAGTGGAAAAATCTTTTGACAACATTTTATTCTTTTGAAATCATAAAACTAATCTAATTCTACTCCTTATTTCTCCCTGAACTTAGATTAAACAGTTGAGTTCAGATGCTTCTCTACCTATTCTATTATCTGTTGGGATTAAACTGTCCAACAAATTTTTATTCTCTAAATTCTAAAACATAAATTAAAAAAAAAGTCAAGTCAATATTAAGTTGTTTGACTTTGCTGTGGTCTATGGCATAAAAAAAAGCTTCACGTAGACATTTATCTTGCAGAAAATTTAAAACAAAATGGAAGGCTTAAGATCTGAAAGTTCAAAGTAATGCCTTCTCTTTTTACAACTATATTTTGGCTCTTGTTTGAGCTGTTTCTTCCTTTTTCTCTGGTTCAGATTTTGAGCTAATTAGAACCAGATTTACATTTTCTTTGACTTAGAAAATAAAACAGATTTGATTCATTTTCTCTTTGGAAACCGAGGTTCAGATTTTGAACAGGTTTGAACCTTTAATTTCTATCCTAATATCTACTGATAAGCCAATATTAAACAGTTTGGCATATCGATTTTACTATCCTATCAACAGAAACTTTAAAGCTAATTAGTCAAGATTAGATAGTTTGACTAACTAGAAGTGTGTTCTTTTATGAGTGGAATTTAAGCTTGCACACTTTCAGTTTTGTTTCTCTTTTTTGGTATGGGGCTATACCTTTCTTGTTTTCACAATCTGCCCTCTTTTCTTTCTTTTCATTTTTTTTGTATTTTAGACTTTTACAACTTTGAATGCAATGGTGGATGAAATATTTACAGTGGAAAAAAGATAAAAAATGCTTCAAAACATAGCATGATCAAGAGAAGTAATGCTTGAGAATCCTGCCATTGACAGGACCCCCAAACAGTTCTACTCCATTCAACTCCTGCAAGAAAAATGCATTGTTACCAGCAGCTGAATGAATAGAGTAAGGGCCAAGCCATAAGTTGTCAAATTTTCCATGCTTGCCCTTCTCTTCCCTTCTTGAATCCCATTTTAAAACTTTTTCCCCGATCTTGAAATTGCTGGCCTTTGTTTTTCTGTCAATTTTTTTTTAATGATGATCTGTATCTGCAATGCTTTGTTATAAACTTCCTCTCTGGTTTGCTGAAGATGGATGGTCTGATTTATTCTTCTGATCATGTCATTATCTTCAGTTTGAAACTCTTGAATCAACTTCATTACTGGTACACCAAGGCTATTCGGAAAAATTGCATCAGTACCATACACAAGTTGGAAAGGTGACATACCAATAGATTTCTTCAAAGTCAATCTGTCAGCCCATAGTGCATGAACTAGCTTTGTGTGCCAAGACTTTTTGTTGTCCTCCAACAGTTTATTGATTATGTTCACTAAGATTTTTTTTGAGGATTCTGCAAGGCCATTACCCTAGGGGTAATAGGCCATAGAATGCCCCAATGTTATCTGATATCTGTGACAAAAATCAACCATATTTTTTGATCCAAATGTTGCTGCATTATCAGTGATAATCTTGGTAGGACAGCCAAACCTGGAGAGAATGTTAGTCTCCATAAATTTTATGATAACTAAATCATTGACCTATCTACAAGGTATGGCTTCTATCCACTTAGTGAAATAGTCTGTGGCAGTGAGAATCCATCTATGCTGGGCAGAATATGGGGGGTGGATTTCTCCTATGAAGTCAAGTCCCCACTGTTGAAATGGGGCTTCAACAGTGATTGGATGCAGAGGAAGGGGTAGAAGTTTTCTTTTACCTTCAAAAAGTTGACATTTATGACAGGCTAGGATCATCTTGTGCACATCATGTAAAAGAGTAGGCCAATAGAAACCAGCCCTCAAAATTTTGTTGGCTGTTGTCTTCCAGTATAAATTACCTCCACACTCTCCTTCATGGAACTGGTATTTAACCTTCTCTGCATCAAACTCAGGAAAACATTTAAGCAATACACCACTTGCATTTTTCCAGTAAAGACATCTATCAATAATGCAATAGTTTACAACTTTCAATTTGAGGAATCTTGCCTTTGTTTTTGTCAAACCAGGAGGTGTATTCAATTTAAGCAAAACATAAATAATATCAGCATACCAAGGAGAATTCATAAAATGAGCTGCAACTATAGGACTTGAGAATTCTTCTTGGTCATCTAAAGCATTAATCATATTAATATCCTAAACTTCAAAATTGGGTTTAGCCATTAATCTAGCTAGACCTTGGCCTTTGATGAGTTTAGTGGGTTTTATCTCCAAATCATATTCAAGGATAACAACAATCCACTTACCTCTCTTACCATCTGGGTCCTGTATTAGAATGTCTTTAAAAACTAAGTTTGGGACAAATGCAATGATGTGTGAGTGAAGGATGTACACTCTGAAGTCTTTCAAAGCTTTCACCAAGGAAAAATCTTGCTTTTCCATAATGTTATACTTCAAAGGGGCATCCCTCAATGCCTTACTAAAGAATGCAATAGGCTACTCTTGTCCTTGTGGATTTTTATGCAAAAGGACAACAACTATGGTATGCTCTGATGCAAATGAAAAAATAAAAAAATCTTTTGAAAAGTCAGGACTTATGAGAACCGGTGTTTTGGTTAACGCTTGTTTCACCAGTTCAAAGGACTTCTTTGCCTCCAAGGTCCATTTTACCCCTTGCTCCTTTTTTAACATGTTTGTGATATTCCTAAGGAGCTCAGCCAAGTTGGGGATGAACCTTCTCAAAAATTTAATCTTCCCAATGAAATATTGCAATTCTTTGATGTTTCGAGGATGAGAGATTTGCAATATGGCCTCAATCCTCTTTGGATCTATCTTAATACCCTCCTCAGAAATAATGTGCCCAAGAATTTTACCTTCTTGGAGACCAAATAGTGTTTTCTTAGGGTTTAAAGATATCCCAAAATTTCTACACTTTTCGGAATTTTTTCTCAAATGTTCTAAGTGCTCTTCATCTGTTTTTGAAAACACAGTGACATCATCAAGATAGATAATGATGAAGAAGCCCAGTTCTTCCGAGAATGCTATGCCCATGGCTCTTTGAAAAGTTTCTCTAGCATTCATTAGACCAAAGGGCATTTTCACATACATGAAAGTACCCCATGGTGTAGTAAAGGTTGTCTTTAATTGATCAGCAGGGTGAACTAAGATCTGATTGTACCCTGAATAGCCATCCAGCAAAGAAATTATTTTAGACCCTACCACCCTTTGTAAAATATGATCCATATTTGGTAAAGGGTAGTTGTCTTTTAATGAAGCTTTGTTTAAGTCTCTAAAGTCTATACAAAGCCTGATCTCTCCATTTTTCTTCCTTACAAACACCAGATTAGACACCCACTCAGAATATCTAATAGGGACAATAATACCAACATCATACATTTTCATGATCTCCTTCTAAACCAAAGGCAACTGAACAAGGTTTATTCTGCGTAGTTTCTGTTTGAATGGTTTTTGGTTTTCTTTGAGGGGAATTTTGTGTTGTATTATTTCAGTCATAGGATTTAAGATCTTTTTAACTCCATGCAAAAACATCAGAAAACTCTTTAAACAGATCTATGTATTTAAGTTTAATGTGAGTTGGTAAAGTTTTAGACAGTTTAATCATCATAGGTTTAAGTTCACTGCCTATATTGCACTCTTCCACCTCAGTCTCTACAGGTTCCAGTTTTGGTTTATTCGCCACATCGTTAAAATCAAACAACTCTTCTAAAGGGGCCAGACCCTTAGGCAAACTTTCATCTTTAGAGTGCAGAGTTTCTAACTCATTTTTTTCGAACTCTGAATTCAATTATGTTTTGTTTATAATCTTTCTAGACAACAGGTTTATATTAGCACGTTCAGGAGACGGTTCTTCTTCATCAAGAAAATTTTCTTTGCTACAGTCTGTTTCATAGTCTGAGTCCGAACTTTTTAGTTAGAATTCATTTCTGAATTGCATGAAGTCTTCTATTTGTTTATCATTGTCAAACACCTGCCAATAATTTTCATTATCAGGCACAACTAGTCTAAATTTAATCTGAGTTGTGCAGTCTTTGGTGTTATATGGCGTTAGGAATGTTCTAGCTGCAAAGGCTAAATTGTGGGCCGCAATATTTCTTTTTCTTGGGACAAAAAATAGTTTGGACTCCTCGAATGTTTTCAAAAGGTCCATGACATCATTTCGGTAGGCTTTGAGTCTGGGATGATTCACATTATACTCCCCATTGACCTGCCTAATGACTAACTCTGAATCCCCACACACATTAATTCTTCTGGCTCATAACTTTTTCAACAAATGTAAGCCTAGGAGAAGGGATTCATATTCTGCTATGTTATTGGAACAATGAAAGTTTAGTTTGCAAGAAATGCTTTCTATGTGGTTATTTTCAGTGTTAGTAATCCAAACTCCTGCACCAGCATTGTTCTTAGTGTAGGATCCATCAAAATACATACTCCACAGAGGACTAGTTTTAAGTTCATCTGTTTGGTGAATGTCCTTTTCAACTACTGTGCTTTCTGATTGTTGTGGAATCTTGGCACTTAGTTGTATTTGTTTTGATTCCCCAAGATTTGTGTTTGTTTGAGGGTTGTTTTCTTGATTGTGAATGTTTAAGAGAAAAGGACATCTACCTTGTAGTTCAAGACCTTTGTTTGGTTTGCTAATTTTTTCAACTGCAGCAAACTGTTTGGATACTTCTGCGTTGTGTTCCTCTTCCTCCCTGTCGGCCATTAATCCTGATAAAGTGACTTGTTCACCAAGTGTTTCATCATTAAACATAATAAAAGAATCAAGGCCTGTATTTATAGAATATAGGGGAGAGTTTTGTGGTTTGTCTTGACTTGTAACTGTGATTTTCATATGGGACTCCCTGTAAAGTCTTCTAGTTTGATTGAAAATAGGGATAGTCGCATAGGTCATGTCCATTTGCATAGTCCCTTGTAACTTAGCCCCCCAATATCTTGATAATAACATTCCATATTTTGGGGGCACATCAGCCACAACAATATCCATGACTAAACATTTGGCTGGAATTTGGGCTAAGTTAACACAGAGGTCTTTGATTAATCCTAAACATTTTACTCTACTGGAATCAAAGGAGTAAAGGTCTTTGTAAGGCCTGGTGATTTCTAGACCCAGGCTCTCCATTACAACTTTTGGCATTAAATTATGAGAAGCCTCGGAATCATGCATAGCGTTGTGCAAAATTTTGTCATGAACGTTTAAACTCACATAAAAGGGAGGAACAGGTCCCTCTTGATATCTACCTTCAATCTTAAGACCAAAAATTAGATCTGGCTGGTCATCATTAAGATTGAATGTGTCCTCATTTTCTTCTATTTTTAAAGCCTTCAAAATTTGGGTTCTATATACATGTTGGGCAGCTAACTCAGTCAAGGGAACAGAGATTTTTATTTTTGAAATTTCCTACTCTAGGCTGAAAGGAATTTGACTCTTCAAAGTGTTGGTTTCAGCCTTATTAGCTGTCATTCTATCAGCAATATCAACTTGCTAATTTGTTTTATTTACACTTGACAAAATTGTTTTCACAGGAGTACTAGCTGAAGTGTTAGTACTACTAAGGTCTGTACTCTATTTTTCATTGTTTTGAGTGTCTTTCTCTTTACCAGAATTTACAGCCACTGTTTTATCCTTTTGTTTGACAACTTTAGGCTTGGTTGTAGTACTTTTTTGTGAAGATTTGTTAGAGGTTTTGTTGTTGGGGGTCTGTTGACTGGTTTTGCTTCTAAGGTCATATTCTTTTTGAGGTTCTATGATGACATTTTCCATGTCTTGATAATAATTTTCATCATCATCTCTTTTGTCATCATAAGGTGTGTATAGACCTTGTTTTCTATCATAATGAATCTCAAAGTCATCATTGTCTATCCCCAACATGTTGATATCATCCTCCTCTGTTATTTCATCTGTTTCCTCAACCTCACTTACATAGTTTTGCTAAAAAGGAGGAGTGATCTACTGATCATCTTCCCTAGGTCTGTTTGGAGGTTGGTTCCTTCTAAAATTCTGGTTTTGGTTCTGGTTTCTATTTTGAGGAGCATTTTGGTTTTGACTTTCTTGTGCTCTCTTAATTATGCTCATTTCTTTCATCATTTCTTCCATCGTTTTCTCCATTTTTGAGTTGGAAGTAGAAGGTGTGGATTCCTCTCTAAAAGACAATCTCTTTTCACTTTTCATTCTTGCTCTCTTTTCCATTAAGTTGACTTCCACAGAAAGAGCGCCTCTTTGCATATCTTCAAGAGTTGCAAAATCTCTCTCTCTCAGCTGATAGGCCATCTCAGGTTCAAACCCTTCAGGAAACTTGTTTAAAGCTGAGCCTTGTGGAGGTTTTAGTTCTAGGGAAAGTGCATTATACACACTGTTAAATCTGGTGCAATAATCTTGCACACTTTCCCCAGTGTTTCTATGGAGGTTCTTGTAGTCAGAAAGGACTTGGAGAGGGTTTTTCTTCACTTCCCATTTGTTTAAGAATTTTTTATGGAAGGCTTGGAGATCATTAATACTATGGGGGGCTAAACCTTTGAACCATTTTCTTACTTCTCCCCCTCAGCTCTGATAACCTAAGCTTGACAGAATCATCATCAATTTCATTTCTGTCAAAGTATTCATTCATTTTATCCACATGTTGCAATGCAGTTGTAGCATTGCAAGCATCATATAATGGAATTTTGGACTGATAGTCCCGTGGAAGATTGAATAATGGTGCATGAAGGACTAAGGGAGCATACCATGTTGCCATGATATGTGGTGGGGGTGGATTTACAAGAGGTGGATTAACAAGAGGGAAAGTGGGCTGAAGTGGGGTGGTTTGAACAGTGGATGTATCGTGAGCAAAAGTGGATGGACCAGAAATAGATTACTGAGCTGATCTTGGATGAGAGACACCTAAATTGTGAAGGAAATGCAAATCAGGAGGTGTTGTTTCTCTGTTGCCAAGATGTTCACTTGTTTCAGGAGATGAAAGTGAAGACTCAGAATCTAACTGATCTAAGTCACCAAGAGACCTAGTTCTAAAAGGATTTACTAAGTCAACTTGTGATTGTTGTAGAGCTGAAATATTTTCAGGGACTGAATTAGCTCTCAAGGGTAATTTGAAAACAATTGACAATTTAATCCTAGGAGACTTCCTAAGAATAATTTCTGGGTTATCAAATATCTCAGGTGGATCAGGGTCAGGATAGGCTCTAGTGTGAATCTTTCTAGGAGCCAATATGTTGTGTTTTTCAAACCCAAAATAAACAAGAAAAGTTCAACCAGCTATGACAATATTTGAAAGGTTAACTAATCTGTTTACAAAAATTTCAATCCTATAGTCCTCTAACTGAGTTTGAGTGATATTATAATAGTAAGGGTTCTTCCCAGTGGATTCTTAAGGTCTGATAAGGATTGTGGAGTCGAAAAGTGGAAGTTTTTAGCTCTTTTCAGAGGTAAAAGGTTTTATGGTCCACCACCATGTTTATTGAATACCAATCTAAAATATTTTTAGGTTTTTCCGAGCTATTTTTTAGTTGTATGGTTTTTAAGAATATCCTAACTTTGTTTCAAAACTTTTCTATGGTTAAGAGACAAAGACAGTCTACTCTCATGGCTAAGCCAGCTGTTTTTTCAAGTTTAGATAAAGACTTATGGGAATCCTAGGGTTCACCTAGTTTGTCACTGATTCAAACAAGTTTTATCATGATTACCATTATTTGGTAGTGTTTGAAAAGGCTGCTTTTTACTCACAAGTTTTATGAAGTATTTAAGGAAAGTAATTCCCCAATGGAGTCGCCAATTAGGACCTGGTGGCTCAGTTGGTTAATATATAAAATGTTCTCGAACCAAATCCCTGAAATCCTATGGTTATCCTTAAATGAAAATGTTTCTAGGTTTCTTCCCCAGTGGAGTCACCAGAAATGTTAGGAATCTGTAATTTTAGCAGATTGGTGAGACTAAAACTGCAGAAGCAACATTATTTCAACCAAATTTGGGATTCTAGGATCTAGCCCTCCTGAATCCGGAGAGGGATCTCTCCAATAAGTGCAAAGATGGATTTTTCTTTGAAGTTTGAGGTTATGATATTAGGCTAGTTATGAAGGCCAAGGGTTTGTTTTGTTTTTTGGATGGTTGAGAATGAATATTACTTGAGGGGAAAGTTCTGAGTGTAAAAAGTTTCAAAGGTGAGAAGTTGCAAGTGAATAGAATAGCTTTGGCTAAAGAGATAGATATAACGCTGGTTTTTAGTCCATTGGGCTATGGAGTCATAACAGGGCTTTAATTTAGCAACAACATCAAGATTGATCCAAGGGCAAGTCATCTACATCACAAGATTATTGAGATTAGAGTGATGGAATGGAAATAATAAAGTGTTGGAGGGGTGGAAACTGATAATAATTTCACAAAGGATTTATAGTCAGTCCAACAAGAAAAGCCTTTTAAGTAACTGTTTAAAACCAGCCAAGTGCAGGGCTAACCATTGACTTCTTGGGCAAGTTTTTATTGAAGAAGCTTAATTGAAAAACAATCCAGTAATCCACATAATTACCTTCAGAAAGCATGAAAACATATAAGAGAAGACGGAGTATAAACTTAAGATCAGATAAAGTTCTTTTAAACCTAGTCTGCTTTCAGTCAACACCAAGGGAAACTTTCAGAATCTGCTTTTGGAGAAAAACGAGGACCAGGGCACACCATATCTTCCATAGTAATCTTTTAATAAGAAAAAATAAGGAAAATAACTCTCAAGAACAATTTTTAAAGAAAACAGTAGGACGAGGGAACTCCAACATTCCTAATTGTTTAAACTGTATTAAATCATTCTTAAATAAACAAATTGGAGGAAAAAATTGAGATAAAGCTTTTCAGTCAGAGAAGGTTACTGATATACAGTAGGTCCTAAATCTATAAATGTTGTTCTTTATCAGAGAATAGTGAACAATATGACATACATAGAAGGAAAACAATAACAAAGAAAAAGGCACTTCACCAGCGATATAGACCAGGATCCCAAGAAACAACTTGTTATTGATGTCAAACCAGTTACAGTACTCAGTTCCAATGTTTCAGTTCAACAATCATCTTCACTATTCAACCTAACTAATCTATCATAAGTAGGGCTCCAAGGGCCAGTGAACACTATTTACAATCAAAATTTTAAGCTCAAGTGTATTCAAAGTTCTCCAACCAACCCCTCTCTCATATTTTGCAGTAGTATATATAGAAGGATGAGGAGGTGAGATCTGATAAAAGATCTAAATTACAACTAATACAGACTTAATGGCTTCTTGGCCTTTGAGGGGCTCAATGAAGAAACTTACATACATATCCTTTGTATTAAATTATTTACATAAAGATTTTAAGCTCGGTGGGAGCTTTTGTTGACCTTTGAGGCTTTGTGTGGCATAGAAGTAACTCTGCAGATGTTTGTCATTAATTTCCTTGCAGAAGTAACTTTCTAGCTGCGTTGAGGCAAATATCTGATCCTGATCAATAAATTCGGCCTCTGATTGAATACTTTGAGGCACAGGTGGCATCGTGGTAGCTAGAGGGATCAATTTTCCTTAATTTGTGTTGATGGAGGGTTTCCTGTCGATAAAACACTCCAGATTTTCTTTAAAATGTGTTTTAAATCGGGGATTAGGCTTTTGATAAACATCTTAGACGTAATCCCCGCAATAGTTGTCTTCAATCTTCTGTTCTGGCATATTTCTGGTTTTCTGCACTGATACTCTTTCACTGTGCTTGATTCATGTTTTTCTACTGGTGTGCAGGGCTGCGTAGGGTTATGTGGCATCAATGCTTCATGAATGATTGATGAAAATGTGGATTTAACCCCTGTGAATGATTTACCCTGGTGAATCGAAGGCAGGAAGATCGTCATCCTCTACCTTTTAAATTTCTTCAGTCATGGAGGAAAAATCACTTGAAACCCTGCAAAATACAAAAAAATATTATAAAATCCTGCATATATAGGTTTACTGCTTTAGAAGGCACGTGGAGGAAGCATGGCCATTGGATGGCATCATCCAACGGTCAAGATTGATCAGAGGAATCAAAGGAAAGGAGGAAGAAACGTTTAAATCAGAGCCGTCGATCGCACAGAGATCGACGGTCGGGAGCGGAGGCGAAAAGTCAAAATGGTAAATGTTTGGTCGGGTGATCGAATCAGGCCGATGAAATATGGACCATTGATCTGCAGATCAGATCGACTGTGGAGATTCGTTAAATGCCGCGCCGTAGCCCAATTAATTGTCGGGCATCTTCGGTGAGCGATAGTCGTTGGATGGCCCACCCCAGATCGGACGGTGTATAGTGATATCGCGCAGGGTCCACGTCTGAACGTTAACGCGCGATGGATGGTGATTTTATGAACAGTGCCTAGGACGCGTGTCAAATGATGAATGGAATCGCTCGCGATCGGGAAAAAACTGCCGTCACCCAAAGGCGGTGCGATGAATACCGCGTGGTTTTTGGAAAGGGTTAGTGGAATGCGGGGACCACTAGGAGACGGACTCCGCACCATCCGATCTTCAGATCATATCGACGGTGCGGAACGATTTAAAATTTGTACCGGCGGAGAATTAATAAAATAATAAAAACCGACGATTTTTAATATATAACCAAGGTTTTAAAATTTGGTCGGGAATTATTTTATTTGAAGCGGATAGGCGCCCGAATGCGGGGCCTTTTGGCGCATGGGAAATAATGGGACCGGGGTTTTTTAAGAGGAAAGGGCTTAATACTTAGCCCGAGGGGGCTTAAGTCCCCACCATAAAAAAATATATATATATGATTTTTATGAATTTTCAAAGGGTTAGAGGGGTTCTGATAAGGCGAAAAAGGAGTTTTCAACCTTATAAAGGGAATTTTTGATGAAGGGGGAATGGGAAAAACATGAAAATAATGGATTTTCATGGGAAATAGAGGAATAGAAAATGAGGTTAGCTTGGAAAAATGGGAAAAGGGGGAAAAAGGGTCTTGCAGCAGTATTCTGACTTGGAAATCAGCAGGATTTCTGAGTTCTGAAGGGAAACAACAATGAAGTTTGGACATAGGATAGGCATGAGGCCTTCAAGAAACTTCAAGAGCCAAAAATTTTTAGCAATGAAATTTGTTCCTTGAAGGCTCAAAAAATCTTAGCCACCTTTTGATATAACAAATTTTTATAGGTGGCTAACAGATTGATTTTGGTTTGGTGGTGGAATTACTGATTTAGATGGATATATGTAGGTATATTTTCCATTGGGATATGGAGTCAATGTATCAAGAAAATAGGGTAGAATCAAGTTCTAAAGGAAGTGTTCACAGGGCAAGGAAGCTGAGTAACATGTAATGTTCCCAACTCAGGACTACACTATTGGGAATATCTCAAGATATTACCAATGTGGAGCTTCAACAATATGTAAAACACGCTCAATGGAGTAGCAGTGAATACATTAACACATAAAATACTGGAGAATCCAAATAGCCATCATATTATATCATAGCAGCATAAAATATACAAACCCTTCAGGAAATGATCACTCAAGCAAGGCACTATGAGTCTCAAGAGAAATGTACATGGAAATATGAGGAGCACTGCTACATGAATAAAGCCCTAGGCTATGACTGTGCAGTTTTATATGGAACAACTACTGAAACACATGTCAATACATAGATATAAAAATATATTACTCATACAATCATTGGGAGAGAAGATATAAGCTCCCAAATACTACCTCAAGTCAATTCTAGAGGGGTTGGCTAAAATAAGCAAAACTGCAAAATGCCGGAGTTGCTGGGTAGCTGCAACAACTCAAGAATTGGAAATAAGTGGAGAAGGCTAAAGATACTCCAATCAAGGAAAATCTCTTCTTCAATGGATCTCTAGAGTGAAAGGATGTTCCTTTCACCTAAGATCTCCCCCTCGAAACTATCTGCTAATCCCTCACAGCAAATGCTCTCCAAGAATAACACTGTCTAAGAGATGGACTACGCTGCTCATGATGGTAAGTGGTTGGCCTGGTGCCAAAGATGATGGAATATGCTCATAAACCTCCCTTACTGATCTCCCAAGTGAATGGAAGTTCCCTCCTCTGGAAAAATAGCCAAGGATGGTGTTGTAGAAAACCTCCCCAGCAACACCCAGCAACACTGCACAATCTCCAGCTGAAACTGCACTGATGAAGAAGGATGAGGCTTGACCTCAATGTCTGAATATGGAGAATGGAGTGAAATCCTCCAAGAGCTACTCAAGAATGAGGGAAAATCCTAAACAGGAACTCCCCCGGCAATTCTTGCTAAATAGAAAGAGACTACAGCAAGTCCAAATGACCAAAGATGAATAATACTTGACATGAATCACAATGGATACCTTGCCCTCCTTTTAAAAAATGAGAGCTCCCTCTCTATGGATCCCACTCATGATATCTTCCTCTTCAAGAAACCTTCCCTCCTTTTCCACTGTGCTGGCCCACAAGATGCCTTCCACCTCCTACCATTGCGCTGTTTGACTTGGTCAAACTTGACCAAGCCTTCCTGCAAAATTCTCCTTTCACAGATGGAGGTGTGAAATCTAGCTCTATAAGTGATCCTCTTTCACCCTAAGAGGATTTTTATTCCCTACTTAGGAAATTAATGGGTCTCCTGTTAGGTTCCTGTAATTCTAGCAAATTGGTGAGACTAAAACTGTAGAAACAACATCGTTTCAACCAACTTTGGGATTCTAGGATCTAGCCCTCCTGAATCTAGAGAGGGATCTCTCCAAGTGCAAAGATGGATTTTTATTTGAAGTTTGGGGTTATAATTTTAGGCTAGTTATGAAGGTCGAGGGTTTTTTTTTGTTTTTTGGATGGTTGAGCATGATTTTAGTTTAAGGCAGAAAGTCCTAAGTGCAAAGAGTTTCAAAGGTGAGAAGTTGCAAGCAATTAGAGTGAGCTTCGGCCAAAAGGTAGATAATTGCAGGTTTTAGTCCATTGGGCTATGGAGTCATAATAGAGTTTAACTCGAACAGAAAGAGGCAAGAGTGGCCTATGGGGCAAGTCATCTACATCTAAGGATCTCTTTGAAGATTGATTTATGGAATGAAATGATACAATAAGAAGGAGAAATTAACAGATGCAGAAACAAGAGTAGCCCAGGATCTGGTAAGTACTTTGAAACTAGCTAGCCTTTGACATGGACTCAAGAAAAACATAAAAGTAAACTAGGATCTGGTAAGTACTTTGAAACTAGCCAGCCTTTGATACACTTTCAATAGAAAACATCTTAGAACAAAGGGAAAACTTGAAGGCAACTTTTGGAGTAGAAACTAGCGGGTCAGGCTCACCACAAATCCTCTCCTAGCTCTTCTTTACTTGGTTACTCTCAAGACAAACACAAAGATAACATAGAATGGCCTAAGATCTGGTAAGTACTTTGAAACTAGCCATCTTTTAACACATTCCAAGGGAAACAATCAGACAGTCTGTGGGATCACACTGGGACCAGGGCTCACCATATCTTCCTCAGTTCATCTTCACTAAACATATACTGAAATTAACATCTAAAAATAACATTCAGCTAAGACAATAAGATGAGGGAACGCCAACATTCCTATGCTTGAACTGAATTAAATCATTCCTAAATAACATAGATTGGAAGAAAACATTTAGATAAATATTTTCAGTCAGAGAAGGCTACTAATATACAGTAGGTCCTAACCCTATACATGCTGTTCTTTATAAGAGAAACATAGTGGAAACAGAAATAAAACAACAAGTTACAATGAGAAAAACATCACCGTCAACATAGACCAGGATTCCATAAATCAGCTTGTATTGATGCTGCAAACCAGTTACAGCTTTAAGTCCAGTGCTTTAGGTTAGCAACCATCTACACATCTCAGCCTAACCTATCTATCACTAGAAGAGCTCCAAGAGCCAGTGAATACTATGTACAATCAGAAGTTTAAGCTCAAGTGTATATCAAAGTTCTACAACCAACAGTTTCTCATCTTCTACAGAAGTATTTATATAAGAATGAGGAGGTGAGACCTAATAAAAGATCTCAATTACAATTAATACAGAGTTAATGGTTTCTTGGCCTTTGAGGGGCTCAATGAATAAACTTACATATGTGTACTCTGTATTAAATGTTCTACATAAATATTAAGCTCGATGGGAGCTTTTGTTGACCTTTGAGGCTCTGTGTAATGTTGAAGTAACTCTGTTGATATTTTGTCATTAAGTTCCCTTGCAGAAGTAACTTTCCGGCTGTGCTAAGGCGAAAATCTTCATTCAATCAATAACTTCGGCCCCTGATTGAGTACTTTGAGGAACAGGTGGCACTATGGTAGCTGAGGAATCAATTTTCCCCAGATGGTGGCGGTGGAGGAATTCCTACTAGATAAAACACTTTAGGTTTTCTGTAAACTATGTTTTATTTCAGGGATTAGGCTTTTGATAATCATTCTTAGCCGTAATCCCCGTAAGCCTGTCTTTAATCTTCTGCTCTGATACATTCTGGTCTTCGACACTGATACTCTTTGACCGTGTTAAATCCATGGTTTTTTGTTGATATGCAGGGTCACGCAGGGTTATGTGGCATCAGTGCTTGGATAAACATCAACGAAATGTGAAATGGAAACCTGCGAATGATTTCTGAGGTGAATTGAAGGCGAGAGGATCGTCACCCTCTACTTTCGAATTTCTTCAATTTATAGCGGAAAATCACTTAAAACCCTGCAAAATACAAAAAATGTTATAAAATCCTGCATAAATAGGTTGAATGCTTTAAAGGACGAGTGGAGGAAGCGTGGCCATTGGATGGCATCATCCAACGGTCGGGATTGATCAGGAGAGATCGTGGAATGGGCGTAAGAAGATTAAATCTGGGCCGTTGATCGCGCAGAGATCGACGGTCAGGAGCGGAGGTCGAAAGTAAAATGGAGGAAATATGGGTGATGAAACATGCATTAGGGGAATTTTGAGGTCTAAAATGGGCCTCCTAAGGAAATTATAAAATAATAGTGGAAAAAATCTAATAAGATTTGATGACATCATCAAATTTTAGAGGGAAAAATGAAAAAACTACTTTTCAATTCATATTTTCAACTTATCTCCCAAATTTTTTACTCAAATTTCGAGCGGGAGTACTCGTTGGATGCAGAATTTAATTCCCCATCCAAGGAGTACCCATGTTGCATACTTTCAATGGGTCCTACTACAAGAAAAATGAGAAATACATTAAAAAACGTGATTACAATCACGTTTTTTATGTATTTCTCATTTTTCATGTAGAAGAGTTGTGAAAATATATATTTTTTATGAACTCATGGATGAGAATAAATTCACATTAATGAGTACTCCTTCGAAAATTTGAATTGGATTTAAAATACGAGTTGAAAAAGTAGTTTTATTATTTTATTATTTTTTAATATTTTTACTTTTTTACTCCAAAAATGGTGAATCATCCATTATGGGTGACATCATCATCTTGAATCCTATTGGTTGTTATAAAGTTTATTTTTGTTGTACATTTTTCTTATGAGGCCCATTTTAGACCTCAAAATTCCCCTAATGGACCGTCAATCTGCAGATCAGATCGATGGTGGAGGTTGATGTTGCCGTTGTGCAATAGCCTGGTTATAGCGTGCGTATCTTGGTTAACCATCGGACATCTTCGGCGAGCGATCTCTGTCGGATGAGTGAGTTTGGATCTGACGGCTGTGGTCAATATCGCTGGGCATCCTCGTCCGAACTTTAATGTGCGATGGATGGCGGTTTCACAAATAGTACCCAGGACACATGGCGACAAGTGTATGGAATCACTGGCGATTGGGGGAAAACAAATTTTCACCCAAGGGTGGTGCGATGGATACTACTAGTTTTGGGCAACCGGCTTTCGGGCGGTGGGGACCACGGAAAGATGCACTCTGCACCGTCCGATCTGCAGATCAGATCAACGGTGTGGAACGGTTTAAAAATGATATTGGTGGAAAAAATGTAAAATAATTTAAAACCCAAGGTTTAAATTTAAACAAAGGTTTTGAGAGGGGCGGGGTGAAAAATATATAATAAAAAAGGTCTGGCGCCCGACTGCGGGGCCACGGGCGCATGGAGAATGATATGACCGTGGGGTTTAAAATGGAAGGGGCTTATCGCATATCGGAACTTTGGGCCCGGGCTTTTCAATCAACCCATTGTATTTTCTGCAATTGCGATTGCGCGATCGGTCTTTCAATCTACCCATTTTATATTCAACAAGTGGTTATGGTTTTTTAGTTTAAACTTTGGATAAATGGGTTTTTAAAATTTTCAAAGGAAAGAAGAGATCAGGCATGGATCATTCAATGGTTTTTAGCACAGAAGGCGGGCCCATAGAATATATAAAATAGAGATGCGATCAGGTTTTTCAATATAAGGCAGATCGCATTGCAAGTTTAAACACAGCGCAAAACCTTGCGCACTTTGAGTTTGTGCGATGCGATAAACGCCTCCAGAGTTAGTGCTTGGTCCCAGGGTGTGGGCATATGATCAAAAGTGGTCAGAGACTTAGCCGAAAGGGGCTTAAGCCCAATACATAAAAAACATGATTTTCACGGAATTTTTCAAGGTTTTCAATGGAGTTGGGGGGTTTTGGTATAGTTAAAAAATGGGGTTTTAACTATGGAAAAGTGGTTTTCATAAATGGAAGAAGAGGATTTATTAAAACAAGGGAGATTTTATGGAGAAAAAGAGGGAGCAAATGAAGGTTTGAGAAGGGGGAAAATGAAGGTCTTGCAGCAATCTTTCATTTGGATTGAGCAGAACTTTCTGAGTATAAAATGGAAATAGTAATGAAGATTTTGGACAGAAGCATGAGGCCTTCAAGGAGCCTTCAAGAGCCAACAATTTTTAGTGATAAACTTTGTTCCTTGGAGGCTCACAAACGTTTTAGCCACCTTTTGGTATAACAAATATTATAGGTGGCTAACAGTGGCTCCACTTGGGGATGATGCCTTCTTGAAGGTATCAAGAACTTCAGACTTGCATTCTCTGGGAGGCTGACCTATGCCTTATCCATTAGGCTGCTCTTCCTTTACTGAGATAATCTTCTTTGAAACATATTGGCAGTTATGACAAAAATGGACCTTCATCAATACAAACTTTCTACCTACCCAATGCTACTGATCTAAAATTTTTTCTTCATACGAGTGCACTTGGATTGGCAGACTCTATTTACAACATTTTATTCTTTTGAAAGCAAGAAACCTAATCTATTTCTACTCCTTATTTCTCCCTGAACTCAGATTAAACAGTTGAGTTCAGATGCTTCTCTACCTAATCTACCATCTGTTGGGATTAAACTGTCCAACAGATTTTTATTCTCTAAATTCTATAACAGCAATTTAAAAGCATACAAGTCAAGATTGATCAGTCTAACTTGATGCTGGTCTATGGCATAAAACAAGCTGCACAGAGAAATTTATTTTGCAGAAAATTAAATCAAAATGGAAGGCTTAAGATCTGAAAGTTTAAAACACTTCCTTCGTCCTTTTACAGCTCTATTTTGACTCTTGTTCGAGTTGTTTCTTCCTTGCTTTCTGGTTCAGATTTTGAGCTAATTAGAACCAGATATTTTAAATCCTTTGACTCAGAAAATAAAAAAAATTTGAGACATCTCTTTTGGAAACTTAGGTTCAGGTTTTGTTCATGTTTGAACCTTTGATTTCTATCCCAATCTAACTATTGATAAGCCAAGATTAAACAGTTTGGCAAATCGAATTCCCTACCCTATCAGCATAAAATTTAAAGCTAATTAGTCAAGATTAGGCTGTTTGACTAACTAGAAGTGTGTTTTTCAGGAGTGGCATTTAAGCTCGCACACTTTCAAAATTTGTTTCTCTTTTTGGTATGGGGCCGTACCTTTATTGTTTTGTCAATCTGTCCTCTTTTCTTTTTTTCATTGTTTTTGTCTTTTTGATTTTTCTAACTTTGAATGCAATGGTGGATGAGATATTTATAGTGAAAAAAAAGATAAAAATGCTTTTTAAATCATATCATGGATCAAGAGAAGTAATGTTTAAGCATCCGGCCATTGACAGGACCCCCAAAAAATTCTGCTCCATCCAACTCATGTAAGTAAAATGCATTGTTACCAGCAGCTGAATGAACAGAGTAAGGGCCAAGCCATAGGTTGTCAAATTTTCCATGCTTGCCCCTCTCTTCCCTTCTTGAGTCCCACTTTAAAAATTTGTGCCCAATTTTGAAATTGCTGGCCTTTGTTCTTCTGTCAAAAATATTTTTAATGTTGTCCTGCTTTTGCAATGCTTTGTTATAAACCTCCTCTCTGGTTTGCTGAAGATGAATGGTCTGATTTATTCTTCTGATCATGTCATTATCTTCAGTCTGCAACTCTTGAATCAACTTGATCACTGGTACACCAAGGCTATTTGGAAAAATTGCATCTGTACCATACACAAGCTGGAAAGGTGACATACCAATAGATTTCTTCAAAGTCAATCTGTCAGCCCAAAGTGCATGAACCAGCTTTGTGTGCCAAGAATTTTTGTTGTCCTCCAACAGTTTCTTGATTATGTTCACTAAGCTTTTGTTTGAGGATTCTACAAGTCCATTACCTTGAGGGTAATAGGCCGTGGAATGCCCCAATGTTATCTGATATCTGTGACAAAACTCAACCATTTTCTTTGATCCAAATGCTGCTGAATTATCAGTGATAATCTTGGTAGGACAGCCAAATCTAGAGAGAATTTTAGTCTCCATAAATTTTATGATAACTAAATCATTGGCCTGCCTACAAGGTATGGCTTCTATCCACTTAGTGAAATAGTCTGTGGCGGTGAGAGTCCATCTATGCTGGGCAGAAGATGGGGGATGGATTTCTCCTATGAAGTCAAGTCCCCATTGTTGAAAAGGGGCTTCAACAGTGATTGGATGCAGAGGGAAGGGTAGCAATTTTCTTTTGCCTTCAAAAAGTTGACACTTATGGCAGGCTATGATCATCTTGTGCACATCAAGGAAAAGAGTAGGCCAATAAAAACCAACCCTAAAAAAAATTTTGGCTGTTGTCTTCCAGTACAAATGACCTCCACACTCTCCTTCATGGAACTGGTACTTAATCTTCTCTGCATCAAACTCAGGAAAACATTTAAGCAATAGACCACTTGCACTTTTCCAATAAAGACATTTATCTATAATGCAATAGTTTACAGATTTTAACTTAAAGAACCTTGCATTTGTTCTTGTCAAACCAGGAGGTGTATTCAAATTAAGCAAAACATAAACAATATCAGCATACCAAGAGGAATTCATAAAATGGTTTTCAACAATGGGTGTTGAGATTTCCTCTTGATCATCTAAAGCATTAATCATATGAATATCAAGAACTTCACAATTTGATTCATCCATTAATCTAGCTAGACCTTGGCCTTTGATGAGTTTAGTGGGTTTTATCTCTAAATCATATTCAAGGATAACAACAATCCACTTACCTCTCTTACCATCTGGGTCTTGTGTTAGAATTTCTTTAACAACTGAATTCGGGACAAAGGCAATGATGTGTGAATGAAGGATGTATACCCTGAAGTATTTCAAAGCCTTAACCAAGGCGAAAGCTTGCTTCTCCATAAGGTTATACTTCAAAGGGGCATCCCTCAATGCCTTGCTAAAGAATGCAATAGGCTGCTCTTGTCCTTGTGGATTTTTCTGTAAAAGGACAGCAACTATGGTATGTTCTGATGCGAATAAGAAAATATAAAAATCTTTTGAAAAGTCAGGACTTATCAGAACCGGTGTTTTGGTCAATGCTTCTTTCACCAGCTCAAAGGACTTCTTTGCTTCTGAGGTCCATTTTACCCCTTGCTCCTTTTTTAACATGTTTGTGATATTCCTAAGGAGCTCAGCCAAATTAGGGATGAACCTTCTCAAAAATTTGATCTTTCCAATGAAAGATTGCAGCTCTTTGATGTTTCGAGGATGAGAGATTTGCAATATGGCCTCAATCCTCTTTGGATCTATCTTTATACCCTCTTCTGAAATAATGTGTCCAAGAAGTTTACCTTCCTGGAGCCCAAATAGTGTCTTCTTAGGGTTTAAAGATATTCCAAACCTTTTTCACTTCTCGAAAAAATTTCTGAAATGTTCTAAGTGTTCTTCATCTGTTTTTGAAAACACAGTGACATCATCAAGATAGATAATGATGAAGAAGCCCAGTTCTTCCGAGAATGCTATGTCCATGGCTCTTTGAAAGGTTGCTCTAGCATTCATTAGACCAAAGGGCATTTTCACATACATGAAAGTCCCCCATGGTGTAGTAAAAGTTGTCTTTAATTGATCAGCAGGGTAAACCAAGATCTGATTATACCCTGAATAGCCATCCAGCAAAGAAATTCTTCTAGACCCTACCACCCTTTGTAAAATATGATCCATCTTGGGTAAAGGGTATTTATCCTTTAATGAAGCTTTGTTTAAGTCTCTAAAGTCTATACAAAGCCTAATCTCTCCAGTTTTCTTCCTAACATACACTAGATTAGATACTCATTCAGAATATCTAATAGGGACAATAATACCATCTTCATACATCTTTTTAATCTCCTTCTAAACCAAAGGCAACTGAACAGGGTTTATTCTGCGTAGTTTTTTTTTGAATGGTTTTTGGTTTTATTTGAGAGGGATTTTGTGTTGTATTATTTCGGTGTTATAGGACTTCAGATCTTCGTAAATCCATGCAAAAACATCAGAAAACTCTTTAAACAGCTCAATGTATTTGAGTTTAATGTGAGCTGGTAAAGTCTTAGACAGTTTAATCATTTTCAGTTTTTCCTCACTTCCTATATTGCACTCCTCCACTTCAGTCTCTACACGTTCCAGTTTTGGCTTTTGGGCCACATCATCAAAATCAAACAACTCTTCTAAAGGTGCCAGACCTCTAGGAAAACTTTCATCTCTAAAGTGCAGAGTTTCCAATTCCTCTGTTTCGTCTGTAAGCTTGCTAGTCAGTAGGTTAATATGGACAGGCTCAGGAGACAGTTCTTCTTCACCAAGAAATTTTTCTTCACTGTAGTTTGTATCATAGTCTGAGTCCGAACTGTTTGGTTCGAATTCATTTATGAATTGCATGAAGTCTTCTATTTGTTTTTCATTGTCAAATACCTGCCAATACTTTTTATTATCTGGCACTGCTGGTCTAAAATTTATCTTAGTTGTGCAATTTTTGGTTTCAAATGGCGTTAAGCATGTTCTAGCTGCAAAGGCTAAATTGTGGGCTGCAATGTTTCTTTTCCTTGGGAAAAAAATTAGTTTGGACTCCTCGAATGTTTTTAAAAGATCCATGACATAATTTTGATAGGCTCTAAGTCTAGGATGATTTGCGTTATACTCCCCATTGACTTGCCTAATGATTAACTCGGAATCCCCATGCACATTGATTCTTCTGGCACCCAACTTTTTCAATAGATGTAAGCCTAAGATAAGGGATTCATATTTTGCTATGTTATTGGAACACTGAAAGCTTAATTTGCATGAAATGCATTCTGTGTGGTTGTTTTCAGTGTTATTAATCCAGACACCTACACCAACATTAGTTCTAGTGCATGACCCATCAAAATACATACTCCAGAGAGGACTTTTTTCGGTTTCATCCTGGCTACTGTCCTTTTCAACTAACGTGCTTTCTGATTGTTGTTGAATGTCTGCACTTAGTTGTAGATGTTTTGATTCCCCCTGATTTTTAGTTACTCGAGGGATACTTTCTTGACTCTCAATGTTTAGAAGCAAAGGACATATGACCTGTGGTTCAAGACCTACCTTTGGTTTGCTGTCGTTTAAAGGTTTAGCAAACTGTTTTGATAGTTCGGTGGTATTTACCTCCTCCTCTCTATCGGCCATTAATTCTGTTAAAGTGACTTGTTCTCTGAGTGTTTCATCATTAAACATAATAAAAGAATCAAGGACTTTATTGACAGAATATATAGGAGAGTTTTGTGGTCTGTCTTGGCTTGTGACTATGTACTGCATATGGGACTCCCTGTAAAGTCTTCTAGTTTGATTGAAAACAGGGATAGTCACATAGGTCATGTCCATTTGCATAGTTGCTTGTAACTTAGCCCCCCGAGATCTTGATAAAAGCATTCCATATTTTGGGGGCACATCAGCCACAACGATATCCATGACTAAGCATTTGGCTGGAATCTGAGCTAAGTTAACACAGAGGTCTTTGATCAATCCTAAACATTTTACTCTGCTTGAGTCAAAAGAGTGAAGGTCTTTATAAGGTCTGGTGATTTATAGACCCAGGCTCTCCATTACAGCTTTAGGCAATAAATTATGAGAAGCCCTTGATTCATGCATAACGTTATGCAAAATTTTGTCATGAACGTTAAAACTTACATAAAAGGGAGGAACAGGTCCCTATTGATATCTTCCCTCAATATTTGGACCAAAAATAATCTCTGGTTGGTCATCGTTGAGATTGATTGTGTCATTGTTGTCTTCTAAATTTAAAGCCTTCAAAATTTGGGTCCTATATACATGTTGGGCAGCTAACTCAGTCAATGGAACAGAGATTTTGATCTTAGAAATTTCCTGTTCCAGGCTGAAAGGAATTTGACTCTTTAAAGCACTGGTCTCAGCCTTATTAGCTGTCATTTTATCAGCAATGTCAGCTTGCTGATTTTCTTTATTTACATTTGATAAAATTGTTTTGACAGGAGTACTAGCTGAAGTGTTAGTACTACTAATGTCTGCACTTTGTTTTTCATTGTCTTGAGCGCCTTTTCCTTTACCTTTATCAGAATTTACAACCACTGTTTTTTCCTTTTGTTTGACCACTTCAGGCTTGGTTGCAGTGCTGTTTTGTGAATATTTGTCAGAGGTTTTGGTGTTGGGGGTTTTTTGAGTAGTTTTTCTTCTAAGGTCATATTCCTTTTGAGGCTCTGTGATGACATTTTCCATGTCTTGACAACAATTTTCATTATCATCTCTTTTGTCATCATAGGGTGTGTGAAGACCCTGTTTTCTATCATAATGAACCTCAAAGTCATCATCATCTACTCCAAATAGGTTGATATCATCTTCCTCTGTTATTTGATCTGTTTCCTCAACCTCACTCACATAGTTTTGATGAAAGGGAGGAGTGATCTGTTGATCGTCTTCCCTAGGTCTGTTTGGAGGTTGGTTCCTTCTAGAATTCTGATTCTGGTTCCTGTTTTGAGGAGCATTTTGATTTTGGATTGCTTGAGCTCTCTTAATTATGCTCATTTCCTTCATCATTTCTTCCATCATTTTCTCCATCTTTGAGTTGGAAGTAGAAGGTGAGGATTCCTCTCTAAAAGATACTCTCTTCTCAGATTTCATCCTTGCTCTTTTCTCCATCAAGTTGACTTCCACAGAAAGAGCACCTCTTTGCATATCTTTAAGAGTTGCAAAATCTCTTTCTCTCAGCTGATAGGTCATGTCAAAGTCAAAACCTTCAGGAAACTTGTTTAAAGTTGAGCCCTGTGGAGGTTTTAGCTTTGGGGAAAGTGCATTATACACACTATTGAATATAGTGCAATAATCCTACACACTTTCCCCAGGGTTTCTATGGAGGTTCTTGTAATCAGAAAGGACTTGGAGAGGATTATTTTTTACTTCCCATTTGTTTAATAATGTTTGATGGAAGCCTTGAAGATCATTAATACTATGGGGGGCTAAACCTTTAAACCACTTTCTTACTTCTCCCCCCAGGCTTTGAGCAAATAATCTGAGCTTGATAGAATCATCATCAATTTCATTTATGTCAAAGTAGTCAGCCATCCTATCCACATGTTGCGATGCAGTTGTAGTATTGCTAGCATCATATAATGGAATTTTGGACTGATAGTCCTGTGGAAGATTGACTAATGGTACAGGAAGGACTAGAGGAGCATACCATGCTGCCATGATAGGTGGCGAGGGTGGATTCAAAAGAGGTGGATTAAAAAAAGGTAAAGTGGACTGAAGTGGGGTGATTTGAACGGTGGATGTAGGATGAGCAGATGTGGATTGAACAGCGGTAGATTGCTGAGCTGATCTTGGATGAGAAACACCTAAGTTACGGAGGCAGTGTAAATCAGGTGGTGATGTCTTCCTACTACCAATATTTTCACTTGCTTCTGGGATGAAAGTGAAGACTCAAAGTCTAGCTGAATTATATCATCAAAAGACCTAGTTCTAAATGGATTTACTAAGTCAACTTGTGATTGTTGTAGAGCTGAAAGATTTTCAGGGACTGATTTAGCTCTCAAGGGTGATCTGAAAACAGTTGAAGATTCTATCTTAGGAGACTTCCTAAGGATACTTTCTGGGTCATCAACTATCTTAGGTGGATCAGGGTCAGGATAGGCTCTAGTGTGGATATTTCTAGAAGCCACTATGCTTATGCTTCTCAGACCCAAATAAGAAGAAAAGTTCAACCAGGTATGAAAGTATTTGAGGGGTTAACTAATCTGTTTGCACAATTTTAATCCTACAGTCCTCTGACCGAGTTTGAATGATATTATAATGATAAGGGTTCTTCCCAGTGGAGTCTTAAGGTCTGTTAAGGATTGTGGAGTCGCCAAGTGGAAGTTTTTAGCTCCTCAGGAGGTAAAAGGTTTTATGGTCCACCACCATGTTTATTGAATTCCAATCTGAAATATTTTTTGTTTTTTCCGAGTTATTTTTCGGTTGTGTGGTTTTTAAGAATATCCTAACTCTGTTTCAAAAATTAGCTACGGTTATGAGACAAAGACAGTCTACTCTTATGGCTAAGCCAACTGATTTTTCAAGGTTAGATAAAGGCTTGAGAGAAACCTAGGGTTTTACCTAGTTTGTCACTGATTCAAACAAGTTTCATCATAAATACCATTGCTTGGTAGTGCTTTAAAAGGCTGCTTTTTACTCACAAAGTTTTATAAAAATGATTCTGGGTTTAGTTCCCCAGCGGAGTCGCTAGAAATGTTAGTAGCTGGTGGCTCAGCTGGTTTGATATAGCAATTATTCTTGAACCAAAACCCTGATTTTATATGGTTATCCTTAAATGAAGATGATCCTAGGTTTTGAATTCCCCAGCGGAGTCGCTAGAAATGTTAGGTTCCTGTAATTATAGCAGATTGGTGAGACTAAAACTACAGAAACAACATCGTTTCAACCAACTTTGGGATTCTATGATCTAGCCCTCCTGAATCCGGAGAGGGATCTCTCCAATAAGTGCAAAGATGGATTTGTCTTTGAAGTTTGGGGTTATAATGTTAGGCTAGTTATGAAGGCCGAGGGTTTTGTTTGTTTTTTGGATGGTTGAGCATGATTTTAGTTTAAGGTGGAAAGTCCTAAGTGCAAAGAGTTTCAAAGGTGAGAAGTTGCAAGCAATCAGAGTGAGCTTCGGCCAAAAGGTAGATAATTGCAGGTTTTAGTCCATTAGGCTATGGAGTCATAATAGGGTTTAATTGGAACAGCAAGAGGCAAGAGTGGCCCATGGGGCAAGTCATCTATGTCTAAGGATCTCTTTGAAGATTTATTTATGGAATGAAATGATACAATAAGAAGGAGAAATTAACAGATGCAGAAACAAGAGCAGCCCAGGATCTGGTAAGTACTTTGAAACTAGCCATCCTTTGACACGGACTCAAGAAAAACATAAAAGTAAACTAGGATCTAGTAAGTACTTTGAAACTAGCCAGCCTTTGATACACTTTCAATAGAAAACATCTTAGAACAAAGGGAAAACTTGAAGGCAACTTTTGGAGTAGAAACTAGCGGGCCGGGCTCACCACAAATCCTCTCCTAGCTCTGCTTTACTTGGTTACTTTCAAGACAAACACAAAGATAACACAGAATGGCCTAAGATCTGGTAAGTACTTTGAAACTAGCCAGCTTTTAACACATTCCAAGGGAAACAATCAGAAAGTCTGTGGGATCACACTGGGACCAGGGCTCACCATATCTTCCTCAGTTCATCTTCACTAAACATATACTGAAAGTAACATCTAAGAATAACATTTAGCTAATAAAATAAGACGAGGGAACGCCAGCATTCCTATGCTTGAACTGAATTAAATCATTCCTAAATAACATAGATTGGAAGAAAAAATTTAGATAAAGATTTTCAGTCAGAGAAGGCTACTAATATACAACAGGTCCTAACCCTATACATGCTATTATTTATAAGAGAAAATGAAACATAGTGGAAACAGAAAAAAAATAACAAGTTACAATGAGAAAAACATCACCGTCAACATAGACCAGGATCCCATAAATCAGCTTGTATTGATGCTCCAAACCAGTTACAGCTTTAAGTCCAGTGCTTTAGGTTAGAAACCATCTACACATCTCAGCCTAACCTATCTATCACCAGTAGAGCTCCAAGAGCCAGTGAATACTATTTACAATCAGAAGTTTAAGCTCAAGTGTATATCAAAGTTCTACAACCAACAATTTCCAATCTTCTAGAGAAGTATTTATAGAAGAATGAGGAGGTGAGACCTGATAAAAGATCTCAATTACAATTAATACAGAGTTAATGGTTTCTTGGCCTTTGAGGGGCTCAATGAATAAACTTACATATGTGTACTCTATATTAAATTTTCTACATAAAGATTAAGCTCGGTGGGAGCTTTTGTTGACCTTTGAGGCTCTGTGTAATGTTGAAGTAACTCGGTTGATATTTTGTCATTAAATTTCCTTGCAGAAGTAACTTTATGGCTGTGCTGAGGTGAAAATATTCATTCGATCAATAACTTCGGCCCCTGATTGAGTACTTTGAGGAACAGGTGGCACTATGGTAGCTGAGGAATCAATTTGCCCCAGATGGTGGTGGTAGAGGCATTCCTGCTAGATAAAACACTTTAGGTTTTCTGTAAACTATGTTTTATTTCAGGGATTAGGCTTTTGATAATAATTCTTAGCCGTAATCCCCGGAAGCCTGTCTTTAGTCTTCTGCTCTGATACATTCTAGTCTTCGACACTGATACTCTTTGACCGTGTTAAATCCATGGTTTTTTGCTGATATGCAGGGTCACGCAAGGTTATGTGGCATCAGTGCTTGGATAAAAACCAACGAAACGTGAAATGGAAACCTGTGAATGATTTCTGAGGTGAATTGAAGGTGAGAGGATCGTCACCCTCTACTTTCGAATTTCTTCAATTTATAGCGGAAAATCACTTAAAATCTTGAAAAATACAAAAAATGTTATAAAATCCTTCATAAATAGGTTGAATGCTTCAAAGGATGAGTGGAGGAAGCGTGGCCGTTGGATGGCATCATCCAACGGTCGGGATTGATCGGGAGAGATCGTGGAATGGGCGTAAGAAGATTAAATCTGGGTCATCGATCGCGCAGAGATTGACGGTCAGGAGCGGAGGTCGAAAGTCAAATGGAGGAAATCTAGGCGATGAAACGTGGACCGTCGATCTGCAGATCAGATCGACGGTGGAGGTTGTTGTTGCCGCTGTACGATAGCCTGGTTATAGCATGTGTATCTTGGTTAACCATCAGACATCTTCGGTGAGCGATCTCCGTCGGATGAGTGGGTTTGGATCCGACGGCTGTGGTCAATATCGTTGGGCATCCTCGTTCAAACTTTAATGCACGATGGATGGCGGTTTCGTAAATAGTACCCACGACACATGGCGGCAAGTGTATGGAATCAATGGCGATCGGGGGAAAACATCTTTTTTCCCAAGGGCGGTGCGATGGATACCGCCGGTTTTGGGAAATCAGCTTTCGGGCGGTGGGGACCACGGAAAGACGCACTCCGCACCGTCCGATCTGCAGATCAGATCGATGGTGCGGAATGGTTTAAAAATGATATCGGCAGAAAAAATGTAAAATAATTTAAAACCCAAGGTTTAAATTTAAACAAAGGTTTTGAGAGGGGCGGGGCGAAAAATATATAATAAAAAAGGTCTGGCGCCCGACTACGGGGCCACGTGCGCATGGAGAATGATATGACCGGGGGGGTTAAAAGGGAAGGGGCTTATCGCATATCGAAACTTCGGGCCCGAGATTTTCAATCAACCCATTGTATTTTATGCGATTGCGATTGCGCGATTGGTCTTTCAATCTACCCATTTTATATTCAACACGTGGTTATGGTTTTTTAGTTTAAACTTTGGATAAATGGGTTTTTAACATTTACAAAGGAAAGAAGAGATCGGGCATGGATCATTCAATGGTTTTTAGCACGGAAGGCGGGCCCATAGAATATATAAAATAGTGATGCGATCGGGTTTTTCAATATAAGGCGGATCGCATCGCAAGTTTAAACACAGCACAAAACCTTGCACACTTTGAGTTTGTGCGATGCGATAAATGCCTCCAGAGTTAGCGCTTGGTCCCAGGGTGTGGGCATATGATCGGAAATGGTCAGAGACTTAGCCCAAAGGGTCTTAAGCCCAATACATAAAAAACATGATTTTCACGGAATTTTTCAAGGTTTTCAATGGAGTTGGGGGGTTTTGGTATAATTAAAAAATGGGTTTTTAACTATGGAAAAGTGGTTTTCATAAATGGAAGAAGAGGATTTATGAAAACAAGGGAGTTTTTATGGAGAAAAAGAGGGAGAAAATGAAGGTTTGAGAAGGGGGAAAATGAAGGTCTTGCAGTAGTCTTTCATTTGGAATCAGCAGAACTTTTTGAGTATAAAATGGAAATAGTAATGAAGATTTTGGACAGAGGCATGAGGCCTTCAAGGAGCCTTCAAGAGCCAACAATTTTTAGTGATAAAATTTGTTCCTTGGAGGCTCAAAAAAGTCTTAGCCACCTTTTGGTATAACAAATATTATAGGTGGCTAACATCTCCTACCCATTTTATTCATCTTCTATGTGAAAATGGAAAAATCTAATGTTCCATAAAAAGTGGGAACATTACAGTCCTCCCCTCTCAAATATTGCTTTTCCTCAAGCAAGTGCAAGGATAGACTGATTTATTTCCCCTTAATTTTCCTGTAGCATCCATGCATGATGAACTCCTCCAAGAAAAGGATGGCATATCATCAATCAAGTGTCCAAGTTGTCTCTCCAACATATGCAATCTAGCTTTTGGTGAACATCCCCAAATAGCTATCATGTAGAAACAAACATCCATGGAGGAAACAATGGGCTATATAAGGGCCTCCTTGAGGCATGAGATCTGATATAAAATGGGACTCATCATCCCCATATGAATCTCCCATCCCCAAGCAATGATCCATACAACATAAGCTGCCTCCCAACATGGCAACTCATAAAAGTCTCCCTCCACCTTGAGCTCCGGAAATGAAGGTGGGCTGAAAATCTGAATATGGAAAGCTTCATAGCTTACCCCCTGTTGTCCTCCCCTCCACTTATGATTAGTGTGAGTGTGTGCTGATCAAGGGCTGCAAATTTTTTTCCTTCAAGTGGCAACATGAAGATCAATCCTCCAAGGACCTCTCCTCCATCAATGAAAAAAAATATGGCCCAAGACACTTCATCCATGATGAATAGGACATTATCATCATAGAATGTCCCAATGACATGTTTGTTGTAGGTTATACCATGTGCAGCAAGGTACAAACAATGTCTCATTGGGTTACAACGCAATGTCACTAACTGCAGCTGCAGAAAATAACATGGCAAGTATTGTGTAGAAAATATCACCTCTACTACTGAATAGTAAATAGATGAGTGAACCAACAATACAAGATCAAATACATGCCCATATACATGCAATGAATGAACATCATCATCAAACTCATGGCCCACCTCAAAAGAAGGAAAATAGGTGGTTGTGGTGGCCTGTCTCCCCTCATGTTCCCATTAGAACACGAAATACATAAACTATGGGGATCACCTCCCATCAATGACACATTCAACCCTTGTGTCCTACTCAAAATCATACCTCCTCTCAACATACCAGTAATATCAACAAGGGAGATCATGATCCACAACAAAGTATGGGGACCACTTGTTGGAACGGGGTCTCCTAACAAGCTGCGAAACTGGTCCATTTTGGTTAATTTTGATTATATTTAATATAGCGCAGGGGCTTTGGGGTGGGTCAAAGCCCCGAATGCATTGTAATGGGTCAAAGGGTAAAATAGGGGTTCGAAAACCATGGGTTTCGGACCATAGGAACATTGAGGCTAGATTTTTATAAATAGAGATGCATTTTGGATTGTAAAGGATAGGAATGGATGAGCTATTGATGCGATCTGTTGTTTACGCTATCTGTTTGGGTTTTGGGGGAATAGACTCCTGCTAGCTGTGTGCGGACCTTGTTGCTATTTGCACAGGTTGGGAAGGGAATTGTAAGGAAAGGTTGATGAATGAATGAATGCGAAGGATTATTGGAGATCTGAATCTGTGAGTTCTATTATGTGAATTGCTGATAATTGCTGTATTATGTATTTTCCATCTTTAAGCTGCGAAAGGTATGTGTACTGAGATATTGTATCTATATCTGTTATGTTCTATTTATTTACTGATGTGTGATAAGCATATAATTGTAAATTTGGTGCACGTGGATGCAAATAGATATATACTTAACCCTTTGAAGAACCAAGGTAATCTGAACAGAACACAACCCTCCTTGCCTTACCCTTCCTTTCTCAGGGTGTGGAAACTTGGTTCCAACACCCACCCATACTACTTCGGGTGAGACTATGACCTGCGAAAGCAGGCCATTGCCAAAAGGGCCAGTAGTATAGGGGTTTTTTGGCAAACCTTGCAAACCAAACCTGGGTCAGGACCCATCAAGACAAAAAATGGTTCTGTTTCTGGGACTGGAATGACGTTGAGAAAGAGAACATGTACTGACAAGTAAATACTGAAAAGGGTACCATGGAAATGCACTTGAAGGCCCTGGAAACTGCTATGAAGTTAGAAGCTACGCCTCATAAGGAGGCTACGTTAGATCCAGGAGAAAATTGAGGCCATGCAACAGGAAATTCAGAATCTACGACAGGGGGAGAGGCTGGCACAGAACAAGGACTGAGAGTGTGTGGCCCAAAAAAATGGGGCCCGAGGGGACCTACGTTGGAGCACGGAGGAAGCTACGCAGCCGGGTGGCATAAAGTCAACCCAAGGGCTTGTCTGGGCACCCCAAATACCGCATTAAAGCGACGTCGATGCCGACATTTCCGGTCAGTTGGCCATAAGGAGAAAGACTGCCAAGTCCATAAGGATGTAATGAAAAAAGATCCTACATCACCAAGAACCCCCTCAGGTAGGGATGACTCCCCTCTTGGGAGAAGGGACGGGAACCAAAGCAGAAGCGCAGGTCAGGGTCGAAGCCAATCGATCTCCTATAACTATGGAGGCACAGGGCATTTTTTGAAAGATTTCCTACACCCTGTATGACAGACCTGTAGGTATTTTAGACAGTTGGGCCACGCTGGAAGACTTTCTAGCCCTAAAAACCAGGGTATGGGGAAAGCGACTTTCGTCTGTGTAGAAGGCGCAAAGGGTCTAGATCGAATTGCGGGGTCCAGACGCAAAGGTAAATGTAGTAACACGCAGTGGAGTGGTGATGGGAGGGGCTAAGGAGAAGGATGAAGCTGATACATTGATCCGCAGGGCCGTTAGAAACCAAGAAGGTATATACCTGCGCAAATTAAGGGAAACATTTAGGGATTCCCATAAGGAATTCCTTGAGACTAAAGTCTCGCCATCCACATACTTGGGGGATGAGGAAGTAACTGAGGAGGTTAAACCATTCTTACAAGCATGCATGGGGCTACTTCGCAACCCTCGGGTAGTACAAAACCTACAGGATTTACTGGAAAGATGCACAATGCACGATATGAGGAAATCCGACATCAAGGATGTGCATACGTTGCACCAATGCCAGAGACGCACTAGTAGGGAGATGCATCTAACAGTCCAGATCCGCGGCTATAAAATGGATCAGGTTATCTTAGACCTCAGATCGTACGCCAATATACTGCCTAAGCACACTTGGCAACGCATGGGAGAACCTAAGCTAGAGCGGTCCACCATCCAGCTTCGAATGGAAAATCATAGAAGAATTATCCCTCTAGGTAGAATCCCCAGTGTCATGGTTGATATCAAGGGAGCAAGGATCCTAACCGACTTTGAGGTAATAGAAATGGTGGAATATGGGGATCCCTACCCTGCGATTCTTGGGTTAGACTAGGCTATGAACATGGGGGGCATTTTCGATCTAAGAAAACGTATCATGATATTTGAAAACCAGGGCCGACGGTTCATTGTACCACTGGACCCGGTAGAAGGAAAATATGATGTAGAACCTATACCTAAGAGAGGGACTGATATCTATAGATTGAAAGTACCATGCCACGAGGAAGATATTGATGATTCCAGTAGGGATCTAGAAGCTTGGCAGACTCGGCTAGGAGAAGCCTCTACGCTACGTTGTCTTTGTTGGGTATGTGTTATATTCTTTCCACGACTAATCACACGTGCGGGGGGGGGGGTAAGAGGGGGGGAGATAGCCCCCTCTTTACGCTGGGCACAATGGGGTCACAAGGGGTGGGCTGTAGCCCCCTGAGCAAAGTCCTTCTGGGGCAAAGAGCCTCACGTGTTCTGGTCTCACTTTGACGGTCCGCGTCCATGGTTTTGTGCATGGTTTTGCACATGGTATTGGGGCACGATGGTTTTCGGCCCTTGGTATTTTTTGTAGATCCGGTCAAGGGAACTACGGGTATGTTCTAATCCAGGGTTTATGGATTGGGGTTTATGTATGCTTCGGCATGTATATATATGTGTTGTAACACTAAAAGGAATATAATGAAAAATCAAGATGGTCATCCTAATTTGGGATCCAGGGGAAAATATTTGTGTTTATCTATTTTATGTTTTATGTCACGATTGTTTATTTTCATATAATATTTGTATGTAGATAATATTTGTTCGTGTTTAAACCTACATTTGCACGTGAGCGCTTTGGCTTCAAGGGGACGCTCATTGCCGAGGGTTTTTTTGCTCGGGCCCGAGAGACTTTGTCTGGGTGAGATCTGCGGGACTGAATTTTTGCTGGGTGAAAGAAGATACATAGGTGGCATAGAGATTGAGAAATTTAATGGTCAGAGTTTTGAGTTTTGGAAGCTCAAGATGGAGGATCTGCTGGTGGATAAATATCAGTGGATCACGGTAGATCTAGTTACTAAACCAACGTCAATGTTAGATGAAGACTGGAAGAAACTGGATCGGAAGGCTAAGAGCACAATACGATTGTGTGTCTCAGATTCAGTATTGTTGAATGTATCTGGGGAAGCTACGATGAAGAATTTGTGGGAAAAACATGGGACTAGAAAGGACTAAGTCTTCAGAATAAGTTGTCTCTGCTTAAAAATTTGTATAACCCGAGGATGAAGGATGGAGACTCGGTACGAGCATCCGAACGCCTCAATATCGGTGTCATCTCTGCTGATATGAAAATCAGATGAAGATAAGTGCATTAGTTTGTTGTGTTCTCTACTGCATTCGTGATAGTCTCAAGCATGTAACAGGTGGGTGGACTTTAATATAACTACCTGAATTTTGATGACATTGTCTCAAATGCCTCTGTTGTTGGAGGAAATGAGACTAGGAACATGGAGGGCCAGAATGGAGATGCCTTATCTGTATGAGGAAGGTCCCAAAACAGAAACAAGAATAAGGTTTCGAGTGGGAGATCCAAATCTATAGGAAGATCTAAATCTCCTGGAAAATTTGTAAAGGTATGTTGGAAATGCGAAAAGGAAGGGCACTACAAAAAGGAGTGTAGATCTAAAGCTCCTAAGAAAGGAAAGTGATCTGATGATGCTCCTTTTGCAGAGGCTAAAACCACCTCGGATGAAGGTGGGGATGTGTATTTGGATTCTTCTTCAAATACACATGTAGATCATGAGTCATGGTTGATTGACTCATGTGCATCCTTTCACTTCACTCCCCATAGGGAATGGTTCTGCGAGTATGAGAAATATGATGGTGATGTCTTCCTAGGGGATGATAGGAAGGCAAAAATCATCAGACATGGAAAGGTCAAGTCGAAGTCAAGAAGTGTTGGACAGGATTGAATATTCCTCAGAAACAGATATTCGTATTTTTTGTTTAAAATCTGATTTCGTGTTGCAAGAATGATGATGGTGTGTAAAAATAGTGTTCGAGAAAGATGCCTGCAAGATGGTTCGGGGAGCACTGGTATTAATGCGGGGAGTTCGGAATGGAACTCTATACAAGCTACAAGGTAGCACAGTTATTGATGGGTGTAACAGTTCTGTGGTTCCTGAAAGTGGGATGGAAAGCCTAGCTGTGTCTGGAGAAAATACCATGCTATGGCATCAAAGGCTTGGACATATTGGAGAGAAAGGCCTTCAGATACTGCATAGAAATGGTATGGTAGAAGGTATGTCTAATTGCTCTCTAGATTTCGATTTTTGTGAACATTGTGTATATGGGAAGCAGAATCGGGTGAGTTTTCCCTCTGGTGCTAAGAGGGCGAACAAGATATTAGAACTTGTGCACAGTGATGTATTTTGGCCTGTGTCAGTTCCGTCACTGGGAAAGTCTGTGTACTATGTTTCATTCATAGATGACTTCTCAAGGAATACATGGATATATTTCTTGAGGAAGAAATCTGAAGTCTTTGACAAATTTAAAGAATTTAAGGCTCTGGTGGAAAACCAGACAGAGAAGAAGATAAAGGTGCCGAGGACAGATAATGGTGGGGAGTTCTGCAAGAAGGAATTTGAAGAGTTCTGTAAGAAGTGTGGTATAGCACGACAGAAGACTACTCCATACACACCTCAGCAAAATGGAGTTGCAGAAAGAATGAACAAAACATTGATGGAAAAGGCAAGAAGCATGCTCAGTGGTACCGGGTTAGGACAAGAATTCTGGGCAGAGGCAGTGGAGACTGCATGTTACTTAGTTAACAGATCACCTTCATCAGCGTTGGAGGATAAGACTCCACATGAGGTATGGACTGGTAAGAAAACCTCTCTTTCACATCTAAGGGTATTTGGATGTGATGCATATGTACATGTTCCAAAGGAGAAAAGGACCAAGTTGGATAATAAATCCGAAAGTGCATCTTTATTGGGTATAAGGATGGTTTAAAGGGTTACAAGCTTTGGAACCCAGAAACAAGGAAGGTTGTGTACAGCCGAGATGTGGTGTTTAGAGAAGTGAAAGATGTTGTTAAACATGAAGTCCTACCAAAGGAACCTGAGAATATAGAGTTTGAGCTAAAGGAGGATGAATCAGACTCTACAATAGAAGAAGACTCAGAAGAGGAAGAGCCACAAACTCCAACTGTGAGAAGATCAACTCGGGAAAGAAGGCAACCAGAAAGGTATAGTCCATCTGCTTTTTGTTCAGGTTTTGCCTTAACTATAACTGATGATGATCCCAGAACTGTCAGGGAGGCAGTAGATTCAGAGGATGGAAAAATCTGGAAGGAGGCCATGGTTGATGAAATGGCATCCTTGCACAAAAATGAGGCATGGGATCTGGTGGAGTTGTTGGCTGGAAGGAAGCCCATTGGGAGAAAATGGGTGTTTAAGAAGAAGATGAATGTAGAAGGCAAGGTGGAGAAATACAAAGCTCGGTTGGTAGCGAAAGGTTATTCCCAGGTGCCGGGAATTGACTTTGGTAATATTTTTTCTCCCGTTGCCAAAGTTACTTCTATCAGATTACTTTTATCTGTTGTTGTTGCATTTGATTTTGAGATAGAACAGATGGATGTGAAGACAACATTTCTTCACGGGGATCTAGAAGAGGAGATCTACATGAAGCAACCTAAAGGATTTATGGTGAAGGGTAAGAAAGAACTAGTATGCAGGTTGAAGAAGTCTCTGTATGGGTTAAAACAGTCACCAAGGATGTGGTATCAGAAATTTGATACCTATATATGGGGACTTGGCTTCACCAGAAGCAAGGAGGATCACTTTGTTTATTTTAAATTAATTGGTGACTGTGTTATTTATTTGGTCTTGTATGTGGATGATGTGTTGTTGATTGGAAATGACAAAGAAATTATCCAATATTTGAAGACCCAACTGTTCTCCATATTCGACATGAAGGATATTGGTGCTGCAAACTATATTTTGGGCATGGAAATTAAGAGAGATCGGGCAAAGAGGAAGCTCTGGTTAAACCATAAGAAGTATGAAAAAAATCTTTCGGTAAAAATCACATCCAAATAAATTTGGTCGACGTGTTTCGAACTAGCCAGTGTGGTTCATCATCAGGACTTGATGAAAAATTTGATCAGGAAACCCAATTAAATAGATACGAGAAGCTCCAACTAGTCGTTGAAAGATAATGGCTAGTTTGACTAAATCAAAGTCATAGAATCAAAAAATAAAAAAAATATATATAAAATGATTAAAGATTATAATATGAAATAATATGAATATTATTTATTTTTAATTTTTCTAGAAGATTAAATAAATATAGGATTATTTATATTAATAGAATAATAGTTAAAATATTTATTTTTTCTAATATTATTTAAAAACATAAAGGATTAAATGCTACTATAATATTAAAAAATAATAATAATAAAAAATTAAAAAAATTAAAAAAATTAAAAAAAATTAAAAATTAAAAGAAATAAAAAATAAATTAATTAATTAATTAAAAAATTAAAAAAATTAAAAATAAATAAAAATAAATAAATAAATAAAATAAAATTAAAAAAATAAAATTAAAAATAAAATAAATAAATAATAATACTAATAGTAATAATTTAATTTTTAACAATTTTTATTTTAATTTATTTGTGATTTTTACCGAAAGATTTTTTTCACAATTTATGGATCACAGAAGCAATATTCCATAAGAAGTATGTCGAGACTATATTGCAGAGGTTCAATATGCAGGATAGTAAATTGGTGAATGTTCCTATTCCTGTAGGTGTAAAGCTGTCTGCTGAACAGTGTCCCAAGACACAAGAAGAAGAGGAGGATATGTCTCGTGTTCCATATGCAAGTGCAATGGGTAGCCTGATGTATGCAGTGGTCTGTACTAGACCAGACATTGCACATGCAGTGGGAGTATTGAGCAGGTTTATGTCAAACCCAGGGAAGGAGTATTGGATAGCAGTGAAGTGAGTTTTCATATATTTACGTGGCACTGGTGATTATGGCTTGTGCTACCAGGGAAGACCAAGATTGGAAAGAATATTGGACATTCGTGGTTTTTTTTATGCAGAATGGGTTGGAGATCTAGACCAAAGAAGATCTACAAGTGGGTATGTGCTTAGCCTATTTGGAGGCGTAGTCAGTTGGATGAGTAAAAGACAGTCTGTAGTGGCTCTTTCAACTACAAAGGCATAATACATGGCAGCCACTCATGCAAGCAAGGAGGAAGTTTGGTTACAGAGATTATGTTCAAGTATGGGGTTGGTATAGCAAGCTATAAGGATAGACTGTGATAGGCAAAGTGAAATTTTCTTGGCTAAGAACCCTGCTTATCATTCAAAGACAAAGCACATTGATTTTCAATATCACTTTGTTAGAGATATGGTTGAGGCTAAAAGGGTGTTGCTGGTAAAGGTGGACACTTCGAAGAATGTTGTAGATGCATTAACGAAGTCTATGAGCACTCAGAAGTTCTCTTGGTGTAGAGAAACAATGGGTGTTGAAGAATTGGGTCAATGACTAAGCTCTCCTGTGGCCCCTTGCGGAAAGAAAACAAATAAGTGGGAGAATGTTGGGTATGTGTTATATTCTTTCCACGACTAATCATGCGCAACGGGGGGGTCACAGGGGGGGCGGTAGCCCCCCCTGTCAAGGTTTGGGGTAGCGCCTCGGAAAAAAAAATTGGTCCTTAATTTCCAGTGGGCGGTCCACGCCCATGGTTTTGTGCATGGTTTTGCACATGGTTTTGGGGTACGATGGTTTTTGGAAGCTGGTATTTTTGTAGATCCGGTCATGGGAACTACGGTTATGTTATAATCCAGGGTTAATGGATTAGGGTTTATGTATGCTTCGACATGTATATATATGTGTTGTAACACTAAGAGGAATATAATGAAAAATCAAGCTAGTTGTCCCGATTTGGGATCCAGGGGAAAATCTCTGTGTTTATCTGTTTTATGTTTTATGCTCTCGCTATTGTCTTTTTTCTATTATAAGATTCGTGTGTAGATAATTTTTGTTTAGGGTTAAAGCCTATAGTCTTCGTATCACCAAGGAATCTCTCTTTATGGCCTCTGAGGAAAATATGGGAGTAAAACTGAGACCCACCCTGGGCAAAGGACGGGTCAAACCTCGAATAAGCAATAGATTCCCTATAACACCTGTTGATTCCACAGGTAGCGGCCCCTTGCCTCAAGCCACTCTTGCATCGGTGACGCAACCAGGGGTAAGGCAGTTGATGCCAACATCATCCCCCCTTAAAACCGTAGTAGAATAGATGATAAAGGTCTCTTGGTCTCAGGCCAAGCGCTACTTAGGCAGCAAGCTTGTGTTGGGGGAAGCCAGGCAGTTGTCACATAGTGGCAACCTTAGCGTAATAAGTATGCCTAAGATACTGGGGACGCGACAACTAGTTGTTAGAACTATACCTTCTAGGGAGAAGAAAAAGTTACCGTTGAAGGGAGCGCCCCTTGAACCGGTGGCAGGACGAATTATGGGGGATTTTTATCTTTCCTGGGGAAACCCGCCCCGCGCAAGACATCTCTCCCTCTCCTTCGATGGAAAGTGTTTAAAGGCCGGCAGGATGATCGGGTTAGCGGTATTATCTTGGGTAAACAATCAGCCTACTTTAAGTATCATGTAGAAGAAATCGAAAAACAAAATTCATTATAGTTGCGGCCTCCCTCCCATGACTCGTAAACCTCCCCCGTCGGATAGCAGTCACCCAGAGCTGGGATTCATTTTTCGCGTAAGGATGCCAACCACTGCTCCTGCCAAACCCTCCGCCCCAACTGAGCCTGAGGTCGAAGAATTTCTAGAAGATGAGCCAGAGTTGGAGGAAGTCCCTCCTCCACGAACCACGCGGAAGGGCAAGGAGAAAGCTCAAAGCTCAAGGGATCCTCCACAGGCAGCAAAGAAACCCCGAAGTTCCCCAAGACATCCCAGGCCTCCGCCCTCAACAAAATATGATCAGGAGGGGGCTCTGTCAGCTAAACCGATCAATTGGTTACCCCCCAACATTCGACCACGAAGACCATCTACACAGATACCAAAAAACTTGGATGGCCTGATCACCTACCTGCAGACTCCACTGGCCCCAGGCGAGGTCCCCGTCTTTGGTGATACTTGTGGACACCTCCATGAGGTCAAGTTTGATGATCATAATCTGGCAGACTAGGAGGCTTTTCTGGAATTGGCCTTTGCATTATACTTTGACACAATCCATGAGGATGATGGAATCATGGTGATACCTCAATGGTGGGTATGTGGCTTGGCAGGATCCAGACTCCTGAATCTACTCCGCATGCCCTATTTCGGCCGCTACAATATCACCGATCGATTGGCATGCCAGTTTCTTGCCCTCATTCACAATGGCTATTTATGGATTCATGACAGAGTCCCTATTGATGCCGAGCTGATCCACAAGATCATGGGCCTCCCGATGCAGGGGCCGCACCCGCTTGAGAAAGTTGGCAAGAAATATGAAGTCGCTACCGCTCTATATGTCCGGGAAACCTATGCGGTCTAGCAAAATTAGAGAGGGTTTGTGATCCAAACCATCAACAACTCTGCTATGCAGATGGGCACTTGAATGTTAGCCTGCAGACTCATGCGGAAGTGCCAGGTTGCGACTGTCCCCGCCTAGCTCATCCAACTAGCTGGGCAATGCGCGAAGGGTGTGTTTTTTAATTAGGCTCAATACTTGTGCGAGGAATTTCTTGCTAATGTCTGCGAGTCTCAAGAGCATGGGACACCTTTCTTCTATTCATGGTTGTTACTCCTTACAGCCCTAGTCACCTGGGACAAACCAGAAGAATTGGTCGCTCCAAAGTTCTGTGATGGGATGTGCAAAGGCGCTCGATATGCTCACTTATGGGACTCCAAGGATAAGCAACTTATTGAGGATAGCAAGGTCTTTTGGGTCCTCTTCTAGAGCAGTGTCGCCACTGCCATCAACTCCCGCCCTCGACTCTCCCCCTCCATTTATGAAAAATACAAGCATATTGCTGCATTTCAAATCACTATGAACCAGGTCTGAATTCGCAGTCTGGCCAGACCGACGTGGGTAGAACTCCCTTATATGGTACCAGAAGAAGAAATTGATCTACTGATCAAACTGTGGTCCTCCGCATGGAAAAAAGGCCTCCCCAGCATGTGAGCACCAGTTACAGCTAAGCCCAGAGATAACTTGCCGCAGCAACAGCCATATATAGCTTCGAACCTAGTACCTACCACCACTCCCCCTCCTCCTGGTACTCAGAGGACAGGGCCATCGACATCTGAACCAAGGAAGAAACATCAAGCCCATCGCGAGCACTATGACGAGACAGTCACATTAACAGGCGGAGATCTGGAGCAGATTGCGGATGAGGTCACCTTGGCTATAGAGGATAAGTGGGCACTTATCACGGCTCAGTGGATGGTTGGGGTCGCCTCTCTTCAGGAAGACCTCTACGCTCTCCAGATCAAAGTGCATCCACCTCCATCGCGTGAAGGCCAGACATCACTTCCGTCAGTCGATAGCAGCATGGCACAAGTCAGGGAGGCCGGTCGACTCTGGAGTATCCCTACCAGTTCCTTAGTCATAACGTAGCCCCTGGAAGGCATAGGAATCCATATGGACCTCGCTCAGCTGCCCTACGCAGCCTTAGACGACCTTCTTCATGATGTCTCCTGGGATATTAGTGACCGCACTCAATTCGCAACCCACCAGCTGGTGGCCGCTCAGCACACCATTGCACAGAAAACTATTGAAGTGGTCCGGGCTGAGTCACAACAGGTGGAACTTGAGATTGTGATCCACCAGCTCTGCATGGAAGTGACAAAGGACATCACGGCTGAGGATACATCTAGAAGCAAAGTGGAAAAATTTGTTACTGCTTTCAAAGCCTCCCGCCTGGAGATTTCAGACTTATAGTCCAGATTGCAGCTCGGCACACCCCCAGAAGTCCGTACCCAGCGTACCTCCCTTATCGAGGAAGCAATGACAACAATCATGGAGGAAATTACTCAGGGTACCACTCTGATGGAGTCAGCCATACAACTTTGTGTTAGCCCCCCTATGAAATTTTTGACCAGCAAGTAGGGGGCTAAATTGTTTTTGAGCCTTCAAGGAATGCATTTCCTCCGAAAATACAGTCTCCTTGAAGCCTCTCTGTGTCTTTTATCATTTGATTAAATCCCCTCTGCTGGTTCCCCTTTTCAAGCCTCTCTGTTGACTAAGAAATGCCCAAAGACCTCCTTCCCCCTTTATTTTTCCCTCATTTAACCTCTTTTTATCTCCCCTTTCCTCCCCTTCTATTTCCCATTTACTCCTCAAATTCCCCCAAAATCCCCTTTAAAGTCCCCCCCTAGCCTTTGCTTAGCCTTTCTTCCACTTTCCCCTTCTATCGTTTCCCTTTTAACCCCTTAAAACCCATCAAAACGGGCCCAAGACCCACTTTCCGACCATGTTATAGGGCTTAGCCCCTTACCGCAAACCCCTTAACCACTTCCCCACATATGACCCCGCGCCAGGACCAAGTGCTTAAGTCCCGGCGCTTATCGCAATCGGAACCATCGGCGGGAGGCAAAACCCTTTATAGCGCAAGAAATCCCCGATGCGATTGATTATAACATTAAGACCTGCGGTGTGTTCCGCACCGTTGATCTTCCGCAGAGATCCAACGGCGGGCCGCTAATCGCAACCCCTCTCCGATCGCAATCGCAAGTCGCAGTAGTGCCGCCCCGATTGAAACCTTCCGATTGGATCTGGGCCGTCCATTCCCTTGCAGATCTAACGGTCATCGCGTTAATCGCACTGCCCCCCCGATCCACTTCTACACCGTTGATCTCCCCGCCGATCCGACGATCAGCGCTCAATCGCACCCGTCCCTCCGATCGCAATCGCAACGCTCATCGCGCACCTCCCGATTGAGATCCTCCGATTACATCGCAGCCGTCCATCTCCCTTCTGATCCAACGGTCATCACAACTTCCGATCCCCCGATCGCACCGACCTTCCGATCTCATCCTGACCGTCCATTCTTCCCGCAGATCAACGGTTCCCGTTTAATCGCACTTTCCTCCCGATCGCTGATCGCAAGTCCTTTTCTCTGCCCTCTGATTGCATCTAAACCGTCAATCTGATCCCCGATCGGACGGTCAGCGCTTAATCGCACTCCCCATCTGATCGCAATCGCAAGCCTTCCCTCTGCCTCCCCGATTAAATCCTGGCCGTCCGTCTATTACATGATCCAACGGCTATCGCTCAATCGCTCATTTCCTCCGATCGCGAGTCCTTCCGTCTCCCTTCCGACTTAATCCTGACCGTTGATCAGTCCTCAGATCTAACGGTCATCGCTCAATCGCATTGCCCCGCTCAATCGCAATCGGAACTTTCAATGGTGCCGCCCCGATTGAGATGCTCTGATTACATCTCCGCCGTTCGTCCTCCCCAAGATCTGACGGTTCTGGTTCAATCGCCCTCCGCCTCCACTGGGTCCCACCTCCATGGCCTCCGCTCCATTGTTTTCTGTGTTTCCTTTGTAATTCGCCCAAAGTTCATTGTTGGGCTTTTACATTGATTAACCGTCTCCTCCGCCATTTTCACTATTCCTCCACCGCTCCGCCACCTTTCCTCTGGCCTCTGCAGCATTTCTCCACTACCACTGCCAGGTTCTTAACAGGTTTATCCTATGATGCAGATTAGCACAGAGAGGCCATTTTAGCCGGCCTGCGAAGCAGCAGAAACAGGTTTCAAAGGGATTAATGCGCATTATTGATGTAGTTAACGTCTAATCCCACAGTCAAAGGATTCAAGCAAAGTTTGAAGACTTAAGCACGCAAAGAGTCTTATCTATGTTTAAATATCAGCAGAAGTACGCTCCTCCAAAAGGACACCCTCCTACAAGAAGTCTCCATGCCCCTCGAGCTCTGAAACGATTAATTACGCCGACTGAAGCTCGTCTAAGACAGTCGGACAACAGTAATGGCACATGGAGAGACCTGCAGATCATCCCACCCAGTTCATTTATTTCAGCATGGCTAGCACAGAGCTCCAGACATCCGAAGGACTTCACGAAACACCAGAGGTCAAAATCTGACCTGACAGAGCCTCCGAACAGTCTACAGGGTACATACAGTGCTGCATTCTGCCATTAAGCAGTATGGGCGTGAACACTTCCGCCTCACTGTCTTAATGAGATTCATTTATTGTATATCCTACCTCTGTTGCTTCCTCTCCTCCTATAAAAAATCCCTGAGAACGAATTGTAAAGGTTGTTGTTGTTGTTGTTGCCTTGCTGGGCATATTGCTGTTAGAGGGATTCATTCTTGACTGTTAGAACAGTCGTGGGAGGAAGTCGCAGAGTAGTTTGTATGTAATAGGCTGGGAGGAGAAAGTCTGGGCTGTAACAGCCATTGAGCCATATTGTACATGACTTGTTTTGCATTTGTTAATCAAAGCACATTTCACAGGATCCTGGTCTATTACTATTGGTGATGTTCTTCTTAACTCTGTTCATTTCATTTACATGCTGTTTCACGTTCTTCTGGTAGGCATCAGAATAATGGTATAGGATTCACCCTTGTTAGGTGCCCTATGCTGTCTGCTCTCCCTACCTTTATGTTTTCTGCTTTGTGTGTATCTAAGAGTAAAATTCATGGGGTTTGACCAGTGCAGTGGATGTTATTGCATGCTGGCTGATGTATGAACTTGGGGGTTTTCCTCTTAGATGTTTCTTTGTAATCTTATCTCTGTTTTTCCTTGGAGTTGCTAAAGCAGACCTGGAGTTAAATGACCTCTGGTCTGATCTATAAGCTGCCCCTTTGTCCACCTTTGAGAGCTGCCTTTGAGTATGTCCAAGCAGGTCTGGAGTTAAATGACCTCTGACCTGATCTATAGACAGAAAATTGGCTGTCTTTCCTTCTCCCACTTCTCTCCTTAATGTTCCACCCCATCATCTATCTAAAAAGATCCTTTAGTATAGATGACTTTCCCTTTGGAAGCCTTGGCTAGTGGATGCAAGTAATTTCCTCTCATGACTCCATAGCCCAATGGATGGCACTGTCTTGGCCTATCATCTCTGCTGAAACATCCTGCTGCTTTGTTTCTTTTCTCTCATCACTTTCCCAGTCTATGATCTCCTAACCAACCCAGCAACCCTTCAACCAAATCATTTTGAAACCCTCTTTGTGCTTCATAACTAGCCTAACATTTGATTTTTGAGCTTTAAAGATATATCATTCTTTGCTTTATTTGGAGAGATCCCTCTTCGGGTCCAGGAGGGCTAGATCCTAGGGCCCCAAAGTGGTTTGATGTTGTCTCATCTTTTGGTATTGCCAAATCTGCCAAAACATGGGAACCCCAACACTTTGGACTCAGGTCTAGCACTGTCTAGTCCTTGAACAAATAAATCAGGACTTACGACAGCGCGAAAAGGCCGTTGAAGAAATCAACGCTACGCTATCTACTATGGTGCCTGCCCAGTGCTTGGCACGATTTAAAACCAACAATGACCTATAAGACGAGATTGCGAAACTCCGGCAGAAAGAACATGCCTTGATTGAATTTTTGAAGCCCTGGACTACCTCAGCCCTCCAGTTAACACATGACATTGATGGTGCAACTAAGCGCCTTAATCAGTTTCTAGCAAGCATTACCACGGCTACCAATGATCCACCTTCTCAGAAGATGGTCACTCTTGCACAGGATGCTGCGTCCAAAATTCAGGCGGTACTCCCTCCGCTTGTCCGCGCTCTAGATAATTTGCGTATGCAGATCGATGATGCACCAGTGCAGTGACTCAGGACGAGTCACAAGATTGTGTTGGGGGACTGTTGGAACGGTGTCTCCTAACAAGCTACGAAACTAGTCCATTTTGGTTAATTTTGATTATATTTAATATAGCGCAGGGGTTTTTGGGTGGGTCAAAGCCCCAAACGCATTGTAATGGGTCAAAGGGTAAACTAGGGGTCCGAAAACCATGGGTTGCGGACCATAGGAACGTTGAGGCTAGATTGTTATAAATAAAGATGCATTTTGTATTGTAAAGGATAGGAATGGATGAGCTATTGATGCAATCTGTTGTTTAAGCTATCTGTTTGGGTTTTGGGGGAACAGACTTCTGTTGGTTGTGTGCGTGGAGCTCCTAGTCTAGCTGTGTGTGAACCCTGCTGCTGTGTGCGCAGGTTGGGAAGGGAATTGGAAGGAAAGGTTGATGAATGAATGAATGCGAGGGATTATTGGAGATATAAATCTGTGAGTTCTGTTATGTGAATTGCTGATAATTGATGTATTATGTATTTTTTGTCTTTCAGCTGTGAAAGGTCTGTGTATTGAGCTATTGGATCTAGATCTGTTATGTTCTGTTTATTTACTGCTGTGTGATAAGAATATAATTGTAGATTTGGTGCACGTGGATGAAAATAGATATATACTTAACCCTTCGAAGAACCAAGGTAATCTGAATAGAACGCAGCCCTACTTGCCTTACCCTTCCTTTCTCAGGGTGCGGAAACTTGGTTCCAGCACCCACCCATACTACTTCGGGTGAGACTGTGACCTGCGAAAGTAGGCCACTACCGAAGGGGCCATTAGTATAGGGGTTTGTTGGAAAACCTTGCACAATGAACCTAGGTCAGGACCCCTCAATCCAATGTCACTGGTGGTTTCAGGCGGTGCTTGGAGGTACCAACAGTTTTCCAAGTGGATGCAAAATAGTTTTAAGAACTGTTGTCTCAGAATTGTACTAGGAAAAATGTTTTGAAATACAATGCTAATCATATGAATTAGCTGAGAATTTGTGGAGTGGAAAAACATTTTCCCAAGGACATGTGTAAGATGGCTTTCCCCATCATTTTTTTTGGCCCAACCTTGCCCATGGAGCAACATGAAAAATTTTCCCCTTGGAGGAGCCATGCACTGCAACATAATGATAAGAGTATGAAAATCAGAAAATGAAAATAAAAGGCTCTTACCATAGGATGGAAGTAAAATTATAGATGGATCCATGTGTGTGACCCTGCTCCCAAGTGACAGAGCTGTGAGCTCATGCAAAAAGGTTCTTGCCCATGCCAATCTTTGTCTCTTGACATGCTCCTTGTCAAAGACTCCTCCGGTGATGCTGCTGCAGATATGAAGCACCTTCCAAGATGGAAATGCCTCCTGATCAGTCCAAGACAAAGAGTGGGCCCTTTGCACTATGAAAGTGCCCTCCTCTACTCTAGCAACACCACATATCATATGAGAGAAAATCTTCCTGTGCTCTCTCCAAGATAGCTCAAGCAACCCAAGTGTTTGCTGCCTCCTCATGCTCACATCATGTAACTCATGTGATGAAGGTATCATGATTGATGTATATACCATATCAGCACCATGTATCCGCACTCCTTGCTACTCAATGATGTAAACATCCTACCACCTCTTCTCCATTCGTATCCTCCTGAAAAGCAGATACACCAAGTGATGGCCAAACTCATTCAAGAGGAGCCAACATAGCCAAGCCTCTTGCTACCCGATATCATATATTTTCAAGTGGATAATCATCCCCTTGCTTCTCATCCACACCCACTCAACTCCTTATGGATGTCTTCTCCTCTTCTCTCCATTGGTTTCCCTCTCATGAGAATCACCATTCTCCCAAGCCATATCTTCCCCTTTGAATTTCATGGAAGTTTGAAATGCAGCTCCTTGGAGACCTTCTAGAGAAGATCTCTCACCCATGACTATGTTGGATCCATGAGGAACCAAATGTGATGGAGGTGATATCTCCTTTCTACCCATGTTTAACATCGCTTCTAATTCCTCCAATGGTGTAGCAGTTGTCTCCATCCCCGGTTCAAGATTTATCTCATTGTTTTTCATGGGAGTGTCATGGTGTGTTTCATCCTCCAATTGTTCACATCCTAACCTTAATAGCTGAATGTAACTCATCAAAGAAGCATGAGGATGGTGGTTTACTCCCTCCTTTCACACTGCAGTGCAACCAAGATGCTCTAAAATAGCAAAGTGTGTTGATTCTTGGACCTTTAAAGATGAATTCCCACATTCCTTTAAATGTTCTTTTGAGATAAAAAGTGGGACTTTAATCATACCTTGATGGATCTTGGGATGTCCTTGTGTGATAGAATTGGATTTTCCTTCTGATGCAATGGTTGCCTCCTCTATAGATATAGAAGGCTTCTCCTCCAAAGCTACAACAGCATTGGTGCAATCCTCCTCCCATGGTGGTGTGATATTTTCCTCCTTTGTCTTCTCTCCATCAAAGGTTTTGATTAACCCTTGAGCAAATTATGCAAAATAACTCACCCTTGAATGGACCAAGGGTTTGAACCACCAAATAGAGGCCTCATCCTCCATGTGCAGTGCTGCAATCTCCACTGCTTCTTTCTCTACCACTGGATGTAGCAGGAAAAATGGCTCCAGCTTCCTCACCCAAGCTCTTGCTGAAGTATCCCCATCAATTGTAGACAATAGGAACCTATTGCCTCTGATTTCCTTTCTACTATAGGGCCTTCTCTCCTCCTTCTACTAAATAAGATGTGGAAACATTGTAGTTTCCTTGAATGCTCTAGAGTGAGATTTATAGTCACCCAGGTACTTACTTAAGATTTGATGATCGAAGTATCCTCCATGCATATCTTCCTTGCCTTCATAAGAATAGGAAGTGCATGGACCTTCCTCTTCTTCTCTTTGCTTCTCCTCCTCGAGGAGGCTCTCCTTTGTTCTAAAAATATATGAGAACAAGCTCATATTCTTCATCATCTACTTCTAATATTGAATTCACAGGCTGTGCCAAGTTCGATGCTCCGATACCACTATAATGTTTCCGACTCAAGAACAGCTACACTATTGGGAATATCTCAAAATATTACCAATGTGGAGCTTCAACAATATGTAAAACACCCCCAATGGACTAACAGTGAATACATTAACACATAAAATATTGGAGAATCCAAATATCCATCATATTATATCATAGAAGCAGAAAATATACAAACCCTTGAGGAAATGATCACTTGAGCAAGGCACTATGAGTCTCAAGAGAAATGTACATGGAAATATGAGGAGCACGGCTACATGAATAAAGCCCTAGGCTATGACTGTGCAGTTTTATATGGAACAACTACTGAAACACATGTAAATACATATATATGCAAATATATGTCTCATACAATCATTGGGAGAGAAGATCTAAGCGCTCAAATACTACCTCAAGTCAATCCTAGAAGGATTGGCTAAAATAAGAAAAAATGAAAAATGCTAGAGTTGCTAGGTAGCTGCAACAATTCAAGAACTGTAAATAAGTGGAGAATGTTGAAGATACTCCAACAATGACAAGCTCTTCTCCAATGGATCTCTAGAGTGAAAGGCTGCTCCTTTCACCTAAGATCTCACCCTCCAAACTATCTACTAATCCCTCACAGCAAATTCTCTCCAAGAATAACGTTGTCTAAGAGAGGGACTACGCTGCTCATGATGGTAAGTGGTTGGCCTCGTGCCAAAGATGATGGAATATACTCATAAACCTCCCCTACTGATCTCCCAAGGGAATGGAAGTTCCCTCCTCTGGAAAAATAGCCAAGGATGGTGTTGTAGAAAACTTCCCCAGCAACACCCAGCGACACTGCACAATCTCCAGCTGAAACTACGCTGATGAAGAAGGATGAGGCTTGAAATCAATGTATGAATATGGGGAATGGAGTGCAATCCGCCAAGATCTACTCAAGAAGGAGGTGAAATCCTAAACAGGAACTCCTCGAGCAATTTTTGCTAAAGAACAAGAGATTGCAGCAAGTCCAAAGGACCAAAGATGAATAATACTTGACATGAATCAAAATGGCTACCTTTCCCTCCTTTTAAACAATGAGAGTTCCCTCTCTATGGGTCCCACTCATGATAGCTTCCTCTTAAAGAAACCTTCCCTCCTTTTCCACTGCTCTGGCCCACAAGATGCCTTTCACCTCCTACCATTGCGTAGTTTGACTTGGTCAAAGTTAACCTAGCCTTCCTACAAAAGTCTCCTTTCACACATGGAGGTGTGAAATCCAGCTCTATAAGTGATCCTCTTTCACACTAAGAGGATTTTTGTTCCCTACTTAGGAAATGAATGGGTCTCCTACCCATTTTATTCATCTTCTATATGAAAATGGAAAAATCTAATGTTCCATAAAAAGTGGGAACATTACATAACATCAGATCTTTTAGGCTAGATGGTGAAGTGGTTTTCAATTGGGATCAAGGAGAAGTTAAGGATTCCTCAAAACAGATAATGAAGGAAGGTGAAAGAGGTCAATAGGGATGGGAGAGAAATTAAGGATTCTCAGATCCGGACATCAGAATAAAACATTAAAATGAATAACAATTCAGAACAAAGTGTACTTAAACAATTTATGCAACAATATTCTTGTTATAACATTTAAATTGGAAAACATGCAAGTTTATGGAATAATTAAGGAAAAACATGAAAAATAGAAAGATACTTCACTGAAGTGGCTCAACACATGAATCTTGTAATGCAATTCCTTTATTACTTGTCATGTTTGTTGACTTGAAAATGGTATAATAAACCCTCAGGTGTTAGATCAATTACAACTCTAGAAATGTTCAGAAATCCACACTCAATACTTCGAATTATGAAGTATTTATACAAAAAATAATACAAAATATTATAAAAATGATTTAGGAATTATTCAAGGAATAAAAAATATCTTCCTGCAAGAAGATAGAGACACCTACACTTCTCTGACTGTTTTCTTTATGCTGGATGTCTTTTACATTTCTTGTCTTTCACTCTGCCTTGTCATCTGAGTATCTTTTAAAATATATTACTGCTCTTTAAACTCTGCCTTTCACTTTAACCTTGATTGCTCTATTTTTACTTTAACCTAAACATCTCTATTTACCTGTTTTACCTATTTCTCTTTTACTATCACAGTAAATCATATAATTTCTCCCTAGCCTCATCATCTGGTAATTTGATCTTTACCATTCTCCTGTAAATTTCATCACTATCTATGTATTTTACAAAAGTAGGCTTATTCACAAAGAGATGATTTACCAGATGCCGGAGGTAAAAGATATTTTCAAAATTCTGATAGAGTACTTTCCCAGTAGGAATTCCTTTCATGGAGGAAATGTTAGACTATTCTTTGGCCATTTCTCTAATTTTCTTGTCATAGTATTCATGCTTCATTAATCTTCCATTGATCAACAAAGGATTAGGCAGATCTTTCTGCCTCAAAACATCAAATTTGACCATGAATATGGTTATTTCAAGCTCCATGTTTTGACACTTGTCTTCAAGTTGTGTCATCAGGTTCCTTTTGGAAATTACCTTTCTTACTTCTAGGATTGTTTCAGTTCTGTCACTTATTCCAATTTCTTCTAATTCTTGTTTGTTCTTAGAATTGAGAAACTTAATGATCTCAGTGGCCTCTTTTGGTTTATTCATTCTGTAGTAATTGTGAACAAAATAAATTTACTGGGGGTTACTAGGGCTCTTTCATTTGGTAGATAATTGATTTGACATAGTTTGATAATCTCTGGGAACTGGAAGGTTTGTGTGAAGATGTACTTGGGAAAATTTGATTCCCAAAGGTAGATATCATCAGCCTAGTCAATGGATTTATCATGGATCTAGCAGTGGATGTCCAAAAGGTTGAAATCAATGACTGTATCATTGATTTTGAAGTCTTTGTCTGCAAGGGGGTTATGTTCAACAACAACTACATGAGGTTGTAGGGGATTAACAGTCACAATACCCTAGGAGGCCATTTAATTTATTCAATTGATTAATTTATTACTTTTTTAGTGTAAGTAATAGCTTCGGCACTTAGGAATACTTGGAAATGGTAATTTCAGTCTGCAGAAAGGGTTCTGGAGGCAGCATGGGTTTTATAACAGTGAAATAGGCTTCAATGGTCCTATAAGGCTTCCAATCTGAGTCGGCAGCAGTTCTGGTAGTAAAAATGTGTGAATTCTGGTCGAAATTTTCTCTTAAAATGGATCGGCAATGGTCTTTGGCTTCTTCTCCACAAATAAATAGTTTTTGGAAAATACACAACAAATAATAGAAAACATTTTTTTTGGGCAGGCTTTATGGCCCTTAACCAGAAGTGGTTGAACATTGGCATGGAAGCTTAAATTCAAAGCATGGTGGTATCATTGCAATGGGCGAAAACAGAATAAGTGGTTTATCGCACGGTAAAAAGCGGTAAAATGTTTTTCTGTTGGGGGATGCGATAAGGTGTAGGGCTGCCACGTAGCAGGGGAGTAAGGTTGCAAAGCCACTCATTTCGCAACCCCTCCAATGGTTTAAAATTCGGGTAATGGAGAGTGAGAAAGGTTCTATTGGCCATTGGATTTGATGAATGAAGATTGGGTAGATGGAAAAACAGGGGAGATTTGATAAGCGGGGCCTGGGGATGAGTCATGCGATGTGTATTATACGCGAAGGTTAATAATAATTGGGACCCTGGATAATTAGTGGAAAATGGTTAAATACATTAAACGAGGGTTTGTAATATAGATGCGGAAATTAATATAATAAGGGGGTAAATGAAATATGTAAAGCGGGAGTATAAATAAACTAGGGATAATAATTTAAAAGATATCGGGAAAGGATTTACAATGGGGCCCGATACATTATTTAAACATTTCATACTATGTAAAAAGTGTGGTTTTGCATGTTTTAATGAAAAATGAGAATTTAGTAAAGGGAAGTTATTTTCAAGGTGAAATAGATTTTAAGAAGGGGAAAAGGTTAAAATGAAGGGAGAGGGATCTTTTACAAGGGGAAAATAATTTAGAAGGAGATGAGCCAATTGATGCTTTCCATGCCTTGTAACACTCTTCTACCTAACTAATGATCTACCAAGATTAAATGGTTTGGCTAGATCTTTATTCTCTAACTATTTTGACATGAAATTTAAAACATGAATGAATCAATATTAAATTGTTTGATCATCATGGATTGTGGCATTTTTGACAAGCTGCACACAATATTATTTGCAAATTAAAGTAAAAATTAGCGGCATTTGAACTTGCAGCACTTTTAGGATCTATTTTTATCTGTTTTTGGTGGGGTTCATACTTTATATTCTTTTTTGATATTTTTCTTTTAGTCCTTTGATTTTTCTTTTACGACTTACCCTCTTTAAAATTTTTAATATGGGAAAACATTTGTAGAAAGAAAATTATGTAAAATATTACAAGAATATAACATAGTCAATTCAAAATTATGAACCCTATTATTATAGGACTCTAACAGGTAGAAGAAGCTATTCAAAATAACAAAATATGAAAATAAGAGAAAGGGATTCCTGAACATCCAAGCTGGAATGCACCCACAATTTCTATATGTAGATATCTTAAATTGGAGATATTGGGTAGGGATATCAAGATGTATAGGGAATCCTTTGCCCAAAAACTATCTCAATTTAATTATAAGGTGAAATATGAAACAATACTTTTAAGCAGGAGTCTCCATAGGATTGAAACTGACCAGTGATTCAATGGAACTTGTATTAAAAAAATGTTCAGCAGTTTTTTTCTATTTCCACTCTTTAGATTCCAATTCATAGGTTGTTGGAGGTTGTCCAGGTACATCACAATGCGAGGTAGTATGTGAGAACAAGGAATGATGATCAATACCATGGAAAAGAGAGGATTATTAGGAAGGAGGGTACTCCAGAAGGATTTAGGTGAATTCTAGAGAGCTTCAAAAAGCTTGCATCTCCATGCAGTAAGAAAGAGTCCTCCCATCTGGGTTGTATCACTTTTTTAATATTAATAAATTTTTCTTTGGAAGGACCATTAAATGGGCCAAAATAATACAAATTAAACTAAAGCACACATTTACCGATATTAGCCTTTAGGAAAATATAAAAAAATATATATTGGACTAATATATCAATCCATGTGAACATGATATCCATTCGCTCTCTCACACAGTTAATGTGAAAACTTTGTATCCTAAAGGACATGATTTGGCCATTATATCAGTTGCCTCAATAACATAGATTCAAGTCAATTATTCATGCAACATAATAATAAGAAGTTGCTAAGTTGTCTCCTACTAATATGCTAAATTGGTGATCATCATTTCAACAATTCTAGATGACTCTCATGGTTTTGCAATGTTATTTAATCTTACAAGTTGGCATACTTTTTTAGTCCCAGCGTACTGAAAAAATTTCCTCAACTATTAATCCTAAAGAAGCCTAATGACGGGTGGACATGGATACGATAGCTTAAATTTTCTCATATGTCTTCCATATCACTTAAACACTTATTTTGGGAACTATTATACATTTACTATTTCAGTTTGCTAAGGCCTAAGATGGGAAAAATAAATAAGAAGTGTGTGAAAGCAACAACACACTTAACAAGATTGAACTCATCCTAGTCTTATGATGGATGTAAATTTTAAGGGCTTCTTTCCTAATTCAAAAAGGATGATGATATATATCAACTAAATTTTTCATTTGTCCTACAATTCCAATAGTGCACATGGAAATATTCTCTACAAATCTTTTTTTTTGCATATGGTAGGCCTATAAATAAATTAAGCTTGTACTAGCATAATGAAAACATGACTTGCAAGTCACCACTATGTTTTGGTTTCTGAAGGTTGTTGCATTATTTACTGACTAGTGAAATATCAACAAGTGAATAAGTTTCAAACATTGGAGAAGTCACATTATATATTATAACTTTATCTTGCAGATTCGCCTCTTAACCAATTTTATCTTGGAATGCGTGTTAGGAAAAAATAAGTTCTTTCCTAACAAGTTATGACCCTCTTTAAAATATCAGGTTCACTAGAACATTGGAAGAAAATATCTAATGCATGCATCATGCTACCAGTACAAGTCATTGTAGAAATAGAAACCAAGGTGATAAAGGATCTACAGCTACATTGTAGACGTGTTAGAGTGAAAATAATTTCTTGAATGTCTATTCTCCAACATCCATAGAATTACCAAAAATAATCATAGTTTGTATTGAACTCCAAATAATATACATTCTAATAAGAAGTTGTCAATCATAGTTTAACCTTGTGGCAATGATTTTCCTTATGCCCTACTATCATTTTCAGCCCAAAACTATATTTCCTATATTGATGACGTTCCTACTATGATATGACCAACTATTGGACAACAATATCACTAAAATTCTAGATAAAATGAGCCATGTACCCAAATAATAAAGTAACTGAAAATGATAGTATATATTGCAAGGTAAGCAACTAAATATGTAGTACGCATGATATGATATTCCATAATTTACTACCTTTCCCATTTATAAAATAGTTTCTACAACAATTTCGTTGCCTATTAGTTATTTATGTTGTTATTTATTGATATTTTGGCTCACACGGGGATTACAATCAGCCTTTTTGTTGATCAATGGTTGTCAATGATGTCAACCCAAGCAGCACTAGGGGCTACCCCAATATTGCATGGGAATTTTCACCTACCAAATTACCATATTCTAGGTCAATAATTCTTTTGATGGTTTCTACTTATCGAGATGTTTCTGTTGATATATGGCACACCACGTAATTCTTCACGGTTTGAGAGATATTCATGATTGAAGTTTCTAACCCCATTTAGTGGGATAAAAAACCATGGGGTTGTGGCATGGGTCATTGAAAAGTCAATAATTAATCATTTTTAAGCTCCTAAAATCCCTCCCACGTTCACTTGTTGAAGCCCCTCTCAACCTAAGCATTTATATAAATTGTGATCCTCATATCCGCCTTATGTAGGGATTTCTCTACATGAAACAAGTCATCGTGGAATTTACGCTCTAATTTTTTTTCTACGAAGGCTTAGAAGCTAAAAAAAATTTGAGGCGAAGCCCAAAGCCTGAGGAAGCTCCCGTAAAAATTTCAGATCAAGTGCGCAATATTTTCGGAGATATGATCTGTGGAAGTCAGTGTTTTTGCAGGCTCCTAAAATTCATCTCAAAGAAGTGACCTTGGGAAAATTTTCATAACTCTCTCTCTGAGTATCGAATTGGAATTTTATAAAAAGTGGCAAATAGTGCACAGACTTTATTTTTTTCTGTATCAATTTTAGATTTGAATGAAGAAACACTGACACGTGGCACACCGTACAAGTTCGCTCTACTGAAATAGTTTATAATTAGGTCATTGTGATAGATTGACCATAACTCTCTCTTGAAGAATCCAAATAGGATCAGGCCTATAAAATTAGAAACAAGACTCATATTACTACTACAAAACTGAAAATCACATATTGGGGAGCTGAAATAATAGAAATACACCATATTCAATATTGAGTTCCTAGAAGGCAAGAAAAATCTAGATCATGTGTTGTCAAGGGCTGCAAAGGACCAGAATTTCAAGGGTAGCAAAGCGAAGAAAGGTGGAGTAGAGGGTAGCATGACAAGAAAAAAAATCAAGGTGTATAATAGTAGCAAGAAGTTCAACACATGAAGTCTTCAAGTGAGCAACACTACATATAGTCATTGTAAAGGTATCACTGTACTAATTCATTGTAAATTCATTATTGTAAAAAATGTACAAGTGTCTATCTGCCAAGAGTTGAAGAGGCGGTGTCGAGAGGTCTAGGATCATCATTAGGTGGTTGTGTCATAGTTGGGGTTATGGTCTAGTGTGTCTTCTTCTTATACATCATTCTATATCATTGTAAAGTGGACCATTTTCCCTGGTACGAGAGTCCATTCTTGATTTATTCTTCTATAGGGTGGTAGGGTGGTGTTAGGCTGGTGCATGAAGTCACCAACAGGTTCAAGCTTGTAAAAAATTTAGGGTGGTAGGGTGGCGCTAGGGTGATTTATAGCTCATTGGGTGTTGGGGCATCTGTTCAGTTGACTACTGAAGAATCTTGAGCATTGGAGCGTCCATCCAGTGGAAGTTGGATCTTTATTTTCAATTGGAGTTGAATAATAAAGAATTATTAGAAAATAATTCAAGTGGTTTTTGTCCTGGAGAGGGTTTCCACCTTAAAAACTATGTGCATTTTTGTTCCTTTTGTTTACTGCTATCATTGTACAAACACTGATAATAATTGAAGATTAACTAATGCTCTAATTGAAAGGAATATTGATTCACCCCCCCTCTTAGTATTTCCAACAATTGGAATCAGAGCTTGGTTCCTTAAATAACAGTTTAACAACTGGAAGGAGGCCATGTAGCATACCAAGAATCGTGTACCTTTGTTCAATGAAAATAATTATGGACTCTGGAAAGGAAGAATGGAGGTCTATCTCTTGGCGCAAGGTTACGAAGTATGGGACACTATTCAAAATGGATTTTCATCAACCGCGGATGAACAAGGTAAGAATAATTTGGTAAATGATGAAAAAGAAAAGAATATTATTATCAGTGGACTTATTGAACCTGCTTATCATAAGCTTTTGGGTTGTAAAACCGCCAAAAATGTATGGGACAAGCTTGAGAATATATATGCAGGTGACTCAAATGTCAAAGAAGAAAAGCTTCAAATCTATAGAGGAAAATTAGAGCAACTCCGAATGAAAGAAGATGGAAACATTGTTGCATACTTCCAATACATTGATGAAATAACCAATACCCTAGAAGGATTGGGAGAGCCAGTTGACAAGACTACTATTATATGAAATATTCTTAGAACGTTACCAGGGAGATTCAACCCAAAGGTATCGGTCTTAGAATACAGTGAAAATCTGGACAAAATCAACAAAGAGAAATTACATGGAGTTCTCATAGCATATGAAATGAGACTTGATGAAGAAGAGGGTACTTTGCATCTAGAAACTGCGTTCGCTGCATCTAAGAAAACCAATAAGGAAAAAAAACCTTCAATTGAAAATACATGCAACTGCAAGTGTGAAGAAAAGGGGGATGATGAAGAAGGTCTTTTAGATGAAGAATATGCTTACTTTATGAGAAAACTAAAAATTGGTAAGAGAAAATTCAAAGCTAAACTTCAATTGATGGGTTTCGGCTGTGGTGAGGTTGGGAATTTCACAGCAAATGTCTGAACATAAGTGATGGAAACTCAAAAGGAAAGAAATTCTTTAAGAAATTCAACAAGCAAGAAAAAAGGAAAGGATCCAAAATGAACTTTCTCTCTAAAGAAGATAGCTCATCATCTGATGAAGACAGTGACAACGAAGAAGAAGCCAATGAGAGAGTATTGTTTATGGCCAAGCACAATAAAAAAGAGGTATCAAACAACGAAGAATAAGGGTTGGCCATAGAAGATTTTTCTAAGGAGGAAATCAGGCTTATAAAAGAGCTCAAGGATGAGAAGATCTGTTCCAATACTCTTGAAGAAAAAGTTCAAGGTCTCAGAAATGAAGTTGAAGAACACAAATGTATTGAAGAGTCACTTCAAAAGAAGTTGGAAGAAAGAAACCAAGAAAGGGAAGCATTAGAAGCTGAAGTAGTCTTGCTTTGTAAGGAAGTGAATAAGGGAAAACTGTCCAAAACTATGCCAAAAACTCAAGGGCATTGGAAGAAATCATCAACAATCAAAGATCTTACAATGAAATAACTGGCCTCGGTGACAAATAAGAAGAAGCAAGACCTTCTACAACAAAATACAATGAACCTATAAGATCTGACATGCATGTAGACTTCATTGGACAAGGTTTGCAAGAACATCCTTCAAAGACGATTCCTCAATGAAGATTTCCATCTAGGTACCAACATATTTTTCATGGTTATTGTTATTCGTGTGGAAAATTTGGTCTTAAAGTTGTAGAATGTCACACGTACCCTAGGAACCAATAAAATTCCAGGAGATCCTTCAAATGTGAACCTCCCAGGGCTCAACAAAACATCAATAAATTTTAAAATTAAGAAATAATATGGAATGTTACAAATGTCAAAACTTTGGACACATAGCCAAAGACTGCAGACTTGAAAATCCTCCAAAATAATCTTCAAAGCCACAGAAAAAACGAACATGGAAGAAGAAGATTGATAATTGTGCTCTCTCTCTCAAGGCTCAAAACAACAAATATGTGTGGTACGTTGATAGCGGTTTCTCAATGCATTTGACTGGAGATAGAAGGAAATTTGTACCTCTAAAAGAGAAGAAGGATGAAATCGTATCCTTTTGAAATGATGGATCTTCAAATGTTATAGGATCAGGTACCGTCACTCTCGGAAGAAAATATGTTATAGCCAAGAATGTTCTATTGGTTGAAAACATGAATCACAATCTTCTTAGTGTTGGAAAAATGTGTGATCAAGGACACAAAATTCTATTCAACTCCACAAAATGTGAAATTAGGAAAGGCAGGTATGGTAAAATTGTGGCTACAACAAGTCGAGCTCCAAACGACATATATGTTCTGGATGAAGTAACCAAAGCATGTCTACTAGCTAAAGAAGGGTTATGGCACAAACGAATGGGTCACGTAAACTTTGACAATATTGTCAGGATAAGCAAAAAGGAAGCAGTACGAGAAATGCCGAGAATCTCAAAACCTTCCAACACACTGTGTGAGGCCTGCCGACACGGCAGGAAAACAAAAGTCCAATTTAAAACAAAAGAAAAATTTGCATCACATCCATTTTAATTGATACATACTGATCTATGTGGTCCTGTGAGAAAAAAAAGGCTTAGATGGAGAATTATATTTCATGTTAATGATAGATGACTATACCAGGATGACAGTTATCAGTTTCCTAAAGAAAAAATCTGAAGCATTTGAGTGCATTAAGATCTACAAGGAGTTGGTCAAAAATGAAACTAATTTTAAAATAAAGTGTCTAAGATTAGATAATGGCAGAGAATTCACTTCCAAATTATTTTAGCAATACTGTGACGAAAATGGAATAAAAATACAATTTTCAACAGCACAAACACCTCATCAAAATGAAGTTGTTGAAAGAAAGAACATAACCATACATGAAATGGGTAGAACAATGTTGAAGGACTCAAAATTGGATGAAAAATTCTGGGTTTAAGAAATTTATACGACAGTCTTCATTATCAACCGAAGTATTCTCAGAAATAATTGCAACAAGACCCCATATGAATTATGGAAAGGAAAACCAGCTAATTTAAAATATTTTAGAATCTTTGGAAGCAAATGTTATATCAAAAGAGAAGATCAAAATTTGGGTAAGTTTGAATCACGTGTTGATGAAGGTATCTTTGTTGGTTACTCAAGTAAAAGAAAGTCCTATAAATGCTATAATATAAGACAAAAACATATAGTGGAGAGCATAAATGTTACATTTGATGAAGATGGTGTTCTAACGAATAATGATGAGGATCTAGAATCTTTGAAACATGAGACAGAGGCTGAAAAAGACATAGAAAATTATAGAACAAGAATCAACTATCAACCAGGAAGAAGTAAATAATGATCATCAGGATATACCAGAACAACAACAATAAGCTCCTCCAAAGAGAACAAAATAATGGATTCAAAAGAACCATACATCAAATCAAATCATTGGTGACATAAATGAAGGTCAACAACTTCGTTCATCACAACAAGCTCACGTTGCTTTTCTAGCAACCTTTGAACCTAGTAGTTTTGAGGAACCCAGCCATAATGAACATTGGGTAGCAACTATGAATGAAGAATTGGATCAAATCAAGAAGAATAACACCTGGGAATTAGTTTCATGACCAAAAGATAAAAATGTCATTGGGACTAAATGGTTGTTTAGGAAAAAATTGAATGAAGATGGACAGGTTACTAGAAACAAAGAAATATTGGTTTGCAAAGGCTATGCACAAGTGGAAGGAATTGATTTCGAAAAAACATTTGCACCAATTGCCAAAATGGAAGCCATCCAAATGTTTCTCGCCTATGCATGTTCAAGAAAAATCAAAGTCTACCAAATGGATGTTAAGTCAGTATTTCTGAATGGCGAATTAGAAGAAGAAGTTTACCTCGAACAACCTGAAGGTTTTCTATTATAAAAAAAATAAGACTATGTTTGCAGGTTAAAGAAGGCTCTATATGGTCTCAAGTAGGCTCCTAGAGCATGGTATGCTCATCTTGATGGATATCTACATCAACAAGGGTTCAAGAAAGGTAATGTTGATAGAAATATTTATGTACAAAAAGATAAAGATAATTTAACAATCGTTGAGGTATATGTGGATGATATAATATTTGGTAGCAATGATGATCAACTAAGTAAGAAATTTTCTAAAAATATGCAAAGTGAGTTCGAGATTTTCTTACTTGGTGAGTTGAAATACTTTTTAGGGCTTAAAATATCTCAATAAGAGAAAGGAATATTTATATGTCAAGCCAAGTACATCAAGGAAATGCTCAAGAAATTCAAAATGGAAGATTGCAAACCTGTCCTTACTTCGATGGTAACAGGTTGCAAATTGAGCATAGATGACTCATCTAAGGATGTGGATCAGAGGTTTTATAGATCTATGATTGGTAGTCTTCTATATGTAACAACCTCCCGGCCAGATGTTATGCAAGCAGTCGGACAACTAGCAAGATTCCAGGAAGCACCAAAAGAATCACATATTATTATTGTCAAAATAATTCTTTGATATCTAAAGGGCATAAAAGAATATGGATTCTGGTATCCCAAGGGTAACAATCTCATTATTCAAGCCTTTACAGATGAAGATTGGGCAGGAAGCATTGATGATCGTAAGAGTACTAGTGGAGCAACATTCTATCTAGGTGGTTGTCTCGTATCATGGTTGAGAAAAAAGAAAACCTCAATCTCGTTATCTACAATGGAAGCAGAATATATTGCAGCGACAACATGTTGTACTCAAGTCCTTTGGATGGAACAAACTTTGCAAGATCTTCAAGTACAATTCAATGAGCCTATTCCCATATTCTATGAAAACGCTAGCGCCATTAGCATCTCCAAGAATCCTGTCATGCCTTAAAAAACAAAACACATTCCAATAAAATATCATTTTGTTAGAGAAAAAGTCGCTGAAAAGAATATCAAACTTGAGTATGTTGGTAAAAAGGAACAAATCGCTGATACCTTCACTAAACCTTTACCTCGTGAAGAATTTGAATATCTTCACCAGAATATAAAGGGAGAGTGGAAGTGTGTACAGGTCCGCAGGATGGTTGTGTGTCAAGGGGAGTTACCCTTTTCCATTGATGTCAAAGGGGGAGAGAATGTTGTAGGAAGAGGTGTCATGATCGCAGGGGAAGTACTTGTGTTTATATCAATGTCAAAGGGGGAGATTGCTGATCAGCAGTTGTCATTGATGTCAAGCCAAGCAACACTAGGGGCTATCCCAATATTACATGGGAATTTTGACCTACCAAATTACTATATTCTGGGTCAAGAATGATTTTGATGGTTTGAACTTGTCGATATGCTTCCGTTGATATATGACACGCCACGTAATTCTTCGCGGTTCGAGATATATTCATGTTTGAAGTTTGTAACCCCATTTAGTGGGCTAAAACCCCATGGGGTTGTGGCATGGGCCATTGAAAATTCAATAATTAATAATTTTTAAGCTCCTAAAATCCATCCCACGTTCACTTGTTGAAGCCCTCTCAACCTAAGCATTTATATAAATTGTGATCCTCACATCCTCCTTATGTGGGGATTTCGCTACCTGAAACAGGTCATTGTGGAATTTTTACTCTAAATTTTTGTCTAAAAAGGCTCAGAAGCTAAAATATTTATGAGGCTAAGCTGAAATCTTGAGGAATCTCCTGTAAAAATTTCAGATCAGGGTGCACAATATTTTCGGAGATATGATATGTGGAAGCCAGTGTTTTTGCAGGCTCCTGAAATTTATCTCAAAGAAGTGACCTTGGAAATATTGTCATAACTCTCCCTCTGAATATCAAATTGGAATTCTATAAAAAGTAACAGATAGTGCATCGATTGTAGATTTGTTTTTATCAATTTCAAATCCGAATGAAGAAAAAGTGACATGTGGCACGTCGTACAAGTTCGCTCTACTAAAACAGTCCATAATTAGGTCATTGTGAGAGATTGAGCATAGCTCTCTCTTGAATAATCCAAATTGGATCAGACCTGTGGCATTGGAAACAAGTCTTAGAGTAATACTACAAAATTTAAAATCACATATTGGGGAGCTGAAATAACTGAGATACACCAGATTCAATATCGAGATCCTAGAAGGCAAGAAAAAGATAGATCATGTGTTGTCAAGGGCTGCAAAGGACCATAATTTCTAGGGTAGCAAAGCAAAGCAAGGTGCAATAGAGAGTAGCATGACAAGAGTAGAAATCAAGGCATATAACAGCAATAAGAAGTTCATCACATGAAGTCTTCAAGTGAGCAGCACTGCATACAATCATTGTAAAGGTATCATTGTACTAAGTCATTGTAAATGCATCATTGTAAAAATTATACAAGTGTCTATCTGCCAAGAGTTGAAGAGGTGGTGTTGGGAGGTCTAGGACCATCATTAGGTGGTTGTGTCATAGTTGGGGTTATGGTCTAGTGTGTATTCTTCTTCTACATAATTCTATATCATTGTAAAGTGGACCATTTTCCCTAGTACGGGAGTCCATTCTTGTTTTATTCTTCTATAGGGTGGTAGGGTGGTGCTAGGCTAGTCCATGAAGTCACCAACAATTTCAAGCCTATGAAAAATTTAGGGTGGTAGGGTGGCGCTAGGGTAAGTTGTAGCTCATTGAGTTTTGGGGCATCCATTCAATTGACTATTGAAGAGTCTCGAGCATTGGAGCGTCCATCCAGTGGGAGTTGGAGAAGAATGCTTTTCTAGATTCTGGGAAGTTGGAGCCTTATTTTCAATTGGAGTTGAATATTAAAGAATTATTAGAAAATCATTCAGGTGGTTTTTTTCACTGAGAGGGTTTCCACCTTAAAAACTTTGTGCATTTGTGTTCCTTTTTTTTACTACTACCATTGTACAAACACTGATAATAATTGAAGAATAACTAATGCTCTAATTGAAAGGAATACTAATTCACCCCCCCTCTCAGTATTTCTGACACTTTCCACAGGAGATACATATGGCTTATGTAATTGGCATACCATTGTTGTCACTGTAACTAACATTTAATGATAAGAAGTTACTGTTGAAACAATGAATTTCCTTGTATTGGCTTCCTAATGATTATGTATGGCATATATAATACCATCTGTCCAATGGGACTCATACATGAAAAAATGAAAAAGGTGTTGGCTCGAGGGGTCCTGACCCAGTTTAGAGGTTAAGGTTTGCCAACAAACCCCTATACTACTGGCCCTTTCGGCACTAAGCTGCTTCCGCAGGCCAAAGTCTCACCTGAAGCAGTATGGGAGGGTGTTGGAACCAGGTTTCTACACCCTGGGAGAGGTTAGGTAAGTCAAGCAGAGCTGCGTTCCAATTCACAATTACCAGATCGTATATCACAGAACCTAGATCTATAGATCCCTTCGCATCCACATGCACAATACCAATTATAATCACAGTAATCAACAGATCATAAATTCACATAACAATAATGCAACTATCACAGATATTCTTGCATAAAGTATAATAGACAGATCCAGATCAGATGTCAACATAGCATAAGAAAATAAAATAGTTACTTTCATAGCTTAACACAGAACCATGCATAACATAACAGATATCATAGATTCGCATTTACAGATTCAGATATTCCAACAACCTTCCACTTTCATTAATCCTTCAGATCCTTTTACAATACCAAAAACCCAACCTACACACACAACAATAGGGTCCACACACAGCAGGACTGAGGATCTCCGCGCACACAGCCAGCAGGAGTGCTTTTCCCTAATAACCCAAATAGATCTACTAATTCATAATTCGCACCAATCTTGATTTATCCCTTTCTATTGACTCAAAATGTCCTTCTATTTATAAGAATCTAGCCTAATCTTTCCTATGGTCCGTATACCGTGGTTTGCATACTCTAGGTCTACCCTTTTACCCATGACAATGCTTTTGGGGCTTTGACCCGCCCCAAAACCCCTGCACTAGACTAAAATATGCCAAAAATATACAAAAATACTCAAAACCGTCCCAATTCGCAGCCTTTGGAGGACCCTGTTCCAACAGTCCCCCAACACAATCTTGTGACTCGTCTGAGTCACTGTGGTGGTGGGGTCTCCACCTGCCTGCGTAGTTCATTGACGGCTGCAACCAATGGGGGCAACACTTCTTGACTCTGAGCAAAAACGCTATATACAATATCCATGAGCTTATGTGATGTTTTTCCTTATGTCCCAGCGATGAAACTCTCCAGTGTCTGATTTAGTTGCTTAACAACAACATCAACATCTTGTGAAAGCTGGAGGGATGTGGTAGCCCAAGTCTTCAAGCGTTCTCCGATGACGTGCTTCTTATGATGGAGCTCCTCAACCTCATCTTGGAGTGTGTTTCTGGTCCTCAATCATGCTAAACACTATGCAAGAACCAAGGTGGGTAATGTAGCCTCAATAGTCTCGAAAGCTTCCTCCTTTTGCCGCAAGTACTGATTTATTTTTTGGAGGATCGGATCGCACTGGACCTTGGTCCATAACTGCATGGTTGTCTCTAGTAACTGGGTGCCCTGATAAATCTGCCCTGTAATGGTCTTTGTATTTGAGGTCACCAACGTAGTGCGTTGGGCTTGTACCTGCAGAGGTGTTTCAGGCTGCACTTTGGCCTGTAAGGCAGTGATTTACTACTACAGCTATGTCTTAATGACCTGCATTTCCATCCTGGAAGCCTTCCACGCTGCGACCAATCCTTCAAATTTAGCCCAGGGGGTGGCTGCGACTGGGATCTCTTCTGTAACCTCCGTGCAGAGCTGGTGGATCAAGGTTTCAAGCTCTTCTTTCTGCGCGATAGCGAGGAGCACTTCCGCGTTCTAATGTGCGATGGTCTGCTCGACCACACTGAGTTGTTGGTGTACTTGCTGGTCCCGATGGCGAATCTCCTGAAACACAGCAGTGTGGAGACCCTGCAATACTTCATGGGGCAGCTTGGCTAGATTCAACTACACCCCTGTACCTGCTTGGAGTTGTATTTCCTGGTCAGGTGGACTGATCACAAGGGCGACGCTAAGTAAGGAATGTAGTTTAATTTCCTCTATAACTAGCGTTGTACTGCTAGATGTCAAGGGAGTCCATCCCTGAACCACACTGGTCTATAGCATGTCTCTCTTTAACTGCAAGGTGCGAATCTTAGCCTAGATGGTGTTGATCACAGCCTTCTGTTGTTCCTCTAAAGCTACCCATTTGTCTTCTGTGGCCAGTATGACTGCATCTGCAATTTGTTCGAGATCTCCCTCAGTCAACGTAACTGTCTCATCTTGTTCCTTTTGCTGGGCACGCTGCTTCTTTTGGGGCCCCTTGCCAGGCTCGCCTGTTTGCTTTGTACCCTGGGGGTAGGTGGTACCTCTTATGTTTACTTCCTCTGTGCCCATATCTGGCTATGAATCGACCTGGTTTTCGACTTTTGTGTCCCTCTTGGTGGTCTGCTTTGGCTGCGTGTCATTTTTCACGACTGCGCCGAAGTCCTTCCCTATACTCTTGATCGAGCCTCCAGTATCCTTAATGATAACAAGTGGGAGCACCAGCATCGTGCTAGTACCTGTGGTGCCCCTTGCGCTAGTTTTGAAGCCTATATTCCAGGCAGGAGGTCATAGCACAATCACACTGTCAATTTCCTCATCTGCTACCATATAAGGAAGTGACATCCTGTTTTTATCCTTATGGCTGTGGATCTGAATGTTGTGCATGGTGACCTAGAATGCTGCAATGATTTTGTATCTGTCATCTACTGTTGGGATAACCGAGGTCGAGAATTGATGGCGGCTACCACGCTACTCTGGAAGAGGACCCAGAAGACTTGGTTATCCTCTATGCGCTACGCATCCTTGGAATCCCAAAAATGGGCATAATTAGCCCCTTCACACATATCTGGGGTGAGCTCGGGGATGATCGACTCCGCAGGGGCCTCCTAGGTGACTAGGGCTATAAGGAATAGTAACCAGACATTGAAAAAGGCTTTTCCCTACTCCTGAGATTCGAGGACGTTGGTCAAGAACTCATCGCATAAGTATTGGGCCCAATTGAGGCAGACCCCCTTTGCACACTCACCTACTAACCGAATGACATAAGAAGCGACGGTTGCGACCTAGCACTTTTGCATTAGCTTGCATGCTAATAACATGGTACCCATCTACGTAGCAGGGTCATTGATAGATTTGATGATGAAGCCCCACATATTCCTTTCCACATGGTAGGTTTGACGTACATATTCAGTGGTTTTCCCCTCATATTTATTTCCCACACGCTCCAAAGGGTGCGACTCATTCATGGGAGGCCCGTAATTTCGTGAACCAATGCAGCGTCAATGGGGACTCTGTCTCGAATCCATCGGCAGCCATCATGAATTAAGGCGAGCAATTGTCAGGCTAGCCGATCTGTGACGTTGTAGTGGCCAAAGTGGGGCATCTGTAGTAGGTTCTATTATGAATCTATAATCAGCAAGATTGGAAAACTCCGATCATAGAAACAACATCGTTTCAACCACTTTGGGATTCTAGGATCTAGCCCTCCTAAATCCGGAGAGGGATCTCTCCAATAAGTGCAAAGATGGATTTGTCTTTGGATTTTTGGGTAATGATATTAGGCTAGTTATGAAGTTTGAGGGTTTGTTTTTTTTTTTGGATGGTTGAGCATGATTACTGTTTGAGGTGGAAATTTCTAAGTGCAAAGAGTTTCAAAGGTGAGAAGTTGCAAGAAAATAGAACAAGCTTTAGCCAGGAAGATAGATAATTGCAGGTTTTATTCCATTGGGCTATGGAGTCATAATAGGGTTTAATTGAAACAATCATGTTCAAGAGTGGTCATGGGGAAAGTTATCTATGTTTAAGGATCTCTTTAAAGTTTTATTTATGGAATTAAATAAGACAAAAAGAAGGGGATTTTAAACAGATGAAGAACAAAGAGTAGCCTAGGATCTGGTAAGTACTTTGAAACTAGCCAGCCTTTGATCCACTTTCAAAAGAAAACATAATAAAAACAGAGGGAAACACAAATGATAACAAAGAATGGTCTAAGATCTGGTAAGTACTTCTAAACTAGTCAGCTTTTAACACATTCCAAGGGAAACATTTAGACAGTCTTTGGGGATAAAACTAGGACCAGGGCACACCAGATCTTCCTTAGTTCATCTCTACTTAACATGAAATGAAAGTAGCATTCAAGAAAAATATTCAGCTAAAAAAATAAGATGAGGGAACGCCATCATTCCTATGCTTAAACTAAATTAAATCATTCCTAAATAACACAAATTGGAAGAAAAAATTCAGATAAATATTTTCAGTCAGAGAAGGGTACTGATATATAGTAGGTCCTAACTCTATGCATGATGTTCTTTATAAGAGAAGATGAACACAGTGAAAACAGAAACAAAATAAAAAGTCACAATGAGAAAAACATCACCGTCAACATAGACCAAGATCCCATAAATCAGCTTGTATTGATGCTCCAAACCAGTTACAGCTTTAAGTCCAATGCTTTAGTTTAGAAATCATCTACACATCTTAGCCTAACTTATCTATCACAACAAGAGCTCCAAGGGCCAGTGAAAACTGTTTACAAGTAGAAGTCTCAAGCTCAATTACATTTCAATGTTCAGTAGCCAACTCAACCAACCCCTCTCTCATCTTCTCCAGAAGTATTTATAGAAGAATGAGGAGGTGAGATCTGATAAAAGATCTCTAAAGATAATTAATACAGACTTAATGGCTTCTCGGCCTTTGGGGGGCTCAATAAAGAAGCTGACATAGGTGTCCTTTATATTAAATGATTTTACATTAAGATTTAAGCTCGGTGGGAGCTCTTATTAACTTTTTAAGCTCTGTGTGGTGTCAAAGTAACTCTGTTGATATTTTGTCATTAAGTTTGTTTGCAGAATTTACTCTCTGGCTGCGCTTGAAACAAATATCTGATCCTGATTAATAACTTCGGCCTCTAATATGAATTCTTTGAGGCACAGGTGGCACTGTGGTAGCTATGAGGAATCGATTTGCCTCAGCTGTGGTGGTGGAAGCTTTTTGTCTAATGAACCTTTATGATTTTTCTTTTAACTGTGTCTTAATTGGGGATTAGGATTTTGATAAACCGTCTTAGACATAATCCCTATAGATCTGTCTTCAATCTTCTGTTTCGGTATATTTTTGTCTTCAACACTGATACTCTTTGATTTGTGTCTGATTCACTGTGTTTGTTGGTGTGTAGGGCTGTGCAGGGTCGTGTGGCATCAATGCCTCATGAATTATTGATGAAACATGGAGTTGAACCCTGCGAATGATTTCCTTTTGATGAATCGAAGGCGGGAGGATCATCACCCTCAGCCTTTGAATTTTCTTCAGCATGGCGGAAAAACCATTTAAACCCTGCAAAATACAAAAAACATTATGAAATCCTGCATATATAGGTTTACTGCTTTGGAAGGACATGTGGGGAGAGCGTGGCCGTTGGATGGCATCATCCAATGGTTGAGATTGATTATAGGAGGTCAGAGGAGAGTGGAGGAGGAAATTAAATCAGAACCTTCGATCGCGCAGAGATCGACGGTCGGGAGCGAGGGCGAAAATTCAAAGCGAATGAGTTGCTCTATTTGAAAAATAAACGAAAAAAAGATAAAAAGGGGTAAAAACCTTTGTTTTGGAGAATAATGATTAAAAAATGAGTGCGGAGCTCAGGAGTAATGTGGGCTGTCGGATGAGATCGGCCCACGCGATCAACAGTGGAGATCGGGTACCGAAAAACCTTATAAAACATGCTTGGACTTCAAAAAAAGGTTAATAAAATCATGCTATATAAAGTCCCCCGGGTTCGGCTTGGATGACTGTACGAGGAACCCACGAAGACCCGCCCCAATCCATTGATGCCACATGGATGCTGACTAGGTATTCTGGGCCACCGATTCTACGGGACTGCTGTCGTGGCTGTGGGGACCATGGTGACTGATTTTGGGCCGTCGATCTGCAGATTAGATCGACGACGGAGATTCTTTTATACCGCGACGTACCTTAGTCTATCTATCGGGCTTCTTCAGAGCGTGATCACCGTCCAATGAGAGGCCTCAGATAGGATGGCATGCATCGATATCGTGCTCACTCCACATTCAAACTTTAATGCGCGATGAGGGCGATTTTTCAATAGTGCTCAAGGCCACGTGTCGGCCGGTGGCGTTGATCGCTGCCAAACGGAAAAAACCGCCTCCCTCTCAAAAGCGGTGTGATGAATTCTGCCCGGTTTTCTTTTTAATATAATGACAAAAAACATTAAAATCCAAAAAATTAAGTATACACAAAGGTTTGTGTTAGGAGGGTTTTATATTTGCGATTTGGCTTGGCACTCGCCTACGGGGCCACGGGTGTATGGAAAATAATATGATCGGGGGTTTATGCATAGGGCTAATCGGCATCGGAGATTTCAATAAAGGGGGAAGACTTGCGCACTGTGTTACATCCGATGCGATAAGCGCCCAAAATAGCTCAGCACCTGGTTCCAGTGCCAGGGCATATGGAGTGGAAATGGCTAAGGACTCAGCCCAAGGGGGGCTTAAAACTTTACACCAAAATATGTATTTTATGAAGTTTTCAATGTTTTTCAAGGGTTTTTGTGGGTCTCGATAAGGTAATAAAAGAGTTCTTAAACCTTATCAAAGGGGATTTCAATGGGGGGAAAAGGGAAAATATGAAAATGAAATATTTCATGGGGAAAAGAAGAGAGAAAATGAGGTTATTTTAGGAAGTGGAAGGAAGGGGAAAATGGTGTTTGCAGTAGTATTATGTCTTTGAAATCAGCAGGATTTTTGAATGTAAAATAGGCACAATAGGGAATATTTTGGACAAAGGCATGAGGCCTTCTAGAGTCTTGAAGAGCCAACACTTTTTGCAATAAAATTTGTTCCTTGAAGGCTCCAAAAATGATTTAGCCACCTTTTGGTATAACAAATTTTATAGGTGGCTAATAGTGGCTCCACTTGGGGATGGTGCCTTCTTGAAGGCATCAAGAACTTCAGAATTTCATTCTCTGGGAGGCTGATCAGTTGCCTCATTCATTGGGCTGCCTTTATTTCCTTGTATGATATTCTTTTTCTCTGAAAACATATTAGCAGTCATAAAAACAATGGATCTTTCATCAACAGGCTGTCTACCTACCCAATCCTACATATCTAACATTTTTTCTTCTTTAGAGTGCACTTGGATTGGAAAACTCTTTTACAACATTTTATTCTTTTGAAAACAGGAAATCTAATATATTTCTACTCCTTATTTATCCATGGACTCAGATTGAACAGTTGAGCCCATATGATTCTCTACCTAATCTACCATCTGTTGGGATTAAACTGTCCAACAAATTGTATTCACTAAATTTCTACAACAAAAATTTAAAAAGAAATCAAGTTAGGATTGAACAGTATAACTTGATGTTGGTCTATGGCATAAAGACAAGTTGCACATAGACATTATTTTGCACAAAAAGTAAAACAAAATAGAAGGCTTAAGATCTGAAATTTTAGAGCACTTCCTTCATCCTTTTTACAGCTCTATTCTGACTCTCATTTGAGATGTTCTTCCTTTGTTGACTGGTTCAGATTTTGAGTTGATTAGAACCAGATTTACCTCTTTCTTGACTCAGAATTTGAAATAGATTTGAGTCATATTTTCTTTGGAAAATTAGGTTAAGATTTTGAGCATGTTTGAACCTTTAATTTTTATCCTAAACTATCTACTGATAAGCCAAGGTTAAACAGTTTGGTGAATCAAATTCATTCTCCTATCAGCAGAAAATTTAAAACTAATTAGTCAAGATTAGGTTGTTTGACTAACTAGAAGTGTGTTCTTTAGGAGTGGCATTTAAGCTTGCATACTTTCAGATTTGTTTTTGTTTTTTGTTATGGGGCTATACCTTTCTTGTTTTCATAATCTTCCCTCTTTTCTTTCTTTATTTGTTTTTTTATTTTTGAATTTTATAACTTTGAATGCAATGATGGGTGAGATATTTACAATGAGAAAAATATTAAAAGGCTTTCAGAACATGAAATGTATCAAGAGAAGTAATTCTTAAGCATCCTGCCATTGATAGGACCCCCAAACAATTCTGTTCCATTCAACTCCTGTAAGAAAAATGCATTATTACCAGCAGCCGAATGGATAGAGTGAGGGCCAAGCCACAAGTTGTCAAATTTTCCATGCTTGCCCTTGTCTTCCCTCCTTGATTCCCATTTTAAAACTTTGTTTCCAATATTGAAATTGCTGGCCTTTTATTACCGCTCAAAAATCTTTTTAATGATATCATTAGCCTGATGATCAAATATAAACCTCCTCTCTGGTTTGTTGAAGATGAATGGTCTGATTTATTCTTCTGATCATGTCATTTTCTTCAGTCTGCAACTCTTGAATCAACTTCATAACTGGTACACCAAGGATGTTTGGAAAAATTGCATTAGTACCATACACAAGCTGGAAAGGTGACATACCAATAGATTTCTTCAAAGTCAATCAGTCAACCCAAAGTGCATGAAATCGCTTTGTGTGCCAAGACTTTTTGTTGTCTTCCAACAGTTTCTTGATTATGTTCAATAAAATCTTGTTTAAGGATTCTACAAGTCCATTACCTTGACAGTAATAGGCCGTGGAATGCCCCAATGTTATCTGATATCTATGACAGAATTCAACCATCTTCTTTGATCCAAATGTTGTTGCATTATCAATGATGATCTTGGTAGGACAGCAAAATCTGGAGAGAATGTTAGTCTCCATGAATTTTATAATAACATAATCATTGGCCTGCCTACAAGGTATGGCTTCTATCCACTTAGTGACATAGTATGTCGCAGTGAGAATCCATCTATGCTAGGCAGAAGATGGTGGATGGATTTCTCCTATGAAGTCAAGTCCCCACTGTTGAAAAGGGTCTTCAACAGTGATTGGATGCAGAGGCAGGGTAACAGCTTTCTTTTGCCTTCAAAAAGTTGGCACTTATGGCAGGCAATGATCATCTCGTGCACATCATGAAAAAGAGTAGGTCAATAGAAATCAACCCTCAAAATTTTGTTGGCTGTTGTCTTCCAGTACAAATGACCTTCACACTCTCCTTCATGGAACTCGTTCTTAACCTTCTCTGCATCAAACTCAGGAAAACATTTAAGCAATACACCACTTGCATTTTTCCAGTAAAGACATCTATCTATAATGCAATAGTTTACAGCTTTTAACTTTAGGAACCTTGCCTTTGTTTTTGTCAAACCGGGAGGTGCATTCAAATTAAGAAAAACATAAATAATATCAGCATACCAAGAGGAAATCATAAAATGGTCTTCAACAATGGGAGTTGAGATTTCCTCTTGATCATCCAAAGCATTAATCATATTTATATCAAGAACTTCAAAATTCGATTCATCCATTAATCTAGCTAGACCTTGGCCTTTGATCAGCTTAGTGGGTTTTATCTCTAAATCATATTCAAGGATAACAGTAATCCACTTGCCTCTCTTACCATCTGGGTCCTGCGTTAGAATTTCTTTAACAACTGATTTTGGGACAAAGGCAATGGTGTGTGAGTGGAGGATGTATACTTTGAAGTCTTTCAAAGTTTTAACCAAAGAAAAAGCTTGCTTCTCCATAATTTTATGCTACAGAGGGGCATCCCTCAATGCCTTGCTAAAGAATGCAATGGGCTGCTCTTGTCCTTTTAGATTTTTCTGTAAAAGGACAGCAGCTATGGTATGTTCTGATGCAAACGAAAAAATATAAAAATCTTTTGAAAAATCAGGACTTATAAGAACCAATGTTTTGGTTAATGCTTGTTTCACAGCTCAAAGGACTTCTTTGCTTCAAAGGTCCATTTTACCCCTTGCTCCTTCTTCAACATGTTTGTGATATTCCTAAGGAGCTCAGCCAATTTGGGGATGAACCTTCTAAAAAATTTAATCTTTCCAATGAAAGATTGCAACTCCTTGATGTTCCAAGGATGAGAGATTTGCAATATGGCCTCAATCCTTTTGGGATCTATCTTAATTCCCTCTTCTGAAATGATGTGCCCAAGAAGTTTACCCTCTTGGAGCCCAAACAATGTCTTCTTAGGGTTTACATATATTCCAAATTTTCTGCATTTCTTGAAAACTTTTCTTAGGTGTTCTAAGTGCTCTTCATCTGTTTTTTAAAACACAGTGACATCATTAAGGTATATAATGATGAAGAAGCCCAGTTCTTTCGAGAATTCTATGTACATGGCTCTTTGGAAAGTTGCTCCAGCATTCATTAGACCAAAAGGCATTTTCACATACATGAAAGTGCCCCATGGTGTAGTAAAGGTTGTCTTTAATTGATCAGCAGGGTGAACTAAGATCTGATTGTACCCTAAGTAACCATCTAGCAAAGAAATTATTCTAGACCCTACCACCCCTTTGTAAAATATGGGTCCATCTTAGGTAAAGGGTAGTTGTCTTTCAATGAAGCTTTGTTTAAGTCTCTAAAGTCTATACAAAGCCTGATATCTCCAGTTTTCTTCCTAACTGACACCAGATTAGACACCCACTCAGAATATCTAATAGGGACAATAATACCAGCATCGTACATTTTCATGATCTCCTTCTGAACCAAGGGCAACTAGATAGGGTTTATTCTGCACAGTTTCTGTTTGAATGGTTTTTGGTTTTCTTTGAGGGGAATTTTGTGCTATATTATTTCAGTGTCATAGGATTTAAGATCTTCGTAACTCCACGCAAAAACATCAAAAAATTATTTAAACATCTCTATGTATTTGAGTTTAATGTGAGCTGGTAAAGTCTTAGACAGTTTGATCATCATTGGTTTACGTTTACTACCTATATTGCACTCTTCCACTTCAGTCTCTATAGGTTCCAGTTTTGGTTAATTTGCCACATCGTTAAAATCGAACAACTCTTCTAAAGGGGCCAACCCGCTTGGCAAACTTTGATCTTTAGAGTGCAAAGTTTCTAACTCCTCTGTTTCTAACTCCACATTGAATTCTATTTTGTTTTCAAGTTTGCTAGAAAGAATATTAATATTAGCAAGTTCAGGAGATGGTTCTTCTACACCAAGAAAATTTTCTTCACTGCAGTCTGTATCATAATCTGAGTCCGAACTGTGTAGTTCGAATTCATTTCTGAATTGCATGAAGTCTTCTATTTTTTTGTCTCCGTCAAAAACCTACCAATACTTTTCATTATCAGGCACGGCTGGTCTAAGTTTTATTTGAGTTGTGCAGTCTTTGGTTTCATATGGCATTAAGCATGTTCTAGCTGCAAAGGCTAAATTGTGGGCGGCAATATTTCTTTTTCTTGGGACAAAAATCAATTTGAACTCCTCGAATGTTTTTAAAAGGTCCGTGACATCGTTTTAGTAGGCCTTAAGTCTAGGATGGTTTGTTTTATACTCCCCATTGACTTGCCTAATGACTAACTCTGAATCCCCATATACATTGATTCTTTTGGCTCCTAACTTTTTCAACAAACGCAAGCCTAAGAGAAGGGATTCATATTCCGTTATGTTGTTTGAACACTGAAAGTTTAATCTGCAGGAAATGCTTTCTGTGTGGTTGTTTTCAACGTTAAAAATCTAGACACCTGCACCAGCGTTGGTCTTAGTGCAAGACCCATCGAAGTGCATACTCCATAGAGGACTATTCTCAAGTTTATCATTCGTTTGGTGATTTCCCTCTTCAACTACTGTGCTTTCTAATTGTTTTTGAATATCAGCACTTAGTTGGATTTGTTTCATTTCCTCAGTTTTATTATTGGGTTGAGGATTGCTTTTTTGACTCTCAATGTTTAAAGGACACACGATTTGTAGCTCAAGACCTGTGTTTTGTTCGCTAGAGTTTACAGGTTCAACAAATTGTTCTGACACTCCTACATTATTTTCTTCCTTGTCTCTGTCTGTCATTAATTTTGTTGAAGTGACTTGTTCACTAAAAGTTTCATCATTGAAAAGGATAAATGAATCCAGGTCTATGTTTACAGAATAAAGGGGAGAGTTCTGTGGTCTGTCTTGACTTGTGACTATGTATTGCATATGAGATTCCCTGTAAATTCTTATAGTCTGATTGAAAACAAGGATAGTCACATAGGTGATGTCCATTTGCATAGTCCCTTGTAACTTATCCCCCCAAGATATTGATAATAACATTCCATACTTGGGGGAACATCAGCCACAACAATATCCATTACTAAGCATTTGGCTGGAATCTGGGCTAAGTTAAAGCAGAGGTCTTTGATTAATCCTAAACACTTTACTCTGCTGGAATCAAAGGAGTATAGGTCTTTGTAAGGTCTGGTGATTTCTAGACCAAGGTTATCCATCACAGCTTTAGGCATTAAATTATGAGAAGCCCCAAAATCATGCATAGTGTTGTGCAAATATTTGTCATGAACGTTAAACTTACATAAAAGGGAGGAACAGGCCCCTCTTGATATCTACCTTCAATCTTAGGACCAAAAATAAGCTCTGGTTGGTCATCATTAAGATTGACTGTGTCATTATTCTCTTCAATGTTTAAAGCCTTAAAAATTTGGGTCCTATACACATTCTTGGCAGCTAACTCAGTCAGGGGAACAGAGATTTTGATCTTTGAAATTTCCTGCTCTAGGCTGAAAGGAATTTGGTTCTTTGAAGAACTTTTCTCAGCCTTACTAGCTGCTAGTATATTAGCAACATCAGCTTACTGATTTTTTCTATTTATATTTGAAAAAATGGTTTTAACAGGAGTACTAGCTAAAGTGTTAGTACTACTAATGTCCGCACTTTGTTTTTCATTGTTTGGAGTGCCTTTCTCTTTATCTTTATCAGAATTAACAACCACTGTTTGTCCTTCTGTTTGACAAATTTACGCTTGGTTGCAGTGCTGTTTTGTGAAGATTTTTCAAAGGTTTTGGTGTTGGGAGTTTGGTGACTAGTTTTTCTTCTAAGGTAATATTCTTTTTGAGACTCTATGATAACATTTTCCATGTCTTGATAATAACTTTCATCATTATCTCTTTTGTCATCATAAGGTGTATAAAGACCTTGTTTTCTATCGTAATGAATCTCAAAGTCATCATCATCTACCCCTAGCATGTTGATATCATATTCCTCTGTTGTCTCATCTATTTCCTCAACCTCACTTACATAGTTTTGATGAAAGGGAGGAGTGATATGTTGATCATCTTCCCTAGGTTTGTTTGGAGGTTGGTTTCTTCTAGAATTTTGATTCTGGTTCTGGTTTCTGTTTTGAGGAGAAGTTTGGTTTTGACTGGCTTGTGCTCTCTCAAGGATGCTCATTTTCTTTATCATCTCTTCCATCATTCTCTCCATCTTTGAGTTGGAAGTAGAGGGTGTAGATTCCTCTCTAAAGGACACTCTCTTTTCATTTTTCATTCTTTCTCTCTTCTCCATCAAGTTGACTTCCACAGACAGAGCACCCTTTTGCATCTCTTCAAGAGTTGCAGGATCTCTCTCTCTCGGTTGATAGGCCATCTCAGGGTCAAACCCTTCAGGAAAATTATTTAAAGATGAGCCTTTTGGAGGTTTTAGATCTGGGGAAAGTGCATTATATACACTGTTAAATCTAGTACAATAAGCTTGTACACTTTCCCCTACGTTTCTATGGAGGTTCTTGTAATCAAAAAGGACTTAGAGAGGAATCTTATTTACTTCCCATTTGTTTAAGAATGTCTGATGGAAAGCTTGGAGATCATTGATACTATGGGGGGTTAAGCCTTTAAACCATTTTCTTACTTCTCCCCCTAAGCTCTGAGCAAATAATCTAAGCTTGATAGAATCATCATCAATTTCATTTCTGTCAAAGTAGTCATTCATCTTATCCACATGTTGTGATGCAGTTGCAACATTTCTAGCATCATATAATGGAATTTTGGATTGATAGTCCTATGGAAGATTGACTAGTGGTACAGGAAGGACTAAGGGGGCATACCATGTAGCCATGGTAGGAGGTGGAGGTGGATTTACAAGAGGTGGATTAAGAGGAGGGAAAGTGGAATGGAATGGAGTGGCTTCAATAGTGAATGTAGGGTGAGCAGAAGTGGATGGACCAGGAATAGATTGCTGAGCTGATCTTGGATGAGAGACACCTAGGTTAAGAAGAAAATGTAAATCAGGAGGTGTTGTTTCTCTGGTACCAGGATGTTAACTTGTTTCAGAAGATGAAATTGAAGACTCGGAATCTAACTGATCTAGATCATCAAGATACCTAGTTCTAAAGGGATTTACTAAGTCGACTTGTGATTGTTGTAGAGTTGAAAGATTTTCAGGAAGTGAATTAGCTCTCACGGGTGATCTGAAAACAGTTGATAATTTAAGCCTAGGAGACTTCCTAAGGATATCTTCTGGGTTATAAAATATCTCAGGTGGATCGGGGTCAGGATAGGCTCTAGTGTGAATCTTTCTAGGAGCCACTATGCTGTGTTTTTCAGACCCAAATAAACAAGAAAATTTCAACTAGGTATGACAGTCTTTAAAAGGTCAACTAATATGTTTATACAAACTTTAATCCTACAGTCCTCTAACTGAGTTTGGATGATATTAAAATGATAAGGGTTCTTCCCAGTGGAGTCTTAAGGTCTGTTCAGGATTGTGGAGTCGCCAAGTGGAAGTTTTTAGCTCCTACGGAGGTAAAAGGTTTTATGGTCCACCACCATGTTTATTAGATACCAATCTGAAATATTTTTTTGGGTTTTCTGAGTTATTTTTCAGTTGTGTGGTTTCTAAGAATGCCCTAACTCTGTTTCAAAACTTATCTATGGTTATGAGACAAAGAGAATCCACTCTTATGGCTAAGCCAGCTGATCTTTCAAGGTTAGATAAATTTTTATGAGAATCCTAGGGTTTACCTAGTTTGTCACTGATTCAAACAAGTTTCATCATGATTACCATTTCTTGGTAGTGCTTGAAAAGGCTGCTTTTTACCCACAAAGTTTTATGAATTTTTTAAGGGAACCTAAGGTGAAAGTTAAACTTCATCCCCAGCGGAGTCACCAGCAATGTTAGTTTCCGGTGCCTCATTCGGTTAATATAACAAATTTTTAGTGAGTAAAGGGGTTTCTGAGATATTTTAAAGTTTTGAACAAGAAAATCACTCAAAGGTCCCCAGCGGAGTCGCCAGAAATGTTAGGAATCTGTAATCAGCAAGATTGGCAAATTCCAATCACAGAAACAACATAGTTTAAATCACTTTGGGATTCTAGGATCTAGGCCTCCTGAATCCGGAGAGGGATCTCTCCAATAAGTGCAAAGATGGATTTGTCTTTGGAGTTTTGGGTAATGATATTAGGCTAGTTATGAAGGCCGAGGGTTTGTTTTTGTTTTTGGATGGTTGAGCATGATTACTGTATGAGGTGGAAATTTCTAAGTGTGAAGATTTTCAAAGGTGAGAAGTTGCAAGCAATTAGAACAAGCTTTGGCCAAGAAGATAGATAATTGCAGGTCTTAGTCCATTGGGCTATGGAGTCATTATAGGGTTTAATTGAAACAACAAGAGGCAAGAGTGGTCCATGGGGAAAGTCATCTATGTCTAAGGATCTCTTGAAAGTTTGTTTTATGGAATGAAATGATACAAAAAGAAGAGGAATTAAACAGATGAAGAGCAAAGAGTAGTCTAGGATCTGGTAAGTACTTCGAAACTAGCCAACCTTTGACAAACACTTAAGAGAGACATGAAAGTAAACTAGGATCTGGTAAGTACCTTTAAACTAGCCAGCCTTTGATACACTTTCAATAGAAAACATATAAAAACATAGGGAGACACAAATGATAACAAAGGATGGTCTAAGATCTGGTAAGTACTTCTAAACTAGCCAGCTTTTAACACATTCCAAGGGAAACATTCAGACAGTCTTTGGGGATAAAAAAAGGACCAGGGCACACCATATCTTCCTTATTTCATCTCTACTTAACATGAAATGAAAGTAAAATCCAAGAACAATATTCATCTAAAACAATAGGACGAGGGAACGCCAACATTCCTATGCTTAAACTGAACTAAATCATTCTTAAATAACACAGATTACAAGAAAAAATTCAGACAAATATTTTCAGTCAGAGAAGGGTACTGATATACAGTAGGTCCTAACTCTATGCATGATGTTCTTTATAAGAGAAAATGAACACAGTGAAAACAGAAACAAAATAACGAGTCATAATGAGAAAAACATCACCGTCAACATAGACCATGATCCCATAAATGAGCTTGTATTGATGCTCCAAACCAGTTACAGCTTTAAGTCCAATGATTTAGTTTAGCAATCATCTACACATATCAGCCTAACTTATCTATCACAAGAAGAGCTCCAAGGGCCAGTGAACACTATTTACAAGTAGAAGTCTCAAGCTCAATTACATTTCAATGTTCAGCAGCCAACTCAACCAACCCCTCTCTCATCTTCCGTAGTAGTATTTATAGAAGAATGAGGAGGTGAGATCTGATAAAAGATCTCTAAAGATAATTAATACGGACTTAATGGATTCTTGGCCTTTGGGGGGCTCGATGAAGAAGCTTACATAGGTTTCCTCTGTATTAAACAATTTACATTAAGATTTAAGCTCGGTGGGAGCTCTTACTGACTTTTGCGGCTCTGTGTGGTGTCAAATTAACTCTGCTTGTATTTTGTCATTAAGTTTGTTTGCAGAATTTATTCTCTGGCTGCGCTTGAGACAAATATCTGATCTTCATCAATAAATTCACCCTCTGATTTGAATTCTTTGAGGCACAGGTGGCACTGTGGTAGGTGGGAGGAATCGATTTGCCTCAACTGTGGCGGTGGAGGCTTTCTGTCTGATGAAACTTTATGATTTTTCTTTTAACTTGTTGGTATCCCGTGTTTTGACAGTTTGGAAAATCAAAAGACAAGGCAACATCAGAACCAATCTTTAGAGTTCCAGGATCTATTCCTCCTGTTCTCAGAGAGAGGATCTCTCAAATATTTGTTTGCAAAGGTTTTATCATTTGCTTTGATTATGGATTTTAGACTAGTTATTAAGTGCAGATGTTTGTTTGGCTGGGTTGAGTTGATACAGCAGAATATGAAAGGTCTAGGAAAGATAGACAGAAAGAGGAAATATCTGGTTCATTGGGCAATGGAGTCAAAATAAGGTCATGGCAAACTCTTCAAGGGATATGGGATATCAAGGGCAAATCTAACTTGGCCACAGGATCCTTTGTTTTGGAATGAGATGGACATTAATGTTTTGGAAAGAGAAGGTTAATTCTCAACAAAGGGAACTTGAAAACATAACTTAACAATAAAGAGATATTTGATAGACAGGGCTAACCATAAATTCCACAAACATTCTTTAAGCAAATAATGACTTCAAGACAACTTTAAAAATGAAATCTAAGATTCAGGGAACTCCCTATTTCCTCAAAGATTTTATTTTAAAGGACTTAGAAAACATAAAAGATTCACTGATAGCTACATTCATAGAAGAGGGAACACCTAAATAACATCTATGCTTGCAACTATAAATACCTTCAAAACAACTGTTCAAGCAGGGGCAAACGGTAAGATCAAAACCGGCCTCTTTGATTAACTTAAGACAATGGTACTTCAAAGGGAGACTTCAATAACAACTTTCAAGTGATGACAGACAAGTAGGGAGAACCATAAATCATGCTGAAACCAGCTATTTGAGCTATAAAGGAAATAAACAAGCATGAAGATTAAAGAGAAGGTTTAAAGCCTCTAAAATACTTCAGCAGAAGAAAACATAAAACAATGAAGGGTGAACAGGTCTAAGGTGCTTCCAGGAGTCATTTCTTAGCCTAAAACTTTCAGCCTACTATAGTAAGAGATTATGAAACATAATGAAAACAGAAGAAAACATTAAACAGTTAGAATAATTCACCAACAACCAAGCTCATGAATCCAATGATAGAGCCTTCTCAGGAACAGGGATGCAACAGCATCATCAAGACATCCAAGACTTCAATTTGTTTTCAACTTCAACAGACTTGTATATTTATTTCTGAGAGTTTCAATGTTACAACTTGTGATCAAACAACAACCAACAACCAACCAACAACAACCCCTCACTCATCTTCTGCTGTGGTATATATAGAAATATGAGGATGTGAGATCTGAAAAAGATCTTAATTACAATTAATGCAGGATTTAAATGGCCCATTGGCCCTTGGGATGCTCAATGAAGAAACAGAAGAGGTGTTCACCATATTAATTGATTCACACTTATGATTTAAGCTGGGTAGGAGTATTTGTTGACCTTTGAGGCACAGGCAGTCCGAAGTAACTCTGCAGATATTATTTTCATTGAAGGCCCTGGTAGAAGTGACTTCTTTGGCTGTGTCGAGGAAAAAATATGATCCTGATCAATAAATTCAGCTCCTGATTGAATCCTTTGAGGCACAGGTGGCGCTGTGGTGGTTGAGGAATCAATTTTCCTCAGATATGGCGGTGGAGGCATTCTGTCTGATAAACACTTTTAGGTTTTCCTTTTAAACTGTGTTTTAGGCTAGGGATTAGGCTTCTGATAGTAATCTTAGATGTAATCCCTTCCAATCTATCCATTAAACTCCCGCTCGGATCCTTTCCTATGACTGATACTCTTTCTCTGCAATTTATTGGTTGTTTTCCAGGTTTAACAGGGGCGTATAGCAGCAAAGTCTCATGAAACCTCGTTGACAATAAAGTACTGCACCCTGTGGATAATTTCCCTAAGGTACTCGACAGGCAAAGGATCGTCATCCTCATCCCACGAAATTTCTCCATTAAAATCGGAAAAAACCTTAAACCTGCACAAAACAAACAAAATGAGGAAATCCTGCGTTTATATGGGTAGATCTGCATCGGAGGGCGTGCGGAGGAGCGGGGCAATCTGAGCCATCGATCGCGCTATGATCGACGGTCGGGAGAAATCGGGAAAGTCAGCGGTGGAGGGAGCTTGACTGGGCTACAGAATCAGGTATTTGAATGTGAGCCGTCGATCTGTAGAGATCGACGGCGGAGATGGGTTTTCAGTTGCACCGGGGCCCAGCTAAAACGCATGCAACTTGGTTAAAGGGCAGGTGACTTCAGCTAAGGACAGTCGTTGGATGTGGAGGTCTTGATCTAACGGCTATCGTTGATTCCACTGGGCAGCCTTCGTCTGATGGATAATGCATGGGGAAATGGCTTTATGCGGCGGTTTTGGAATGGTACAAAGGACACGTGTCAAGAGGCGTGTGGAATCGCTGGGTCCACGGGAAATACCGCCAGCTATGGATGGCTGGTGCAGAATGAAACCACTGGTTTTCACACAATGAACACGGGCGCGGGGACCACCATGGGAAACAGTTCCGCTTCATCGATTGGTTTTTGATAGGATGGCGGAGATGAACTGCGGGGGGCCAAGGGGTACGGACACAAGACTTTTGGAGCAACCCCCCGTAGTGAATGGCAGTCGTTATATTAAGTCTTCACCCATCCCGAGGAGTCAACTATGGGGGCACCAAGGTTTGACCCTACGGATAGAGTAAAGCCCCCGTAGGGGAAACGCTTCGGTCACGGTGTCGGGTCACATGGAGAGAAAAAGGCAGTAGGGGCTTAGCCTGAGGGGCTTAAGTCCAGCGCATAGAAAATGTGCGTTTTCTATGGTTTTTAAAGGGAAAATGAGGGTTCCGGCAAGGCCAAGAGTGAGTCTTAGACCTTTAGGAAATGAATTTAAATGAAGGAAAAGGAGGAATCATGAAGTTGAGGGGTTTTCAAGGGAGATGGAGAAAAGGAAATGAGATTAGATTTAGAGAAGGGAGGGGAAAAGGGGTCCTTTGCAGCAGTACTTTGGCTTTAGAAATTAGCAGGATTTCTGAGTTCTTAATGGAAACAGTAGTGAATATTAACCAAGGATAGGACATTATCAAAAAGTCTTCAAGTATCAGCAATTTTAATCATGAAATTGTTTCTTGAAGGCTATCTAACATTATTTAGCCACCATCTGATATGACAGAATTTTATGGATGGCTAACAGTGGCTCCACTTGGGGATGGTGTCCTTTTGAAGGCATCAAGAACTGTAGACTTGTATTCTCTGGGAGGCTGATTAGTTGCCTCATCCATTGGGCTTATTTCTTCTACTTTGAAAGGTCTTTATTTGCTCTGGAAACCAATTGTCAATCTTTGGAAAACAATGGAGCTCTTATCAACAAACTTTCTACCTACCCAATCCTATTGATCTAACATTTTCTCTTCATCGGAGTGCACTTGGATTAGCAAACTCTCTTACAACATTTTATTCTTTTGAAAGCATAAAAACTAATCTAACTCTACTCCTTATTTCTTCATGGATCCAGATTAAACAGTTGGATCCATATGATTCTCTACCTAATCTACTGTCTGTTGGGATTAAGCTGTCCAACAGACTTTCATTCTCTCAATTTTATAACATAAATTCAAAAACAGTCAAGTCAAGATTAAGTTGTTTTAACTTGCTGTAATCTATGGCATAAAAACAAGCTGCACATAGATTTTTATTTGCAGAAAATTAAAATCAAAATGGAAGGCTTAAGATCTGAAAGTTTCTCATCATGATCTTCTCTTTTCTTCATAGCTCTGTTTTTTCTTTGGTTTGAGCTGTCTCTTCCTTGATAATCTGATTCAGATTTTGGGCAAATTAGAACCAGTTTTTCTCTTTTATGACTCGGGAAATAAAACAGTTTTGAGTCATCTCTCTTTGGAGACTTTGGTTCAGATTTGGAATTTGTTTGAACCTTTAATTTCTATCCTAATCTATCTACTGATAAGCCAAGATTAAACAGTTTGGCAAACCAAATCCACTACCATATCAACAGAAAATTTAAAACTAATTAGTCAAGATTAGGCTGTTTGACTAACTAGAAGTGTGGTTATCAGGAGTGGCATTTAAGCTTGCACACTTTTAGATTTGTTTCTCTTTTTTGGCATGGGGCTTTGCCTTTCTTATTTTCACAACCTGCCCTCTTTTCTTTTCTTTGTTTTTGTGTTTTTGATTTTTCATAACTTTGAATGCAATGGTTAGACTATGATATTTACAATGATAAAAACAAAAATGCTTTAAAACTTAGGATTCTTGGCAGAAGTAATGCTTGAGCATCCTGCCATTGACCGGACGGCCATACAGGTCTTCTCCATTCATTTCTTTCAAGAAAAATGTATTATGACCCCTCTCAACATGAATACTATATGGCCCTTTCCACAAGTTCTCAAACTTGCCATGTTTCCCCTTCTCTTCTCTCCTTGAATCCCATTTAAGAACAACACTTCCAATCTGGAAGTTGTTTGCCTTAATCCTTTTATCAAATTGCTTTTTCATATTTTCTTGGACTAACTGTGTTCTTTCATAAACTTCTTCTCGGGTCTGCTGCAAATGAATTGTTTGGTTGATCCTCCTCTGCATATCATTTTCTTCAACTTGTACTTCTTGAAGGAGCTTCATGACTGGAACTCCTAACGAGGTAGGAAAGATTGCATCCGTGCCATAAACTAACTGATAGGGGGACATATTTATTGATTTTTTTGTAGTTAATCTATCAGCCCATAAGGCATGAACTGGCTTACTGCGCCATGATTTTCTATTTTCTTCCAACAGCTTTTTAATGATATTAATGAGATTCTTGTTGGAGGATTCAGCTAATCCATTCCCTTGGGGATAGTAAACAGTGGAATGGCCCAAGGTTATATGGTATTTGTGATAGAAATCAACCATATTTTTAGATTTGAAAGTAGCAGCATTGTCTGTTATGATTTTTCTGGGACAACCAAATCTGGATAGGATATGGGTTTCAAGAAACTTGATAATGACAGAGTCATTAGCATTCCTGGTAGATATAGCCTCTATCCATTTGGTGAAGAATTCAGTGGCTGTGAGGATCCACTTATGTTGAGCTGAGGAAGATGGATTAATTTCTCCAATGAAGTCCAGCCCCCATTGTTGAAAAGGTGCCTCAACTCTGATAGGATGTAGGGGTAAGGGAAGGAGCTTTCTCTTGCCATCAAAGATTTGACACTTATGGCAAGACATGACTAGCTTCTGAGTGTCTGGGAAAAGGGTAGGCCAATAGTAACCTGATCTGAGAATTTTGTTTGCTGTGGCCTTCCAGTAGAGGTGTCCTCCACATTCACCATCGTGCAATTCATGCATGATTTTTCCTACATCATCTTCAAGTAAACATTTGAGAAAAATTCCAACAACATTTTTCCAATATAATACTCCATTTAATATGCAAAAACTCAAAGCCTTTTGTTTCAAGAATCTAGCCTTAGTTTTAGATATAGAAGGAGGGGTATTTAAATATAAAAGCACATAAACAATGTCAGCATACCAAGGAGAATTTAGAAAGGTTTCTTCAATAAAAGGAGCATCGAATTCTTCTATTTCTTCCAACACATCTACCATATTCATGTCTAATGCTTGGAAGTTAGACTCAGCCATGATTTTTGCTAATCCTTTCCCTTTTACTAGTTTGGTGGGCCTAATTTCTAAGTCATATTCAAGAATAGTTGCAATCCACTTTCCCCTTTTACCATTAGGGTCCTGACTTAGAATATCCTTGACAACAGTATGTGGAACAAAAGCAATTATGTGAGAGTGTAAGATGTAGACCCTAAAGTCTTTTAAAGCTTTCACTAAAGCTAAGGCTTGCTTCTCCATGATGTTATAATTGAGAGGAGCGTCTCTTAAGGCCCTACTAAAGAAGGATATTGGCTGTTCTTGCCCTAAATCATTTTTCTGAAACAAGACTGCAGCTATTGTATGTTCAGATGCAAAAGAAAAAATATAAAAGTCTTTGGTAAAATCAGGACTAATCAGGATTGGTGTTTGGGTAAGAGCTTGTTTGACTAGTTCGAATGATTGTTTAGCTGGTAAAGTCCATTTTATACCCACGTTTTTCTTAAGCATGTTTGTAATTTTTTTTAATAGCTCAGCAAGGTTGGGAATAAACCTTCTTAAAAAATTTATCTTTCCAATGAAGGATTGCAATTCTTTGAGGCTTCTAGGATGGCTAATTTGCAATATGCCATCTATCCTTGTAGGGTCTATTTTGATTCCTTCTTCTGAAATTATATGACCAAGAAGTTTCCCTTCTTGGAGACCAAAGAGGGTCTTCTTGGGATTCAGTGATAAGCCAAATTTCCTACACTTCTCAAAAACCTTTCTTAGGTGAATCAAATGCTCCTCATCAGTTTTTGAGAAAACAATTATGTCATCAAGGTAAATAATTATAAAATAGCCAATATCTTCAGAGAAGGCTATGTCCATGGCCATTTGGAAGGTGGCCCCTGCTTTCATTAATCCGAAAGGCATTTTGACATACATAAAAGTGCCCCAAGGTGTGGTAAAAGTAGTTTTGATTTGATCACTTGGGAACACTAACACCTGATTGTAACCCGAGAAACCATCTAAAAGGGATATTCTTCTTGACCCAACTACTATTTGAAGTATATGGTCCATTTTGGGCAAGGGGTAGTTGTCTTTTAAAGAGGCTCTGTTTAAATTTCTGAAGTCAATACAGAGCCTGATTTCCCCAGTTTTCCTTCTAACAGAAACTAAGTTTTATACCCATTGTTGTACATTTTTCCCCTCCATTCAGATTTAGCCGTCGATCCCTTTCAAACCTATTTCCATTATATTTTATGGCTAAAAAAAACCCCCCATGCTGCTCTAAAAAATACTCTGTTCGAATGTTCAAAATTCATATTTTATATATCAGGCCGAAGCCCCTAACGTCTTCAGCTCCTCCTATTGACGTTGCCATATGACCCGATTCCAGGACCACAGGCCAGAAGAAAAGGGGGGCTTATCGTTTAAGTCCCGGGCGTCGTCGCAACCGTCCGATTCAATTAAATCAACGGCGCGGCAGTTAACTTATTGGCAGGGCCCCCCATCTGTACACCACACGCCCGAAACAGGCGGTATTGCCCCACACCACCCTCGTCAGAGCAGTGGTATTCCCCGTGGAGGCAGCGATGCCATAAATCTCACGCCACGTGTTCTTGGTACGAGCGGGAAACCGCCCATCCCCCGCGCGTTAAACTTCAACCGATGGCTGGGCAGCAGGATTCACAAAGACCGTCGGATCCCCAGATCTCCATCCAACGGCGGAGATGCGACAAAACCGCCCGTCCATTGATGCGTACCCGCCACGTCCCACAGCCCGCCACCGTGTCACTATTACACGCCTCCGCCCATTAATTCACTCGCCACGTCGCCTCCCATTTGCCCCCTGTTCGCCTATGTGTCTTCCCCCGTACATCCCTCCGTGCCAATATATATATATATATATATATATATATATATATATATATATAGATATATATATATATATATTTGTGTGTTTTATTCACATTCGCCACCAGTTTTTCTTCCCGACCCCTCTGTGTGACTTTTCGTTCTTTTTGCGAAAAACCTCCATTGTTCGCTCCCAGCACCCTGTATGTCACCGTTTTTGGTCTATGTCCCCATCGTCTCCTCCATTTACACTTCCGTCACCTCTGCCTTCGTCTGAGTCAGTTTTTCTAACAGTTTCGGGGTTTTGCAGGTTCTAAATGGTAGAAGAGGCGTCTGAATCCACCGCCTCCATTCCAGAGAATCAAGAATATATCAGAAGGTGATTTCCTGCAGGCGAAATTTAATGGAAAAGACTGAGAGCAGATGCATGAACTGACTTCCATTAAAGAAAATACAGATGTAAATTCTCGGAACCCTCCAGAGAAGTTCACCTCGCATTTAAGGTCCGAGACTCTAATTCAAAATCAAAGGCCAGGCGTACAGTACTGAATGGAAGATTTTCTCAGAACTCTCATGGTAGCAGATTTGCCTTCAGCCAGAAGCATCCCGATGTATATATTTTATTATTTCTGTCTTGTACATAAGGAGATTTTTTACCTCCCAGCATTAATTTCTGTATACAGGTAGTTAGGTATTTATTTATAACTTTTCATTCATAAAAAGGCACGAGTGTTTTCCGCCATGGGGATTGAAATGTAGTCATTAATTGCTCCTTTTCCCTCCCCCCTCCTCTAGAAGTTTCAGTCTTCTCTATAAATACCAAAAAAGAAGACATTGTTGAGGTTCCAGGAAGACATTGTTAGGGTTCCAGATTTCTGTAAGCAAGCTGAGCAGCGAGAAGACTACTGTATTCATCTTGTGATATTTCTGTATGAAGTTTCAGAGCCCGTAGGGTCTTAGTGAGGAGGGGTTATGACTGTATTGAGGATTCTGGTCTTTGGTATATTACAGTATGTAACTTTTCTCATGTGTTAATATATCATCCTTTTTCATGCAAACTTTCTTCTTGTATCATGTTCTAGAATGCGAGTGGCTCACTAGTTTGCAGTAAGGATTCATCTTGAGTGGTGCCCTTTCTGGAATTAGTCAAGCGCTTTAAATAGGCCTAGAAGTGATATGCTGTTCCATGTTCACTCTTTTCATGATTTCTGCTATATTAGTGGCTTAAGGATTCGTAAATTGATGCGCCCTTCTGCCAGTAATATCTTCTTATGTCCCCTCACTGCCTGCACTTCTTGATATTTGATTTCTGTGGTATATTATATGAATCGGCCCTCTTTACAGTAAAGCGGTCTCTTAACTGTCTGATACTTTCATGCTGAAGTTTTACATGATGTCTTTACCTTACTCCTATCCTTGTATCAGCCTCTGAGAGAGAATTTGGACTAATTAAATCTAATTCAATCCCCTTGTTTAGAACAAGAGATAGTAGGTGAGCCCCTTGGACTGACAACCCAAACTATAAAGGACTCCTTGCTATATTAAGATGTCCTAGGCACTGGTCTATGGCAACTCTAGGTTGTCTCTAGGAGGGTGACAAAATCATCCACAACATCTTTCTGGCGCCGTTGCCGGGGACACGAATTCAAGAATATCAGTTTCCCTGGGTTTTCGACATCTTATTTCACTCTCTAATCAGGTGAGCACAGAGAGGTGAAGAGTTGCAGATTTCTCACCTTGGCGACTCCACTGGTCTTTATTTGATAAATCTTATCGGCAGTCCTGGCTCCTCGTAGGCCGCATTTGAGGTCAGATACAGCTCAACTGAAAACACCCTACGTGTCTGACCCAGAGAAAATTATTCATAAAAGAGTTTGGAAGGAGAGGAAGTCAGCCTGTGCTGAAAATTCCGAGTGTTCTGTTGAAGATTATCCGCCCTCTTCTTCTCAAGAAGTTAGAACAGAAAATCCCGAGTTTTGTTTAGAAACCCCACGTAGGGGAAGTGCCTCAATTGGAGAAGAATCTTATCCTGCTTTCGAGGCTGAAGAGATTAAAGAGATCACTGAGGTAGCTCCTGTTAACCGAGAATTATTCCCATCCACACCTCAGACCTCGGTGCAATATATTCCCATTGTTATTCACACTCCACTTCCCCCTACCCCTCTCCCTTCTTTTGTTTCTCAGACTGTTGTGCAACCCCCACCACCTCCAATGGCCAATGTTCCTGCGTTTCTCCTGAACAAATATGCTCCTCTGGCTTTACCCCAGGTGTTGAATGATATGCCGCAGGATTATCTAAATATTCTGCCAAGGTTCAATGGTGAAAATGATATTGATGCTCAGAAACATCTCGAGACCTTCTGTTCTTTTGCAGAAAATTTGAATGTTGAACACCTGGATGTAGTTTTGAGGTTATTTGTGCAGTCTTTGGAAGGAGAAGCCAGAAAATGGTTTAAGACACTGGGAAATCGCTCAATAACCACCTGGGATCAAATGGAGAATGCTTTTCTCAGAAAATGGGGAGAAAAGAAAGATCACGGTCAGTGTCTCACCAAATTTTATACTATGAAGAAGAAACAGAATGAAGGAGTATCAGAATTTATCAAAAGGTTCAACAAGTTATATCTAAGCTTGCCTCCAGAAATGAAGCCAAATGAAGCTGCTGCCAAGATAATTTTCATAGCAGCCTTTGACTTTGACTTCGGATTCTCCTTGAGAGAAAGGAAACCTGCCACACTAGATGATGCACAATCAGATGCTCTGGAACTAGAAGCGAACTTTGCCTCCACAGGAAAGTTAAAAGGGAGAATTGAGCCAGATGCCAGGAGGAAAGGTAAAGAAGAGGTTTCTACCTCTAACCAGGATAAATATTCAGATAAAATGGATGAAATAGGTAAAATGATAAAGAAGATGGTCAAAATGGAATTAGAAGCTAAAAACGCAGCTCCCAAGAACTATTACAATGCTCCGAACAGAGGGTACAATCCCCAGTATAAGAGGCCACCTCTCCAAATATTGCCGAGAGAGACAAGGGAGCAGCAAGATCAGGTACCTCACCCCTTGTACCTGGAAGGAACAGCAGATGACTCCACTGGAGAGGCAGCCTATGGATTAGAAGATTCCAATCTGGCTTTTTCAAACAATGATGATATGGACTGTCCCCTGCAAAAAGAAGATGAAGAAGCAGACATTGACCATTATTGCAAGCAATTTTCTGATTTCATGGAAGCCCAATTCAATGTCAAATATGATCTCAGATCCTCGAGGAAGAGGACCCGAACTCAGGAGCAAGAAGAAGATCCACCTCAGAAAGAAACAGCTGCTCAGAAGGAATTAGCGACAAAGAAATGCGTAGAAAAAGGTAAGAATCTCCTGAATATCCCCTTGCAGTCAACTGATCAGTTTCCTTCTTCCTCTAAAATAGCCAGTCCTTCTAATGCTGAGCCAGTGTCAAAAGAAGTCAAGTCCTCAGTTGAGAATAAGGAGTCAAAAGAAGTAATGATAGAAAAATCCACATCTTCTTTTAATTTGCAAAGAGAGCTTGAAAAGATTAAGATTCCTGTCCCTCTGACTGAATTGTTAAAACAGCCTCTATATCAGTCTCAGGTTACCTCTTTCATGCCTCTTCCTGAACTTCCAATTACACCTGATAGTTTAAATCTTCAAGAAGAAAGACCCATGGTAGTATTTGGCCCACACGTTGAGGAGATAGACCCTTCTACTCCTCCCTTTTATGTGTCCCTAGTCATTCATGACCTGCTGCTTCACAATTGTATGCTAGATTCTGGGGCTTCCCATAATCTTATGCCTTTGTCTGTCATGGAGCAACTAGGGCTGCAAATTACAAGGCCATATAAAGATTTATATTCATTCGATTCTAAAAGGGTTAAATGCTTGGGAATGATAAAAGATTTAGTAGTTAATTTAGCTCAAATCCCAGTAAAAAGTGTGGTCATGGACATTGTGGTCGCTGATATCCCAGCTCGCTTTGGCATGCTGTTGTCAAGGTCCTGGGGTACGAAGATTGGGGGATCGATTAAATTGGATTTGACATATGCTACTGTCCCAGTCTTTGGTGGTCAGGAGAGGAGGCTTTATAGGGAGACAGATTCGTTAAATTGGTGACCACTGCTGATTGTTCAGACAATTCTCCAGTTTATAATAGAGAGGGTGATTTCTCATGTTTTGTGTTAGAAGAGAATCAAAATTGTGCACACGAGCCTCTCTTTGGTCAAATCCAAGCCGAGCAGTCCAAGGAAGATCAGGAATCAGAAATATGGACTTTGCATTTTGATGGAGCAAATTCCAAGGAAGGTAGTGGGGCTGGGGTATTGTTAATCTCCCCCACAGGAAAATGGGTACCTCTGTCTTTCAAATTGGAGTATGAAGCTACAAACAATGTAGCTGAGTATGAAGCATTGTTATTGGGCCTACAGACAGCTAGAAACATGGGCATCCAATGTCTGAAAGTATTGGGAGACTCCGAGCTAATAGTGAGGCAAATTAGGAATGAATGTCAAGCTAAACATCCTCGGCTCAGAGCATATAGAAACGAAGTATGGGACATGATAGAAAATTTCTTCTTAGCATTTAATATACAGTTCATGCCCCGGGAGCATAACAGAATAGCAGACTCTCTTGCTGTGGCTGCTAGTACGTTCTGACCTCCTCAGAACCCATTGTTAAGATATGAAGTAGAGGTACGTTACAGACCATCTATCCCAGACAACATTAAGCATTGGCAGGTCTTTGAAGATGACGAACAGATGAAGAGATTCATGGAGACAGTGGGAGAATTCACAGGTATGGAAATTGATGATGATGAGGAGGAAGAAGCTGAAAACATTGCTGAAGGTAAATGGGAAGAGAGTATAGCAGGAAATAAAGTGCTGCAGTTGAAAGGAAATGTTATCCCTAGAGGTCTAGTGCCTCTAGAAAGATTATTCAATAAGAATGATGTTCCCATACAACCAAACAAAGCAGTAGAAGAAGACCAAATGAGAGATTTGAATCTGGGTACTGTTACTGATCCCAAAATTGTTAAATTATCTAAAAGAATCTCAGAGGAATATAAGGAAAAGTATTTGAAATTATTTCAGTCTTATAAAGATGTTTTTTCCTGGTCCTATGAGGACCTAAAAACTTTTGATGTAAATGTTATACAACACAAGATTCCACTTAGGGAAGATGCAAAGCCATATAAACAGAAGCTCAGGCAGATTAACCCCCTGCTTCTTCCCTCTATTGAGAAAGAAATTAGAAAATTGTTGAAGGCCAAAATAATTGTGCCCTTGAGGTACTCAGAATGGATAGCGAATCTTGTTCCTGTCAGAAAGAAGAATGGAGAAATCAGGCTGTGTGTGGATTTCAGAAATTTGAATAGGGCATCTCTCAAAGATAATTACCCACTGCCTAAAATGGATCACATCCTGCAGAAAGTGGTGGGAGCATCCAGAATGTCAATGATGGATGGATTTTCAGGTTACAATCAAGTAGCTATTTTCCCAGAAGATCAGAAGAAGACTGCGTTCACCACGCCATGGGGAACCCTTATGTATGCAAGGATGCCATTTCGACTGATTAATGCAGGTGCTACTTTTCAAAGGGCAATGGACATAGCCTTTATTGGAGAGCAGGACAAGTTCCTGGTGGTATATCTTGATGACATCATGGTATTCTCAAAAAGTGATGATGAGCATATTGTACATTTGAGAAGAACCTTCGAAAAATGCAGAAGGTACGGCCTTTCTCTGAATCCCCAAAAATCTTTGTTTGCATTAGACGAAGGAAAACTCTTAGGACATATCGTGACTAAGGATGGTGTAAAAATTGATCCTAAGAGAGTTGAAGTAATAAATAGCATTTCTCTGCCAAGAAATAAGAAAGAAGTATAGGTGTTTTTGGGCCGAATAAACTTTTTAAGGAGATTCATTCCTAACTATGCAGAGATAGTTAGGCACATAACCAATATGTTGAAAAAGGACAGTGAAGTTAAGTGGTCCCAGGAGTCTAGGGATGCATTCACAAGAATTAAACAAGCATTTGCTGAAGCTCCCGTGCTAGCAGGACCAGATTACAGTAAGCCATTTATGGTATTTTCATTTGCTTCACCTCACACAATCGCTGGAGTATTACTGCAGAAAAATGAAGAAGGATATGAACAACCCATAGCGTTCTTCAGTCAGGTATTGTATGATGCTGAACTGAAATATAATATACTGGAGAAGCAGGCATATGCCCTGGTAAAGTCCCTTAAAGCCTTTAGAGTTTATGTTTTGCAATCCCATATTACTGCTTATGTTCCTACAGCAGCTGTAAAAGATATTCTAGTTCAGGGAGACAGTGAGGGCAGAAGGGGAAGATGGATTGCAAAAATTCAGGAGTATGATTTAGACATAAAGCCTACTAAATTGATCAAGGGACAGGGACTTGCCAAGATGTTATCTGAATCTAATCATCAGGCTCTGGGCATTAATTTATCCATAATGGCAAATGAAGAATCAGAAAAAGAAGAGGAGCAACATGGACTAGAAATGGCCACACAAAAGGTACATGTAAAATATCTGACTAGTCCTTGGTATAAGAAAATAGTTGAATATCTGTTGACACTTAGCTGTCCTCCTGGCTGTGACAAAGCAAAGTATAGAGCGGTAAGGATGAGGTCTCAGAAGTATGTCATTGCCAATGGACAGCTCTATTGGAGAGACCCTCTGGGTATATTGCTGTTATGCCTCACAGAAAATGAAGTGCAGAATATAATGACAGAATTCCATGATGGAATATGTGGAGGACACTACAGCTGGAGGGCTACAACCAATAAAATCTTGAAGGCTGGTTTTTACTGGCCAAAATTGTATTCAGATACCTTTGCTTGGGCCAGAGCATGTGACAAGTGCCAAAGGTTTGCAGAAAGACAGAAGTTAGCATCTTTGCCCTTGATTCCCATTCATGTAAATGAACCCTTCCAGAAATGGGGATTAGATTTTATAGGAGAAATACACCCCCCATCAAGTGGCCAACATAAATGGATACTGACAGCCACAGACTATTTCATGAAATGGGTGGAGGCCATACCTACAAGAAGAGCTACAGATGCTGTAATCATGAACTTTATAGAAGATAATATCATATCTAGGTTTGGCTGCCCCGCAAGGATTGTAACTGATAATGCTCAAGCTTTCAAGTCTGCTAGATTTGTAAATTTCTGCCAAAGATATAATATTGTATTAACTCATTCCACAGCATATTATCCTCAGGGGAACGGTTTAGCAGAATCATCTAATAAAACCTTGGTGAGGGCCCTCAAGAAAACAATAGCTGAAAATCAGAAAAACTGGGACTCTCAATTGAAGTTTGCTCTGTGGGCCAACAGGATAACCAGCAAAAGAGCAACAGGCAGGTCTCCATATGAGCTGGTGTATGGGCGGGCTGTAGTGTTTCCTACGCAATTGGCATTGCCAGTGGCACGGTTTTTGCAGGAAAAACAAGATGAACCAGATGAGATGATTAGGAGAATTAATCAGCTGGTAGAATTGGAAGAAACAAGGAACCAGGTAGACCAGAGATTAATGGAATACCAGGAGAAAATGAAGAAGGTCTTTGATCAGCATGTAAAAGATAGGAATTTTCAAGTTGGAGACCTGGTTCTTAGATGGGATGTTCGCAGAGCATAAAAGGGAAAGCACGCTAAGTTTGATCCATTATGGTCTGGTCCATTCAGAATCGTGAGTCAGGGGGGAAATAATACTTTTATGTTGGAGAACATACAGGGTGATTTGCTGGATGCGCCCGTGAATGGCCAATTCCTCAAGCCATATTTTCAATTCTGATCCAAGTGAATAATACCAGACTGTATATACTGTATATAAATTGCTTTCATTCTAGTTTTTGCAAAGGAAAAAGAATGCTGATAGTTACCGGAAGGAGAAGAGCAGAAGAAGTTGAGCTGCAAAATGGAAATTTTGAATGATCTGCGTGTTCTCGACATGCCGGAAGTCAAGCATGTCGTCCCCAGACGGAGCCGATGTTGTACATTTTTCCCCTCCATTCAGATTTAGCCATCGATCCCTTTCAAACCTGTTTCCATTATATTTTATGGCTAAAAAAAAAAAAAAAAAAAAAAAAACCCCCCATGCCGCTCTAAAAGATACTCTGTTCGAGCGTTCAAAATTCATATTTTATATATCGGACCGAAGCCCCTTAGATCCTAGCCCCTCCCGCCTTAATTTTCATGTGACCCGAGCTCCAGGACCACCGGCCGAAAGGGAAAGGGGCTTATTGTTTATTACCCAGGGCGCCATTGCAACCGTCCGATTCAATTAAATCAACGGCGCGGTGATCGTCAAAGAGTGAGGACCCCGCACATGGCCCCGGCACGCAACAAAACCGGATGTTTTCCCCCCGCACCGCTCTTGTAGGCTGGCGGTTTCGGACCGAACATCAGCGATTCCACACGGGATGTGCCACGTGTTCTTGGTACGAGCGGGAAACCGTCCATCCCCCGCGCGTTAAACTTCAACCGATGGCTGGGCAGCGGGATTCACAAAGACCGTCGGATCTCCAGATCCCCATCCAACGGTGGAGATGCGACAAAATCGCCCGCCCATTGATACGTACCTGCCACGTCCCACAGCCCGCCACCGTGTCACTATTACATGCCTCCGCCCATTAATTCACCCGCCACGTCGCCTCCCATTTGCCCCCTGTTCGCCTATGTGTCTTCCCCCGTACATCCCTCCGTGCCAATATATATATATACATATTTTTATGTGTTTTATTCACATTCGCCACCAGTTTTTCTTCCCGACCCCTCTGTGTGACTTTTCGTTCTTTCCATTGTTCACTCCCAGCACCCTGTATGCCACCATTTTTGGTCTATGTCCCCATCGTCTCCTCCATTCACACTTCCGTCACCTCTGCCTCCGTCTGAGTCAGTTTTTCTAACAATTTCGGGGTTTTGCAGGTTCTAAATGGTAGAAGAGGCGTCTAAATCCATCGCCTCCATTCCAGAGAATCAAGAATATATCAGAAGGTGATTTCCTGCAGGCGAAATTTAATGGAAGAGACTGAGGGCAGATGCATGAAATGACTGCCATTAAAAAAATACAGATGTAAATTCTCGGAACCCTCCAGAGAAGTTCACCTCGCATTTAAGGTCCGGGACCCTAATTCAAAATCAAAGGCCAGGCGTACAGTACTGAATGGAAGATTTTCTCAGAACTCTCATGGTAGCAGATTTGCCTTCAGCCAGAAGCACCCCGATGTATATATTTTATTATTTTTGTCTTGTACATAGAGATTTTACCTCCGGCGGTAATTTGCATGTAGTAGTTAGGTATTTGCTATATTTTGTCATTCATAAAAAGGCGCGAGTGTTTTAAAAGCCATTGGATTGAAATGGAGTCATTAATTGCTCCTTTTCCCTCCCCCTCCTCTAGAAGTTTCGGTCTTCTCTATAAATACCAAAGAAGAAGACATTGGTAGGGTTCACATTTTGCAGCCAGAAAGGTGAGCGACGGAAGACTCTTGTATTCATCTTGTAATACTTCTGTATGAAGTTTCAGAGCCCGTAGGGTCTCAGTGAGGAGGGGTTATGACTGTATTGAGAATTCTTGTCTTTGGTATATTGCAGTATGTAACTTTTCTCATGTGTTAATACATTATCCTTTTCATGCAAACTTTCTTCTTGTATCATGTTCTAGAATGCTAGTGGCTCACTAGTTTGCAGTAAGGATTCATCTTAAGTGGTTCCCTTTCTGGAATTAGTCAAGCGCTTTAAATAGGCCTAGAAGTGATATGCTGTTCCATGTTCACTCTTTTCATAAGCTCTGCTATATTAGTGGTTTAAGGATTCGTAAATTGATGCGCCCTTCTGCCAGTAATATCTTCTTATGTTCTCTCACTCCCTGTACTTCTTGATATTTGATTTCTGTGGTATATTATATGAACCGGCCCTCTTTGCAGTAAAGCGGTCTCTTAACTGTCTGATACTTTCATGCTGAATTTTTACATGATGTCTTTACCTTACTCCTATCCTTGTATCAGCCTCTGAGAGAGAATTTGGACCAATTAAATCTAATTCAATTTCCTTGTTTAGAACAAGAGATAGTAGGTGAGTCCCTTGGACTGACAACCCAAACTATAAAGGACTCCTTGCTATATTAAGATGTCCTAGGCAGTGGTCTATGGCAACTCTAGAAATTACATTAGGAGGGTGACAAATCATCCAGAAAGAGAATTGCTATATCCGTTGGGCCTCACACGTCGGAAGTGCATTGAAATAGTCTCAATCAAATAGTGTTGTCAATAGTACTATTCTATGAGCACCACATGTGGAAGGTCATGACATGATTACCTGGGTATTTCGCTTGCTTTCCTTTAAACTTTGGAATATCCTAAGGGAGCTTCATTGGCATGGGAGGCCATGTAGGGTTGTGTGCGATGGGGTCATTCGTCAGCTTGGTTAAATCAAGCAAATTCAACGAAGCTAAGAAATGTGACTAAGAGGTTGACGCCATTGCAATGTGCGAAAACACAAAGTTCTAGTTAGGGAGAGGGTTGGTATGTGACGTACCCTGCTATGTATTTAGCTGGCTTCCCGAATGAGACACACTCCTTTGCCCCTTGGGGGTTGTGGGGGGAGTGGTGTGTAGTGTGGTGTTGGTATATCGACTAGGGTTCCCAATTATGGATGCCCCAATAAAGGATGAACCAATAATGGTGGTAGTGTTCCATGTTTGACACCTAAACGGCGAAAAAGCCAGAACCCCTCCCGGTAATGGGGGGAGGTCCAAAAGATGCCTATATCGATGAGGTCCCGTTGGGTCCATTCTTGTGTCGACTAGGTTTGGTTTTGGAAAAATTTGAGAGGATAGAGTCGATGATCAAAGAAAAATTTTGGTCACATACATAAAAAAAGTGAAAATAAAATAAATTTTCCCTTTAAATTAATCTATGTGATCAAGCAATCAAAAGAGTGGTTTTTGTTTTTTTGCATACGATACTCAAAATACTAGAAGACCTATTCATCCTCACACACTCAAATGTAACTGGGCCTTGAGAATATATCTTGCGAGTGCTGGCACAACTTCCCGTAAGAGCTGGCGACGCCCCTAGTCAGCCAAATAAAATCCACCAAGGTAAGGGTAGAGGGTCTGGCGCTTGCTTGCATCGTCACCTATAGGGAAAGGATGCCCTAGTTTTGGTCACTAAGTACCACCATCCCACATGAGCATTTGAGTCTTGGGCTTCTTGGTAAGTCAGCTAATAGTACCGAGTATCAGCTGGGTCAGGTAGCCCCAATTGATACCACACGCACTGCGCCTAAGCCTAACCTCCTATGAAACAGGTCTCTGCCGTGCCTGAGTTTTCTTTTCTGTGGGCTAATAGGTGGATTTGAAGCTCCCTAAACAGTCAAATTCTATGTTTCAGGATGAATAATTATCAAGGCAGCTTATTAGATGCCTACCCCCTTGATCCTAACTTAAGCTATAAATTCTTTTGTCACCCCTGTGGGGAGAATTTAGTGAGTTTGGTTAAGTTAGTTTTAGGTGTATTTTATTTTCTTCATGAGTGAATGTGTGTGAGAACAAATTGGAAAAGCACATAGTTTGAACGTGTGGATATTTGATGATCCTTTTCAAAATCCCCTATTTAAACTATATTGTATTGTTCCTTGTTCAAAAGAAAAACATGTGTGGATATGGGCCGCTTTTTATTTTTCCTAGTTAATCTATGTGATCAACTATAGGGAGATGGTGAGTTTTGAATAGGGAGCATTCATATGCTTACCTAGGATCACTTAAGGGTGCAAAGGTAGCAGAGGTTACTTGCTCTTCTATAAGCAATTCAATCCTAGTCCCGAATATCCTAGTGCAAAAATTGAACTAAACTAATAACTTTTACAATAGAAAAAAGAAACTAGCTATGCATGCGTGGTCTTGGCCACTTACTTTGGCTAATTATCTAGGTGTGTTGGTACCAAAATTTGCAAAACATAATTTTTTTCTTCAGAATGCAAGTTATTTTTCCCTACTTAAACTATGTGTGAACTTTGCAAAAATCAACTTGAAATAACACTGACACTAAGCCTATACAAAACAGCTAAGAGTGAGCTTTAGCAAGTTGTGGGGTACAACAACCAATGCTGGAAAGTGTATTAGGGGTTTCTAAGCACTTTACAAGCAAGAAAAGATAGAAATAAGGGAGAATTTTCTCTTTATGTATTTTGCACGTAAAAGGCTGAAACAGGCGCGATGTCTGTGCACTGGTCACCTCTGAACGCGTGCCCTAGGCAGGTATGTGGGAAAGAAAAGCACACAAATTCCTGCAAAAGTAATTTTTTGGAGTTGTTCTGCTTCAGTCTATCACTTGGGATGAACTAGGGACTACAAGAGAAATAAGGGGAAATTCATCTCCACTCCACAGCACAGACAAAGGTCTCTGCAAAAAAGGCACAACCACATAAACTTGGTAATAAACGTTAGTGGAGTCGCCAATCCTATTTAAGTGTGTTTGGTGCACGTAAGTATGAAATCACACCAACTTAAGGGGTGTGGTCTACCCACTTAAGTTATTGGTAACAGGAAGAAAAAGAAGTGGAGTCAAGCAAGTTAGTGGAACAAGCTAGAATCATCAAACATACTAGATACAGAAATAACATGTGTATATAAACTAAAATAAACTAAAGCTAAACAAATAAACCAAATCTTCGAATAGAGTCAAACGATAACAATAATTCAAACGGTGGCTCTTGGCCTCTCTTATTGAGTGCTGGTAGGAAATAAGGATGAAACTTTACCCTCTTGCCAAAGGGCCCCTATAATATGGGTTCTAAGTCCCGATGCAAGGATGTTTTTACTCCAAGCTTGCCTCGGTGCAAAGTATACCTCTCTCTATTATGGTGGATTGAACTTGTTGGAAGGCCAACAATTGAGTCTGTAATATTCCCAAATGGGGAAGTAGCAATATATGAACACAAAACTGGAAATAGCAGTGTAAATCAACACATCAACATTGGAGACCAATATGGAGTCATAACATTATGTATAATAACAAAAAATCAATACAAAATAGTGGGGCATAAATCATATGCAATGATGAAACAAGCCTCCCATAAGCAATCACTCCCAAATTTGAGCTACTGTTACAATACAAAATGTTGGAGAGAAACTACAGCGCAGTCATATTAAGCATAACTACAGCTGGAGATGATACAATTATATAACAATATTGATATAGGCCCCAATATATTCTAGACATACAGATCTGGGCACTAGATCTGATTTCCAAGAAATTCCAAGAGGGTTTCTAGAAAATGCACACAATGTACCAACATAAGTTGCAGCCCTAGGGCTGAAGGTATGCTACAAAAATAGAAATAAGAAGATATGGTTGAAGCTGATGTAGAAACCTACAGTTGTTCTCCAATAGATCCACCAGATGAAAGAATGGTTCCTCCACTGAAGAAATCACCTCCCAAAACAACCACTACAACCACCCCTACAACTCTTCCCTAAAATAACAAAGATCTAGACTGAAACTGCACTATAGGGGATAAATACTCCTTGGCCTGATGCCAAATATGTCAATAAAGCCCAAGGGGCTTCTTTACAGGCCTTCCAATGGATGGAAACCTTCCTCCACTACAAAAATAGCTCTAAAGTCACCCAAAATAATCCTCCACTGCTGCACCCTGCAACACAACACAATATTCTGCAGAAACTGTGCTGATGAAGAAGGTTGTAGCTTTGCCTTAAGCCTGAGTGTGGAAATGTAGTGAAATAATCCTCCAAGAGGCTACCTCAAGGGAAGAGGTGGGATTCTTGCTCAGGAACACCCTGTGCTAAACAACATTGAAAACTCAACTAAACAACTGAAGAATGCAAGAAGTCTAAACAGACCACATAAAAAATAATAACCCAAAACATAATCCCATATGGCTTCCATCCTCTTCCTTATATAGGTTATGAGCTTCCTTACCCTTTGCCCCACTCAATTAGGTCACTACCTCCATGCAATCAATCTCCCTCCAAAACTGTGTTATTCCTCATTAAATGTCCACTCCTCCATAACAACGCTATTGATTTGGTCAATGTTGACCTATTCAACATGTTCCAACCCCTGTTCATACTCAAAGGTGCTTTATTTAGTTTCTTAGAGGGTCTCCTTTCAAACTTGAAGTGTTTTTATTGTTGCTAAGGAGATTTATGGGCCTCCCTACCCACTTATTCACCTACCTAGTGACAAAATAATCTATAATATTCCATTTAGCTGAAAGCTAAATTTTTGGAATATTACAGAGTCCCCTCTATCTTTAGCTCCGGATCACACACAGCTGGTATTTCTTGGGAAATTCTGGCCAGCATAACAATGTGTTCACAATTTCTTCATCTCATGGTGGCCTTATATAGGAGAATTCAAATCCTCCTTCCCTCTCTTGGTTCTTTGTGGATGGTGACCCAAGAGAGGGGGATGATTCCATTGTGTGCCACAAATATTCCTTTGTGTGCTCCTTGGATGTCTAAGGAGGTGTTGGTGGCTATCCTTATGCGGATTCAAGTGAAATCACTATAAGGGGGTGTGCTTGTGTGGTCCCGAAAAGTGATATTTCGCCACTCCCAGGATTGCGTGCATATCGAGGTCAAAAAGCGTGCAAAGGTGCTTTTCATGAAGGATTATGCACGCAAAAGCATTTATGACTTGCTAAAATTTGATTTTTTCTCAGACCTTAGAGATTTTTAAATACTTTCCAGATTTTTTAATGTCTTCTAGCCCTATAAATCCTTCTGCTTGACATTAAATAATTTCGTCTTCTGCTTGTACGATTTTACAGTGTTAACAAGTACCATCTATCATGCACATGACTTTGGCCCATGAGACATTGTTTTTGTGTGGAAAACCACCTGGGATGCCACCTGATCAGAATTTGGTGAGGAATGTCTCACATCATGATGCACCATTTATAGATCCAGGAGGAGTGGGGGCATTGGGAGGTCATGGTACAACGCTGAGAGTCTTGGGTAGACTCAAGGAGGAGGGAGTCATTCTCCCAACATCATCATTACCCACTCTCATTTTGTAATCTGTGCTGAGAAAGGAGTAGCATGGGAAGGATAATAGCCTTCCAATATGTACCTTTGGCATGGGAGATTTCAAAGAGGAGGAAAACCATATGAAAAATGTCCTTTGTGATAGATCATCAGTGCTATCACTATGGAGGATAGATCCATATTGGAAATCCCAGCTGTTGGTGGATTATTCCAAGGATCTTTTTACATGCATGATACTTGATGATCAGCTTCAAGAGGAGGGATATTCAGTTAGGGATGAATTCATCTATTATCATGGTAAGATATTCTTATCTAGAGCTTCAAAGCTCAAGGAGAAGTTACTACAAAGAGCTCATGAATATTTTCTCTTCAGCTGTACTTATTCCATGAGAGCCTACAACACTATCATGGAGGGATATACTTGGGAAGGCTTTGAAGAGAAGGTATATCAGCATTTGAAAATATGCATGGACCATGTGGAGATGGGAGAGATACATAAATCTATGAAGGAGTTATCACAACCACCTCTTTCCTCTTCTGGAATGAGAGGGGATCTATCTATGGACCACTCCATTTGTATGAGCAAAGATTATGGTAAGGAACATGTCAATGAGCATAATGTTTTACTTGATGATTATTTTCATTCCTTTACCATGTATATGCAGGCCATTTATCCAAGAAGGAGAATTATTCCATATAAAATTCATGGCCAAATTTGGGCCATAAACATTTCTGAACATAGCTACTCCCTAGGAGGATATAGGGAGATGATTTACCATTCTGGGTGCACTCCAAAGGCACCAAACATTTCTCACCTTTTCAAAACTTGTGAGAAAAATATGGGAGAAAGTAAGTGGTGGGGAAACCAGTTACCATATCATTATCTGATGCATTAAGGAGACATACTGCGCTGGTTCCACATGTGGGACTATGATCCACTTCCATTTTTGCATATTTATGTTTATATGTACTTGGTTTTGATCCCATACATTGATGATGTTCTTATTCTTTTTATGGGAATGATTGGAGGGAGGATGGGAGCTGTTATCACTCCAATAATTCCTAGGGTTGTTAATATTTTTTTTTAAAGAATATTAGAGGTAACCACAAACCTACGTTTAAGATTAGGATATAGCCTTCCTAATGCTCAGAGAGGGCTCTCTCTTTATAATTTAACTTTGTTGTTTTTTAGTTGATTTTAGGCTAGCTATGTAAGATTGATTGGGTTTTGATTTTGATTTGGTTTGGTGGTGGAATCACTGATTCAGATGGATAGATGTAGGTATATTTTACATTGGGTTAATGGAGTCAATGTATCAAGCAACAGAGTAGGATCAAGTTCTAAAGGAAGTGCTCATAGGGCAAGGTAGCTGAGCTGATTCAGATCTTTAGGCTTGATGATGAAATGCTTTCAATCAAGATGAGAGAGAAATGAAGCATTCTGAGATCCAGATAATGAGGGAAATGATAGAGGTCAATCGAAACTAGGGAGAAATGAAGATTTCCCCAATCTGGATATCAGAATAAAACATGTAAATGACTAACAGTTCAAGGTAGAGTGTATTTAAACAAGTTTTGAAATAAAATTCCTGTTATATCATTTAGATTTAGAAAACATGTAAGTATGTGAAAAACTTTAGAAAAAAAAAAAAAACAATTGAAAGTACTTCACTGAAGTGGATCAACACATGAATCCTATAATATAATGCCTTTATTTCTCAATCCAGTCTGCTAACTTACAGATGGTACAAAGAACCCTCTGGTTCAGATCAATGCAACTATAGAAATGTTTAGCAATCCAAATTCCACATAATACTTCGAATTGTGAAGTATTTATACAAAAAACTAATACAAAATATCCTATAATTGACTTAGGAATTATTCAAGGAAAAATAAATATCTTCATGCAAGAAGATAGAGACAACTATCTAACTAATGCAAGCTGTCCCTACTTTTATTGATTTTGTTGTTTGTTGTTTGATCTTTTACTAGTTTCTCTCTTTTTTTGCTGCTCGACGCTAGCTGTCTCCTTCATGTGGAGTGTCTTTTACGCTGGCTGCCTTTAACTATGCTTTGTCATTTCTGTTTTGAATTTAAACTGTGTATTTCATTTGATACTCTTTAACTGTTGTGTTTTACATTAACCTTTGACTGCTCTATCTACTTTTATCCTGACTGCTTTTAATCTGTTTTCATGTCAACTCCTCTTTTACCTTTTAACTTTTCACTGTCACAGTAGATCATTTATTTTCTCCCAATATTCTGCATCTGATAATTTAATCTTTACCATTCTTATGAATATCTCATTAGCCTCTGTATATTTTGCAAATGTAGGCTAATTTATGAATAGATGTTCTACCTCATGTTGTAGGCAAAAGAGGTTCTCAAAACTCTGATAAAGCACCTTTCCTATTGGAATTCCCTCCATGGCTGAATTTTTGGCTTGTTCCTTTGCCACTTCTCTGATTTTATTATCATAATCCTCATGTTTCATCAATATGTCATTAATAACCAAAGGATTTTGCAGAACTTTCTACCTTAGAACATCAAATTTTACCATGAATCTAGTTATTGCAAGCTGCATGTTCTGACATTTGTCTTCAAGTTGTACCATTAAGTTCCTTTTAGAAATTACCTTCCTAACTTTAAGAATTATTTCTGTCCTATCACTAATGCCAATTTCTTCCAATTCCTATTTGTTTTTTGAATTAAGAAACTTAATGATTTCATTAGCCTCCTCTGGCTTCTTACAAGGTTCTTCCTTAACTTTCTGAATGGCTTCACTTGCTGCCTTGATTAAATCCTTTGACTCATAAATAACCTGAATGGATGGCCAAATATCATTGACAGATTCAATGATATTGGCCCACAGCTGGTGCTTGGCCTGGGCAAGTGGTTCTTTCAATGTTAACTCTTTCTCTAACTTCTGTAATTTCTCAGTCAATCTGTTTGACTTTTGTACTTCATTCTTGTGCATGATATTAACTAGTTTCTTTTAATCCTCTGGAATTTTGATTTGTTCTTTAATTCTATTTATTTCATTAGTCTGGATGGAATCTCTAGGCTGTGCTATTATTGTTTTTGAATCTGTTGTTGATGAAATGGGAAGTGTTGTAGCTACTAGAACTGATGAGGCCAATGAATCTTCTAAAGTAGAAGGAAATACTGTAGTGACTGTAGGAATAGCAGTGACAGGGATTTCTTCCATGCTACCCTTTTTCTCCTGGACTAACTTATCCATCTCATTTTCCATTTCTTTCAATTGGGTAGTTAACTTAAGATTGAATTTCATCATATCATCTTTTTGGATTTCATCCTATAATACTTCTTTGGCCTGTGGATGTTCAGTAGGAGGCAATTTGAGTTGTTTCTTTAATGCAACAATGTCTGCATTATTTTTCTTGATGAGTTATTCTATAGCTTTAATGTTCTTAGGAACATATCCTACCTCTATGACTAGTTCTTCCAGTGATTTAATTATCTTGTCCTTGGCCTGTGAGGAAGCCTTTTCTAGCTTTAGCTGACATCTGATGTTTTCTAGAGTATTTTGCAGCTTCTGTACACTCATGGCTTTATTGGTCATGGTAGAATATAACATTTCACCACCTTGCTTATGAAATTCTATTTTTTCTATAGCATGAATATCTTTGGCTTGAACTTCATATGATGTCTTATTATAATCTGCTAATGACTTAGGATGATTCACTGTTGGATGTAATAAATTCATCTACATCTTCCTGGTCTTGTAATAAAATTCAGAAAGTAACCTGCTTTGGTCACTAGGCATCTGTTTCCAGTATTGGGCATAAGTATCTGATTTTAATGCCTCATTCACGAGTTTGATTTCCTTGTACTTCTTCATGATATACTGTTCTTTATCTGCTTGTTTACTTGATGAAGACACTTCAACACTATGCTGATTTTGAATGATTTGAGTGTTAGATGTTGAAGGATGGTGAGTTTCCTCTGAAACTATTGGAGGTGCATTGTCTTTTACCACTGTATCTGTGTCAATAATCTCAACTATTTCAACTTGTTCAGTTACATGATTTAATTTGGGTTTCTTCTTTTACATCAATTTGAATTTTGTTTCAGTGGTGGTTTGAGCTGAGTATGATCCTTCTTCTCTGACTCTTTTGGAGTTCCTATCTTGTGGGACTGGAGTTTACAAGATGGAACTAGTATCACCTTGCTTATCTGCCTCTTTAAAAGTGTTCTCCAACCATTTATACTGATTGGAGTACTTCTCTATCTTTAGCTTGGACTCATGGACAAAAGGATTTAACTTAAATTTGATTCTTAGCTTGTTGATAACTCCTAAAGAATCATAATTCCATTTGAAGATCTCACTGAATTTGAATTCTTGAAGACACTTTTCTGCTTGCTTTCCAACATTTTTTTTATTGCAGATGAAGGGACCAATCTGGTTTTTGATCTTAAACTGTGATTTCTTTTTGGCTGACAAGAAATTCACTTCATCAGAGTTAAGGATCTGCTTGATATATTCAAGTGAAAATAACCTCATTGGGAGGTATTTTGGCAGTTTATATGGGGTTAGCTGACAACCATAAACTCTAATCTCTATGTGGTTCTGGTAAAGATACCAATCTCCTATCTTCCTGTGTTTTGATAACTGCAAGACGTTTTTTATCTCATCACTGACTCTTGGTTGACTACTGTTGTTCAACATGTTGACAATTGGATACATGAATGAGTCAATGAAGTCTTTGTATGTGAACTCTGTGGAATCTTTCCTACTTATTGAAGTCTAAAATATTACTGACTAAGGATTACCTTCAACATCCAGTTTTTGAAGGTCGATTGCAAATATTTCATATTGAAATTATAGAAACATATGGAACAAAACAGATGAATACTTGAAGACACCTTCTTCAGGAATTTTAATAAGCTATTCATGGATTGTATCAGAGAGGTACTGGGAAAAATTGAGTGTAGAAGTAGGAGGACCAAGGGAGAAAATAGAAAGAAAACTTAGGACTAAAGCATCAACATTCTCATTAGTAAAATAACTCAAAATACAAGACAACATGGAGATGATATGCTTGGTTCTCTTAGAGAATATAACAGCTAGATAAGGAGAGTTAGTCTTGGGAATTTTTACTGATGAGGGAATGAATGTTTGGAATATTTGGAACCTCTTGGAAAGTCCAGTTTCATATATAACTCAGTAAGGGTCTCAATAAACAGTGGGGTTTCATCAGGCCTAGGTTGAATTTGCAACATCTGGTTTATTGATTTAGCTGTGATGGTGAATATAATCTCTTTACCAGGGGTTACTAAGGTTCTTTGATCAAGAAAATAACTGGTTTGACAGAGTTTGATAACCTCTGGACACTTTAAGGTCTGCGGGACAATATACTTGGGAACATTTGACTCCCAAAGGAAGACATCATCAACTTGGTCAATTGACTTATCATGGCTCCAGCAGTGGAGCTCAAGGAGGTTGAAATCAGTGACAGGGTCACTAATTTTGAAGTCTCTGTCTGCAAGGGGAGAATGTTCCACATAACTAACAGGAGGTTGTAGGGGATTGACTGTTACAATACCTTGGGAAGCTATTATTTGTTTACTTTAATCAATTGATTACTCTCTAACTTACAAATAGTCTGAGGCCTTCAGAAATACTTGTGAACAGATGAATTGGGTATCTAGAAAGGGTTTAGATGCAACAATAACTTTTCTATGGTATGCAAATCTTTCAAATTGGTTCAATTAACTTATTTCTTTCTTGTTGTAAGTACATGCCTTGGTATTTCAGGAATACCTGGAAAAAACAAAGCTTTTAGTTTGTAGAGAAGGTCTGGAGGCAACAGGGGCTCTCTTGGTCTTTATAGAGCTTCGGACTAGTTCTGCACTAGTTTTAGCATCAAGAGTGTTGAATTCTGGTTGTGAAATGGCTAAAACACAGGTCGACAGAGTAATTTTTTTCTTTGGAATAGGTCGACATTGAAAAGATTGGACAGGGCGGCTTTATGTGTTTTTAACCAATAGTAGTTAAAATTTTAATGCGCAGGGTCAAATTCAAATGAGGATGGTATGGTTGCAACAGGCGAAAAACATTCCAGTGATTTTTTCATGGTGAAAAGTGGGTGGGCAATATTCTTTTGGAGGATGCAATAGAATCAAGGGCTGCCACGTAGCAAAGAGAAGGGATGGTGAAACTTCTTATTTTGCAAGCTCTTGGTGGTGTTAAATATTGGGTGATTGGAAATGCGATAAAGGATGTTGGTCGTTAGATCTGATCAATCTTAATCTGACGGATGGGCGAATAGGAGGGACGATCAAGGATTTTGATAGGAGGGGCCCATGGTGAGTCACGCAATAATGTTATGCAGGTCATATATGCACATGGATATGTAAAGTGGGGCCGGGGAATATTTATACGATGGGATTTATAATACATATGTAATGGGCTTAATATATATGGGATCGGGACTTTATTTAGCGGGAGTTAATATATACGAGGGTTAATAAAGTATGGTTTTAACTATATATATTAATCGGGGGTTAAATGAATATGATATGGGGAAATAAGTTATGTTTGTGGAAGTTAGATATGTGTGGGATGTAAAATACACTATGAATAAGTTAAAACAACATCGGGGAAGATTTTCAATGAGGTCCGATACAAAGTTTTAAAACTTAGGATAAGTTTGTTTTTAGTGGTTTTAAATGGAAAAAGGGAAATAATAAAGGGAATTTTACCTTTCCAATGAAAAAATGCTATTTTAACTAGGGAAAGTATTTTAGTAGGGGAAAATGAATGTAGTAAGGGGAAAGGTTAATATGAAGGGGAAGGGGTACTTTTACAAGGGAAATGAGTTTATAAGGAAGTTATTAATATGAAATGATCATTTTCTGCTATCCATGCCTTATGAAAACTGCTTCTGCCTACCCATCATTTTACCCTAACATTTTTTCCTCATTTATTTGGGTGCATTTGAGCTTGTTGACCTTTTTTATTTTTCTTTTATAAGAAAACTATCTAATTCTAACCTTATGACTTCCAGTGGCTCAGATTAAAATATTGAGCTCATTATTATTCTCTACCTAACTTATTGATCTGCCAAGATTAAACATTTTGGCTAGATCTTTATTCTCTAACTATCAACATGAAATTTAAAACATGAATGAGTCAAGATTAAGTTGTTTGACCATCATGGATTGTGGCATTTTTGACAAGCTGCACACAATCTTATTTTGCAAAGTAAAGTAAAAAGTAGTGTCATTTTAATTTGCATCACTTTCAAGATATATTCTATCTCTTTTTTGGTGGGGTTCATATTTTATATTCTTTCTTTTTTAATCTTTTTCTTTTAGTCCTTTGATTTTTCTTTTAGGACTTCCCTCTTTACATTTTTTAATATGGGAAAAAAATTTGCAGAAAGCAAAGTCTGTACATATTACAAGACTAATCATAGTCAATTCAAAATTATGAATCCTATTATTATAGGACCCTAACAGGAGGATTGGATGTTCCCTTTGGGAGAGAGATTATCCATGTTCATTATGCTACATGTTTCAGGGAGGACAATGGGAAAACCATGCTTGTTTCATTAGATCTATTTCTTCCTTGTGGGATGAGTCATTTGCATCGCATGAGAACTTGGGAGAAGCATGCCATGGAGGGATGGATTGGGAGACACTTAGCTTATGAGGAAACTTATCACATGGAGGTGTCACCAATGATAAAGGAGAAGAGTTGCAACACTCACCTTTACCGTTGCTTGAGGACAAGCAACATTTGGGAAGGGAGGACTGTAATATTCCCAAATAGCCATGAGCTAGTTGGAATATTAATTTTTGTTTTTGATTTCTTGTTGTTGGAAAGGGAAAAGGTCTCTGGACAAGACCCAGGTTTAGGATGGAGGCCAACAAGGTTTTTCGCAGTAGTCTAGCACAACGTCGACATTTTCACCCTAATCTGAAGAGCAGAGAGTCTCACCTAAGGCATGCCGCGACCTTACTAAGGTTAGGATCAGATCCAGTATCGATCAAACATGAAATATATCCTAAAACCCATAGGACTACATGCCCCAAATAATTGTAAATGCTCTATAAATGATAATACTCATCAACGCATTCTGGACATAAAAACAAATTTTAAAGTAACCCACACATTCAACTAAATCAGAGACACAGTATTGAACTCAGAACATCAAAACCAAACCATAATGTTTTGCATTAACAACAAGAGATAGTTACATTGCTCCTAAGAGCGATCCTGGCAGAATTGATTACAATAGTGCCACAGATGATAGAACAGAATGAACAGAGAGAGAGAGAATAGAACGAACAGAATGAATGGAGCTGTCCTACGGCTCATGTCCTCTGATCCTTACTGTGCCAACCCTCTGTCTCCACTAGTCGGTTGTCTATTTGTTCCTTTTCCAACAAAACTGACAGTTCTCCCTTCCTTTCCATTCTGGAATTTTCTGCATCACTCTGATCACTGGGCATTCCACTGCTTTTTCTCTGTCGCTTCCTTCTGCCATCTGTGCTTGTCCCACAATAGCCGTGCCATCTACTCTTTGATTCTTCACAACCATGACAGATCTCTGTCTACCATGGTTGCATTTTGCCACCTATTATCTGCAACTCAAGAACTATTTTATTTCAAAACAAGGGCCCCAACAAGCCCCAACCACATCTTATTGACTCGTCCCAAGTCAATTGTTTTCTGCTGCCTCAGTCTCCATCGGTCAGCTTTCCTCCTTGGGCAGTTATGTCTTCTCCTTTTCTTCTCCCTATCCAATCAAGGGCCCCAACTCGGGGACCTTTGCCAACACTGATGCCTTGAGTTATTTGAAGTCAACAATGGCCTGTTTCCATCCTTGCATGAGCAGGTATGTCTCTGCAGTGACCTGTTCCACTTATTTCTCCCCTGAGATGGGTGACAGATTATCAAAGACGTCCTTAATCTTGATGTTGGCCTCAGCGGCTAGTTGCTGCATTGTTTGGGCTGTAAGCTTGACGGGCTGCCTTAGCTCCTGGAGGGCCTATTTGGTTGTTGCTGAATGTTCCTTAGTTTGATGGATCTGGACCTCTAGTTCCTCTGCTTGGTTGTACAATTGGTCAAGTCCGTTGGGGTCTTCTTGAATCTCCTTCGACACTTGTTGTAGTTGTGCCGAAATTGGCTGTGATTTCAAAGTGAGCATTGTTGAACACTCATGTATATTTTTTAGAAGGTCATAGGGTTCCTTTACCACGGTGTTGAGAGTTTCCTGTATCCCAGCTACCTAGTTCTGTCTCTCTGTTATCTTCTCCGTGTAGGTGACCGCTGGGTCTGGTAGCACGAGCCTAGTTCCTAGTGCTGCTTTCAGCTCCCTATTTTCTCGACTGATATTTGAACATGCCACCCGGACATGGAAGGATTGGTCAACTATGTCACTAGCTGATATGTCGTCCGGTATCTAATCACTGTGAGTTGTTACAGTGGGCCATAGATCCCTGAAAATCTATGTCACCATATCCAGTTGGCCCTACAGGTTGTCCTTCTCGATCTTCAACTGTTCACGCTCTTTAGTAAGCGTGATGATCTGTATTTGTTGCTACTCAAATTTTTGTTGGAGTTCTATGTGAAGCCCTTCGGCTTGCTATGCTGCTCGTTGAATAAAATTGTACAACTGCACTGTCCCCGAGGTCTGCATGCTCTTGGCATCGGACGGATCTTGATTTGGCAGTCTCTCCTGGAGTGGTTGACCACTCGCAATGGACTTGGCTGAGTGCTGCTGCGGTGATTGAGGTGGTGTTGGTTGTGGAAATGGATTAGTAGGGTTACCCATGTTTAGAGTGGGTTGCATTTGGCGAAGTATCAAGTTTGCTTGCTAAAACAGGTTCAGCTCTTCAGGAGGAGGTGTTTTATCTGTAGTAAAAGATCCCCCGCGACTTAAAATGTCCTAGAAAGTGACCTATTCAACCAAGGTTTGGTTAACCTTAGGTACCAATGTTGTACTGGAGTTAACTTCCGCCTCGTTGTCTCTGTTTGTCTTACTCTTTGCTCTGACAGGGTCAGATATGGTGGCTGATGTGGATGGTGTTCGGGTTGGATGGTCTTTCAAGGTGGATGAGGTGTGGGCCGATGAGTGGTGAGTGCGAGGTGGAGATATACAGATATTTAAAAAGGAATAGGGGTCGAGTAGAGGTAGCTCCTAAGTTACATGGGGTTCTGTCAATGGCTCTTCTTGGCTTGGGGCCCCTGTGTCCATTGGTTGCATTTGATCTTCCCCCGTGAAATCAATGACCTTGCTATACACTGTAACTCTTACCTTATTTGCATTTGGTGTGGCTACGGGCGGCTTTGAGGCTTTACTCTTTTTTACAGGGACTGTGGTTGTCATTGCAGGTGAATTAAACATATTAAGTGGTATGGTCATGACTATGGGGACTGTAATGGAAGAGGAGGCAGAATTGGAGGCCTGAAATTCCGTAAACATGGGAAACAATGAGGAATCACTTATTAGAGTTTGAACTACCTGGTTAAAGCTTTGTACCTTTGTGTTCAGTTTCTCGATGATTGGTGTTAGCTGTAGTCGCAACATTCTGGCCATCGCTTCCTCTGGTGTTTCTCCTGGAAATGGATCCGGTAGCATGCCATCAAATGAATAGCAGTAGACTCTGCTTCGGACCTCCACTCCTACCCCTGGCCATGAACATACTTCCACGTGGAAATTTCTTTCATCGATTTGAAACTTCAACAACTTCATCTTGAAGGTTGATTCCAGTACACATGCTGGCCTCATGTAGGTTTGCTTATGGCTGACTCCAAACCATACTCGTGTAGAATAACTGTCCAACAAGCTCCTTGGGATTCTCTATTGTCTCATCGCAACGCCATCCATCTGGCTATACCAAAACTTGAATTCTTCCTCGTTCACCTCGTTAGTGCTGGGGTCCCCTGATGCTTTCCAGGGTGTGAAATTCATTGCTAATGGTTGACTTGCTGCAATTTCCAGAGGCTGTCTGATTCCTGGGAATGTCCATTTCCACATTGCCAGTGCCATGACAAGATAACTGTAGATGAACCCAATGGCCCTCTTGTAATTATCCTCACAAGCCTCTAATAACTCATTAAGTAGAAATGAACACCAATTTAGTTGTGCCCCCTGGATATAGTGCTCCGCAACTGAGATGGTATCCAGTGTACACTCCCCTTTTGTGTAATATCTCATAGTTTTGCTCACAATCAGATAACAGGAAAACTTGACCATTGGCTCGTTGATCAGGTCTATCTTGGCCCCCTTTCCTCCTCTCTTGGTGTCATACTTCCTGTAGCAATCTTCATCTCCTGCTTTCTTTGCTCTCTTTGACACATTTTGAAATGTCGTGGAGACATCTCTCCCTTCTTGTGATAGTTAACCTGTGAATGTCTTCCACATGAATTGGGATTTCTCTTCCCAGCCACAGATATCCATTGTGGATTCTACTCAGTAAGAACTTTGTGCACTGCATTGCAGCCCTTGTGGTGCCGAACACTGGGATATTCCTGATGTTTAGTGTGGTGGATTGCTGGACACCTCTGAACTCTAGGAGTACTCTTGCTACTTCTTGTCCTGCTTCTGTGTCATAATTTTCCATGTAGACTTGTTTCTTCATCGCTGGGAATTGAAAAGAGTTTGTCAGGTCGGTATCGATCATCAATGCGCTATCATATTTTCCCACTAGCGACTCCATCTTTTGGATTCTTTCATCGAGCTCCTGCTCAACGACTGATGGTGCTACCTTGGTCATTTTAGCTCTCCTCTGATATACTCGCAGAGCTAATCCTTTTATTTCCATATAAATTCATACCTTTAGATGGCCCCTATGAACTTATTTGGTTGATGTTTCTCTTGCTACCTTTGCTGTTTCTAGTTCTAACTCGGATTTCTCCGGAATTCTCACGCTATCTTTTATGCAAGTTATGTAAGTAACTGACACGCATGAGGTTGATAGGACCCCATAACTAATTAATTTTCCCTGCCTTCCCCTGTGGCTATAATCGTGTGATTAGTTACCGGAATGAGGTGGGTTATGACAAATCTGACTATGGTTTCCGGAGTTGGGCAGATGCGATGGGTAATGATTATGGCCTATTATGGAAAATTTATTGCGGTATGGACGATGCTAATTATGGCAATTACTTCTCAAGTCTTGGTAATCCTACGAAATGACATGGGTACTATGAGTGATGATGATGGAATGATATTCAACACGCTTATTCTCTGACATGGATGACACGCTGGACACTTCCCTCCCCCCGACCACAATCGGTTGCATTGCGGTCTCTGCATTGCAACTCTGAATTTTTTTCTTGGCTTTAGAATTTCTTTATTGGGATATATATCTAAGCTCTTCTCGGGTGCGAGAGAGTTTTTTACTATATCTAATATATTCTACCCTACTGACTACTCTCGGTTGAGAGATTTATTGAAATTTGAAATGTAGAACTTACTCGTGATAGGGCTTCAGGCATGCGCCATTCACCTATCCTGGTAGTACTTGTCCATTTAGTTGTGCTAACCGAACTGCTCCTGAATCTTTGATTTCTATCACGTAGTATGGTCCTAGCCAATGCATTCTCAGCTTTCCTGGGAATTTCTCAAACTTACTGTCATAAAGTAAAACTTTTCCTCCTACCATGAGCATTTTGTTCTTGATATGGCAATCGTGCCAAGCTTTTTGTCTCTCTTTTTGGACAGTTTGGTGGAATTCCACTAAAAATGTGTCTTCTTCTAGCTCTTTTAGTTCATGTAATCACTCCTTTAGTGAGTCTTCCTCTGATAATTGGAGAGATGTTGTGATTAGGAGGCTTGGTATGAAAAACTCCGCCGGTACTACTGCTTCCCTCCCGTACACCAGCTGGAACA